>OZ025278.1:11332461-11649961 GCA_964019165.1 Mastigias papua | reverse complement strand
AATGCAGCATACCAGAATATTTCCGAGAAAATCCATCAATACTTACTTATTTCCAAGAAGAACCTCTGGTGAGCAATATTCTACTGTTCCACAAAATGTGCTGAAAAGTTTGCCTTCCTCCATGAAAACAGCCGAGCCAAAATCAATTAGTTTCAGAGTGAATTTTCGATCCACGATTATATTCTCATCCTGTCAAAAAGAAAGGAATCATTGCTCAGCATTAGAAAAGTTATACTTTCAAAAGAAAATACCTTTGCAGAGTCAACCTCCTCAAAATATGTGAAATATCTAATTATATATACCGTTATGACGAGTATTTTAATAGGCAAAAGGTAAAGTTTAGTCCCATCCACGATTACCTACGTTGGGGAGAGCCTCTTAGTGAGGATACTTATCTTGAGCAGTCAGCATAGTGAGGTAGAGTCGCCAGTTCCTTTCTTCGCAGTCTTCAACTCCCCGGTGTTGCCAATAGTTACCCATTTGCTGCTGGGTGGACAGTGAGCGAGCATCTCACCTATGATCTGAGAGTCCGGATCGAACCATCGATGTTCTGCTCATCAGTCAAGTGCTCTAACTACGCCCCCATTCGGCCACATGCCATTAGCTTACTCGCCCATTTTAATAAACATAAATTTAAATAGGGCACATTGAATGTTCCTTAATAATAACTACCAGCAGAACAGATATTCATTGTCAAAAATTGTATCCAGACATGTCAACTTCTTCCGAACTTTAATTCTGCTATAAAAACAAATCATATCAACCAGTAATTTGGTTATAACAAATAACGGAGTGACATGAACAACTGTTGAGGGATAGAATGAGAAAGATGGCAAACCTTGACATCTCTGTGAAGAATTTTTTGACCGTGAAGATACGCGACGGCCGAGACTACTTGTTTGAACATGTAAGCACATAACGGTTCGTCGAGTGCAGGTTGCCTATCAATGAACTCAAACAAATCGATTCCGTCGCCATGTTTTTCCATGACAAGTTGGAAAAACTCATCATTCTCAAATACATCATACATCTGAAAAGAAGATACCATAAAGTGATGATCGCAGTGATCATAATAATATTTTGACTCAATAATCATAACAATATTTTGACTCAATAATCATAGCAATATTTTGGTGTAAAAAGGTGGCAATAGAATATGAAAGAGTTTGGTCAGCCGATGCAGTGATAATGATCGATAAATTGGTCACACCTATCCAATACCTAATCCTATCAACAAACTTTAAGAAAATCAAAAATCAAAATTATCCACTAAACTGACAAAAAATTAGTCATTCTTTGATCACAAGGATCAACCATCAATCACTGTAATACTCCAGCAAGTCAGATCACTTCAAATCCAATGACGTGTTTCCATCGAGTGATTGCTGATTATTGATTACTAATTCCATAAGCAGATGCGATTTGAATATCAGTTGAATAAAGGACCGATCTCTGATTCCAATTCTGATTCATTTCTTGCGGTAATCTTCAATCATCAACTTGCCACAGGAAATTAATTAATAGATCACTTGATCATCTCACTTGATCATCTAATAATACACAGTGTCATTGCAAGCTAATCAACAAATCAATATTAATCATAATCACAGATCGCCATGATAAAACAAACCTGAACAACATTTGGGTGGTCAATTTTAGAGAGGTAAAACACCTCTAAGGGCACCATTCCGAGGCTTTTGTCCTCGATCCAACTACTGGGTACAATCTTGCTCTTCTGAATGAACTTTACCACAACCTGTCAAAGGATTAATCTTATGCAATACAATTTTCATCAAGGATTTAGAGCCTATATGAACATGTCATATATTAAGTAAATATTAAAGATAAATATACTGGATAACTATTAAAGAAAATTCTCTCACTAATCCAGGTTTTCCCTGACGTTTCCCAAAGAAAGCTCATTTTCCAGTTTTCAAGGTTCACTGTGAACCCTGATGGAAACTCTGTCCGCCACAGAGCTTTTCAAATGCAAAGATCCTCAATTTAACAACATTTTTGTTACCTATTTTGGTAAACATAAACAGTGTTTTAATGAACTACAGTGCTTGTACTATCAAAGCCTCTTCAATTGCAGTTCCTTGTATTAAGTCAAGGTTTCCCAACCAGGGGTGTGAGACATCGTCCCAAGGGGTGCGAGAACTGTCCGTCTTAATGACAAGAAATTGATCTAGTCAATACACTGTAGCGGTCTTGATCAAAATATTTGCTGTTGTAGGGAGTGCTGGGTCAAAGCAAAAAAGTTTGCAGCTACTGTTCTAAGTTCTCAATTTGTTTATTGTCGGGTGAAAAGAAAGGTATTCATTCGACTAAAACGTCATGATGAAGAAAGAAAGGACTTAACAGTTTCAAAGAGCACAAATTCATCCATAAAATTCTAACTGACCTCTTGTTTATCTGATCTCCTTTGGGCCAATTTAACGAATCCGAAGGCGCCCTTTCCAATCGATTTTAGAGTCAGATATTTCTCATCGTAGAGCCCCTTGTAGTTTTCTTCTGTCAAAGATCTGCTGAGATCCGCAACGCTCTTTAAAACCTGAATACAAAAAATTAGAACCTTGAATGACATTGCAAGCTACATAGGATGAAGTAACCCTGTCTTATGTAAAAATGCAGAACTAGTGTATTGTGCATACAAATACTACTTTAAAAAGGACTCATCTAAAAGCCACGCACAAGCAGTCCCCCTCCCATCATGCTGCATTAGCTGTAGCTGGAGTATGGAAAGGTACAAACAAGCAACAGATATACAATGAACTAGGTTGGGAAGGTCTATATTACAGAAGATGGTACAGACGTTTGTGTCAGTTCTACAATCTACAGAAAACAGGTTCACCAGGGTACCTGCTTGATGAAATACCAAATGAACGTGAACAATTTTACAACTTAAGACACACTCACGTATATGAAAAGTATATCGGAAGGACAATTCAATTCTCACATACTTATTGCCAAAACGCTCTTTATGAATGGAATAATCTAGACTAAGACATAAGAGATTCACAGTCTATACCCGAGTTTAAACGGAAGCTACTTGCAACAATAAGACCAACTAAGAAATCGTACTATCATATCTTTGATATAGAAGGTATCAAAAAATTAACAAAGCCGCGTGTGAATTTCAGCGCATTAAATGGGCGCAGATTTAGACACAATTTTGAATGTAGCAGCCCAATCTGTGTATGTGGGGAAGGAATAGAAGATAAACATTTTCTCCTGTACTACCATCTGCTTGACTCGATACGTAGAGATCTCTTTCGCCAGCTTACGGTCAATGTCAATGGTTTAGACAAGAGAGTTGGATTCAAATGTACTGTGCAATTTGCTTCTGTTTGGGTGTAACAATCTAACTATAGTTGAAAATAGAACCATCATTGAAGCGACAATCTTATTCATTAAAGCAACTAAACGCCTTGAATGAGTGCCTGGAGAGCTAACGGCAGTGACCCCATCCCCAGTCATTGTTTCTTTATCATCTGGATAGCTTGGTTCCAAATATATAAATCTAATTTGAGATGCAACCAAATGGATTGAAATAAGTTTATTATAAGTGATTTTCTTATTTTATCTGGTACCAAGCTATCTCAGATGCTTTCTGTGTCTATTTCTTTTATGTAAAGCAAGGTGTTGAAATTGTAAGTCTCATCCAAGGAGGGGACTAGATGACCAAGTGTCCTTCCCCGCTTTGGTTGGGACAGCCAAATATAATACTGGTGCACCATAAAAAACAAAAACATACACCATGGTGGCATGTTTTTGTGTTCAATCTTTTTACGATGATAGAAAAAATACCGTGATGGAATTGCATCATGCAACTCAACAATAAAAAGTGCTGCCAGAAACAGGGTCCAGCTTTATACGAGAAAAAAGTAAAATAAAGCTTCTCCTTCCCCCCCCCCTTAAGCTCCACTACCATTGAGTTACTGTGAGGCAACCAGGGGGATAAGTCATGCCTGTTTTTACATAGTTCAACTACAGAATATACTTAACAACTATAAATAAAAAAGCAGTAACGAACATAAGAATACCATAAAATACCAGTAATATCATGTGTATTATAGAAGATCTGAAAGTCTGCAATAGAAGTAATTGGTCCCCAACTTACGTCGGACAAGTACCCTTGGGATGCATTTAGTGTGCTATTGAAGCTACCAGTTAAGAGCATCTGTGACGCCAAACATTTGTCCCCTTGATCTTCAAGATCACGCGAAACCCATATACAGAAAATGTCCTGGCCACGGTTGAGTGTGATCTTTTTAATCTGCAATCGAAGAGGAACTGTAAGGAGTTGAAATTTATAGCACTATCCCAAACAGGACCTCCTAGTGAAACAGTATCGTTTTCATTTTATTTCGTTTTTGTTTATTTTTCGTAAATTCAGTTAGGTGCGATACTACTTTATTAAAAAATTCTACTGACGGAGGAACATGACAAATTGAAATGAAACGAAGAAACTTGGTAGTTATAGCATCGAGTCCATCAAGACAGTAAACAACAAAGTTGGTACTATCAAAGTATCTAGTGGATCTCCTCTGGTGTCAAATGGCAGCCCTAGATAACTGCGATCATCCAGCAAGTCTAAATTATAATTTCAAGCAACGGAAATAACAACATTTGGAACAGGAGCATTTACTTATGCAGCATCAAAAGTATGGAATGAATTGCAAGAAAATGTAAAACAAAAGTGAGAACGTTGAACAATATATATATATATATACACACACACACACACACACACACACACACACACACACACACACACACACACACACACACACACACACACACACACACACACACACACACACACCAAACACACACACACACACACCAAACACACACACACACACACACACACACACCAAACACACACACACACACACACACACACACACACACACCAAACACACACACACAAACACACACACACACACACACACACACACCAAACACACACACACACACAAACACACACACACACACACACCAAACACACACACACACAAACACACACACACACACACCAAACACACACACACCAAACACACACACACCAAACACACACACACACACACACACCAAACACACACACACCAAACACACACACACACACACACACACACATACACACTATGTACGTTACTATTTTGTTTGAATTGTACTGTATAAGTATCATGACAAACTGAAAAGCTAGTACGGAGGTGCTATAAAAACATGACTTATTATAATAAATACTGATATTAAAATAACAATGATAACCATTCTCAGTCTATTTGAGGTTCTACACAAGCAGCAAAAGAAAAGCAAATATTGCAGAATAGCACTCATATTTACTGACCTGAAATACTATGGGAAGCAGTGAACCGTCCTTATGCTTTGCCTGACCGCAAAAGTTCCCTTCAAATATTTTCTTACACTGACTGTCCGATCTGTCAAACTTCGGGGTTGACGTAGCTTGATTTGGTTGCCAAGGTTTACCCCTGTCCCCATCTCCTGTCTCTAATTCTACATCTGTACGCGAGCATCTTTCTCTGTCAATGCTATTATCTAATACAACAGAACCATCTCCACAGACGAATTCCATACCACGATTGGATAAACTTTCTTCTGTATACACAGAGTTCGACCCACTGTTTGAGGCTAGTCCTAAAGCTTCTGTATCATTCTTGATATCCTCCACAGTAGCATTACCTGGGAGCTCAGAACCCTCTTCATCATCGCCATTCATGTGAGGCTGCCGCGCTACAGAGTCACGTGTGCTGTTGCTAATTTGCGATAGACAGGAATCTGTGAAATCCTTCAGTACCGAAGCTGCATTCTGTGCACTTAAACTGGTCATATCATTGTCATCTATATCTAGTTTTAATTCTTCGGCAGTAGACGAGTACCTTTTCTCGTCTACATGCGTGTGATCTTCAGTGTTTTTATAAGCACTTCCTTGCATATATAATTTTTCCCTTTTAATTTCCTTATGTTGACCAAATTCCCTTGATTCTTCGATGCAATCTTCATTCTTTTTCTCTTCTTCGCAGACACTCTCTTTGGATATATTCTCTATTTGAGTCTTCTCAGATGAGCAATAGCTTTTTTTGCATGAAGTCGTGCTGATTAATGATGATTCTTTGTCACAGTCCGCCCAACAGCACTCCTCCTGTGCTCCAACATCTCCGATGCTCTCTCTCATCTCTGGAACTTCATTATTGAAAACCTCTCTTCTTAAATCATCCTCACGCCTTTCTTCGATCACAAGGTCATTGCTAGCTTGCTCATTTCTGTTTCCGTTGCAGTCCTGTAAGGCTTCATCGCCCTTCACTCGATTATCCTCATAACTAAATGGCCTCGGCGTTAAATAAGAGCTGCTCGAAGTGTTTGACTCATTCATTGACTTGCCTAAATACAAATATAGAAATATAGAAATATGATATATGAATAACATAATATTCATGATAAAAAAATAATAATAAAATATATAATATGAACAAGGTATCCATTATAATGTTTGGTCAATTGCAATATTCGCTAATAATCCAAAAAGATATCAACTTAAGTCAAAAGTGCAACTTGTATTAAATAAATTAAAAAGCCATTGAGAATATTTCCAGCATGCAGAATAAAAGAAAAAGGATCCATAACATAAAGAAAAATAGATTACCAGATAATTCACTGCCAATTGTTACTGAGGAAACCGTTGCTTGATCAGAATTCAGTACTTCGGCTTCCTCTTTTGAATCAAGTCCATGATCTGAAGAATCTCCAAGACTTTGGATATCTGAAGGAAATTAGCAAAAGGTTTTACAACCCAATCCTTTCACAATATAGCTCATCTGGTCGTGACAAAGCTCTGTTTGCTTTGAAAGAATTGTAGCTATATCCTGATGTGGGAACGGAAACCAAAATTACAACTAAAAGCAATAAACTTTTGTTCCCAGCGCATGAAAAAGCAGGTAAAACATTGGAACTTATCGATAATTTCTGGCAAATAATCAGCTAATTTTGGCACAAAATGTTGAGATATCTCCCTTCAGGATCATCTCTGAGAGCACAAAGAATGGCCTCCAGAGTACTGATGATTTGGTCGACAACAGAAATATGTATGGCATGTAAAACCCGTTGGCTCCTATGCTTCAAATTGTTCCGATCCAGGATTCAAGCTCTATACCATTTAATCTTATCAGTCAATGCAAGAGCCGGAGATATAACTTGTTTCAAAAATTAAAGTTTGCAACGGAGACCTAAATATCACCATCTTTAAAGTTACATGGAGTTTCTATTTCAGCTCTATATTCTCATTTCTTCCTGACACTTATATTAAAACTGTGAATACAAGGCCATTAAATTAACAAGTTACAAAAATCTTCAAATTTACATAGGGAAGCATAAAATCCAAATATCACGAGAGAACAACTTGACAATTGTAGTTTATTTGACAAAGTGCATACATATATAAAATATCCATTACATTCATCACATTATACAAAAATAAAAAACAACAAATCACATGATTCTATAGCATATCATACAATGCTACATTATACTAAATTAAATTATAGTATATTTACATTACACCACAGTGTATTATATTATTATATTATATTGCATTTATATATATATATATATATATATATATATATATATATATATATATATATATATATATACACAGTATATATATATATATATATATATACAGTATATATATATATATATATATATATATATATATATATATATATATATATATATATATATATATATATATATATATATATATATATATATATATATATATATATATATATATATATATATATATATAGAAAGAATCAACGAAAAATGCACTTGGCTGTAAGCAAAAGTTCCAATTAAAATCTTTATCAGTACTGATGAAGATTTTTATCAAAACGTTTACCTACAGACAAGTGTATTTCTGGTTGATTCTTTTTACGCATTTTATACACTTAGTGCATGCGGCTTAGAATTAGTTTGTTTATTTACATATATAAATAGATAAATAAACAAATATATATATATATATATATATATATATATATATATATATATATATATATATATATATATATATATATATATATATATTGTTTACTTATCTATCTATATATAATGTTACCTGAACAGGAGTCTGTCTGACTTGAAATGGCAAATCCTGACATAGCCGTGTGTCGTTTTGGATCTAACTGAACTTCACCATCATCACTTATTGACGGTATCTTTAGACTTCTATCATCTGCTAGTTCTACGTGATCGTAGAACAACGGAATAAGATCTGTCAAGTCCTGAAACGATTAACAATGATCTTACACAATCAATACAAAATAATTTTTGTTGGCAGGTCTGATTGCTCTAAAGCGATTTTTGACGATTTATCTCTAAGAAAAACGATAGGATTTTCCTCAGACAGGGCAGTAATAAGAGATCTTGATGGTGTCGACAACAAAACGGTGCAACAAAAACCAATGTTATTACCTTCCCAATAAGCTCTATATCTGAGTACCCAAAAAACATCCTTGAAAAGTTTTCATTACAGCTATGAATCCGTCCATCCGGAAAAACACTTATTAAGCCACTGATATTGGAAAACACCCATAGTTTGCCTTTGTACATGAATTTGCAGAACTGCAGCTCATCGGGGTGGCTTCTGCGGAGGTACAACTCGTGAAAGTCTTTGTCGTATTCAGAAATCTGAATACTGACGGGAAACCGCGTGTTGTCTCGCGTTTTGCCAGTTGCAGTTTGCTTCTTGGTTGTCTGCAGATAGAATATAGGCACAGAAAAGATAATTATGTGATGTAGGTACAGTATCAAAACACGAAGAACATAGGACTTTCACATGCATAAGACCACATTGTTCAAAGGGCAAAATATCTTAGTCATACACGCTTTTTTTCTTACAAGGAACCTAGCTCAAGGCCTAGTTCCAAAGTTCCTTATTTTTGGACTCCCAATAGTCAAATTCTAGTACTAAAAGTTCCTTAATAGTTCCTTAATTTTCACTCCACATTTAGTGCCATACATATGGTACAGATACAAGTAAACATTGAAGCTCTGAATTTTGCTGTTAATTTTGGCTATAAATTAAGACGAATGACACATCAAACACTGACACAAGCATAGCAAAACAATTTATGCTGGTTTTGGCTGCAAATGCATGGAACCGGCTTCCTAATTCTTGATTGTTTGCGGTTATAAAATTTTGCAATTTCAAAAGTTCCTAAGGGAATTTTCCTTTAGTAGTACAAGTTCATTAAATATTTTCGCATTCTACATGTAGGTTCCTTATAACGTGGTTCCTTATAAAAAACCGAGTAGCAATTTGAAAAGGTTTAATTCATAAATTTCGTATATCTGATCAACTTTATCTGGCGTAGCATAGTCGCCAAATATTTGATTGGTTGAGAGCTCTGATCAGGTCTATTCTTTCCCAACCTAATTGACCAATCATCATGCAGGACTTTGACAGCACATCCTAATTATTCCCTATTTTTACCAATTTTTCAGCGCACTTGCGCCTTTTGTTTTTGAGTTAGGTGTTACAACTCTTGGAAGGGAATAACATGCAATAGATTTCTGTACCTCATTTTGAAAACTTTGTTTTGGTTTATTTATTGATAATTCTGGTACCGTACATATTTTTTCTTGTAAAGATGGTTATACCTTCGAACAAGACTACAGAACTACACTTTTTTATAAGAATATAGTCTATAAGAACATTAAGGCTCAAAATCCCTGAAATTTAAGAATAATGGACGGTTCAAGCTTCACTTAACCGATCTGGGAGTCAATATGCTATGATACGACACAGAAATTCGTCGGGGAGTGTCCAGCAAACAATTTCTAGTGTAAGAATGCTATCTATAGAAGTATTTGTGCTCAAAATTGCTCATAGCTAAGGAAAATTTAAGAATATTGTTAAGTTCAAAATAAAAAAAATTTAAGACTATTGAGGCAGGGCGAAAACTTAGGTAGTTATAAACAAAAAATGTGTACTCGTTAACAATAGCAACGCAATAGTCTACATACCCGTCCAATCTCATGTCCAGGAATGGGCAACATAAACGCAGGAATTAACTGGTTTATAGAAGCCCCTACAAGCTCTTCAGGATTTGTATAGCCATGAACAAGGGCAAATTGAGAATCGCAATCGATAATAGTCCCCTGTAAATGAAAATAAGTATGTTAATACACCACATCCCGATAACTGGCAGAGTGGCCGAGTGGTCTAAGGCGCTAGATTTAGGCTCTAGTCTCTCCGGAGGCGTGGGTTCGAATCCCACCTCTGTCATATTTTTCTTTTTCACCTCCCAGTAATAAAGTTACAATACTGATGAGCCCAATTTTTCTAATCTTTTACCATTTATTCTTCTTCATTCATTATTTAATATTATAGCAACAGTGACTCGTATTGTATTAGTTACAAGGTCCTAGGACCACAGAATGAATCTCGTTCAGCGTGATGCGACGAAGATTTTTCGTCCACAATAATTTCAGCATCACGAGTATGACTTGCGTAGCTTCCTCTGCGTCAAAATTCCCTTGAGTAGCGCATAAAGGGTGCAAATTATAAGCAGAAAGAGAAGCAAGTTAACGATCAAGCTTACAAAATGCCACTTGGCTGTGGTGACGTCAGTGAGTTGCACTATAATTGTTCGCAGCATAGTTCTGCGGCAAAAAGGTTGCGCCGATAAATGCATTCAGATTTACCCTGTTTTTAAGAATATTTAGGCTCTTCGAAAAATAAGGTATTCTTATAAAAAAGTGTGTGACCCTACAACACTAAAACGTCCATTTATATTCTCATTTCTGCGTAAAGAATTTTATAAACGTAAGAATTCTACTAAATAGATTTTTCACACAAAATCGAGAATTTTCGCTTTCCAAAGTATCCATTTTGTATCCAAATACAACTGCCATCTGTCGCAAAAGTTGGTGTTTGCTTCTTCAATGATCTCTGCTTCATTTTATTCTCAATTTTTGACTATATATAGTCTACAGGAATGTCGAGGCTCAAAAAATGTTGAAACTTGAGAGCAAATTAAGAATAACCTAAGGCTCAATCTTCACCAAACTTTGGATACTTTTGCTAATTTGAGTTTTCCTTCAAACACAAAACTGTGTCTGGTCTGGGAGTGACTACACGCTTTTTTTCTATAAGGAGCCACTTTATAAGGAATTACCTACATGTAGAAGGCCGAAATATTTAAAGAACTTATACTACTAAAAACGAAATCCCTAAGGAACTTTTCATTTTCAAATTCCGAGTGCTGTACTCAGATGCAAATGAAGATTACATTACATTGGATGATATCAATGGAATAGACATGATACTTCTTGATTGAAATTATGCTTTTGCATATATAGAACTTATTTCCTGTCGCATTTGTACTTTTGAGCTTGAGTTCTAGCCATAATTAAAGGTAAAATTCAGAATTTCAATGCTTTTCTAGTGTCTGTGCTATTTTTGTGGCATTCTATGTGCAGTGAAAATTAAGGAACTATTAAGGAACTTTTAGTACTAGAATTTGATAAAAAGAGGTCCGAAAATAAGGAAATTTTAGAACTAGGCCTTTAGCTAGGTTCATTATAAAAAACAAAGCGTGTATGCTATAATGCGACTCAGTAGCTCTTCAGTGATAGACACTTGCACACTTTTTAGTATAAGAGTATAGCGTATACAAATATTGATACGAAAAATCGCTGAAATTTATGAATAATTCAAGAACACTTTTAGGCTCAAAATAAAACAAATTCAAGAATAGTAAGGTATAGCGAAAAATTGTATATTCTTATGATAAAAAAGTGTGTAGCAGAGAGTAATGAGCCAGCCAATGCCAATGCTTTCTGTTGAAATGGGAATATTAACTCATGAAAACTATATTTAATTTTACAAAAGCTTTTGATATTGTTCTAGTAGTTTCTAAAGAATATCGTACGTCCTAAAGTTAGACCCCTGGGGGCCTATTCACTTTTAGTATTTTTGGATGGGGGCTTATTCGAGAGGGGGGTTTATATGTGTTTTTTTAAGAAACCTGTCTCAAGGCCTAGAGGTAAAAGTTTCTTAATTTTTGGCCATATTTTAGATCTAAAAGTTTCTTAAAAGCCTCTTAAGTCAATCAAAACATTGTAGTGGTAAAGAGTGCAAAACAAAAAACATATTCCTTTTTCGTGCCTGTAAAGCATAGTGCATACATATATACTGTAGTGGGAACTTTCTAACTCTGTGGAGGAGAAAAAGGGTTTCCGAAACTGTGAAAGATGGCACAGAAATTTCTAAACTTTCTTTGCTCTTTCCTTTTAGTCCTAAAAGTTTCTTATATTTTAGCCTGTCTAGTACTAGGTTTCTAATAAGCCTGCTTCTTTATAAAAAACGCGTATTCAAGGAGGGGGGACTTGTCAGATCATCTGATATACGACACAAAAGACTCATTTTCCACATTCTTTTTCTCAATAATACAAAAAGAACGGTCGAAATATAAGCATCCATCAGTCTGTACTGAGATATTCACAATATTCTGTGATGGGAACTTATTGAAAATTGGACATTCTAGAAGGGGAGCTTATTCAAGGAGATGTCTTTTCGATTGGAGTCAGTTCGAGGATTTACAGTACATAAACCCGAAGGTTTCCAAACAGCCACAAACCTGTACCTCTTTACTTTCCAGGGCGAAGTTTCTTATAAATAGCTTCTTATACAATCACTGTTGCAATCTGCTGGACATAAAACACGCCCCAATAAACAGTGTTCTCACAATATTTACATAAAAACAAATAACAACACACTGTACAGAGCAAGTTGCGTCTTACCTCAGCATTGAAAAGGAAGGTTCCCACGGCTCTCTGCACTGGCTCGATAACAGCTACACATCTGGGGTCACCATCTGAATGTATTCGCTTCATCCAGATAGACACTGGAAACACATTACCATTACGATCGACAGCTTCGACCTACGTTGAAATTAACAAGGATTTGATAACCAATCTGAACAGTTTTCATGCAACAAACTCACCATGAAGATTGCATACGACTAGACAAATGAACCTACTAAACAGTGATACAACAGAGGAACAAACAACGCGTAACTGCCATCTTCAACTAAGTGTGAACAAGAGTCTTATCATTTTAGGGCCGAGGGCAAGACGATGATCCTCTAGATTGGTGTCTTGATATCTAGCCAATGACATTCAGGACTTTGAGTCTCTATTTTGACACACTAAAGCTGAAAAAATATTTTTCAAACTGCTACTTACAAAGATTCAGAGCGCAACGTGCTAAGAAGATGCAGTTGGGACTAGTTTTTGTTCAGATAATCAATGCCAGCCCATTTAACTATACTTTTGTTCTGCTTACAGAGTGAAAGTTACTCTGAGCATGCGGTTTATATTCCGAGGTATTAACACTTGATTTAAAAGTATTCATGTTCTACAAAAGCACGAGCATGAATGTACAAAATTTGTCGTATTACTGAATTCATTTCTCATGGGCGTACAACATCCCCAATTCAAGCAACTGTAGGTTGTTCAACCTTAGAAAGCCTTTGTCAGGCGCACTAAATATGGAAGTCTTAAATTCCAAAATCCCTTTTCGTCTTCTGTCTTTTTCGTGTATCCTTCTGTCTGTTGTTCACTCCACTTTAAGCATCTATTATTCCAAACATGTTGAAGAACTGTACTGAAAATACCGGGAGACTTTCAATAACTTCTTTCTCTTCGACTTAGGGTGAGACTGAAAATGGTTCACTTCATGTTAAGTCGAAGAAAAAGAAATTGTTCATACTTTTCTGTTGTTTTCAGGAGAGTAGTAAAGTATGTTTGGAAAAATGAAATTTTAAAGAAAATGTTGTGAACAAAAAACAGAAAGATACACGAAGAAGACAGAAGTAAAAAGGCATTTTGGAAATTAAGACTGTTCGAAATTTAGCTCTAATACAACTGACAAAAGCTTTCTAACGGTGAACGAACCCAAAAACTGCTGAAATTTGACTGTCATAAGCCAAAAGAAGTGATCTCAGTAATACAACAAATTTTGCACATTCCTGCGTTGTGGAGAACGAATAATTGTAAATTACTTCCGAGAACAAAACTTGCACCGGATTTTTGAAGGTCCTATGGTCAGTCATAAGAGATGATTCTAGTATGAACATTCTAGTATCATCCTCAATGTCACCACCCTTGTGCTAAACTTTTAAACAAAGTTGCGCTTCCTTGCTGGTTTGAGTACAACACTAAACTAAATTGCACCATAAAAAGTAAGCAACAGTTTAGCTACAAGAGTGCTTGCTTGTACATAACTTACCACTTTACCAGAGATCATGACAATATTTCCTTCAGTATCAATATGCTGCTCTAGCAAGGCATTCTGCTTGAATCCGTCTTTCATTGTAAAGAGCTCCGACACCTTCATTCCAGTGAGTTCATCATTAAAGTAGCCGAACAATTTTCCAGCAATCTCGTTTGCTACAAGAATTTTAGATGTTCTTCCATCAAGTGTTAGAATTGCTTTGTTCTGAAATAAAAAAATATTAACGATAAACAATAGAGGAAGCTGCCAAGGTGAAAAATACAGGAAAAAACTACGAGAAAGAAGACCTTCGTTCTTCATTAGCCAACTTTAGGTAGGATAAGTACTTGCTTAATCAAATCTGCTGGTTAGCATACGTCAAGGCGGGGGAAATATTCCAAACTGAGTAAAGATTCCATTACACATAAGCACATGAATTGTCAGAGGTAAACAATATTTGGTTATATAGCCCATATTTTTCATAGAAATATAAAAAAACTCTTTTACCGACAATTATATTCCAAGAATGCCGATTTAAACAAGAGTGCCTCTCTTATAAAATATTCCATGGCCGAAAGGAAGATCTCATTCAAGCAGAGGCTCAGCCGCATGTGAAATTTACATCGAATAAACTAGCGCAAATAAAAGCATACCGGGCTTCTTGTAGTTGTTGGTAGAACAGTGCCAGTTTCTGCCCCACCAATGAAATTATAGAACTGCCAGGATGCATTTAAAGAAGAATTCAGGCCAGGGCCTGGACTTGGCGCAAAGGAGCCCCTTGAAATTCCTGGTGCAAAGCTGAAACTATGAAGGGATTCGCCCAGGTTTTCTATGGAAAAAAGATAAGGGATCTGAAATACTTTGATTAAACTCGCACATAGAATCAATCAAAAAAGCAATGAAGGATGATAGCATTCAACATAAATTTTACTGGCACTGCAAAATCTCAATACCTATTTTACAAAAGTGGAAATATTGGTAAGCATTGCTTAAAAAATTTTCGGCTTTGTGTAAAATAATAGCGTTTATTCTTCCTATAGAATTATTGAAATTATATAAACATTCCAAATTGCAAAAACATCCTACTTATGAACATTGTTCATTTCATCCTTGAATAATAAACTGGTTGCTTCTGATTCCATCCTATTGGTCCCTGAAAACCCTAATGTTTACTCCATGCAGATAATTATCATTACTCTAATTCATGAAACTACCATATGGTCATTTGAAGGGGGCTCAGTTTGTCAAAACCTCTTTACTTTAACAAAGGGTCAGAGCCCCTCCCTGAGCCCCCTCCATGGTATCTTTGATCTAACTTAGAGAGTTGACAGTTTTAATAATGTCTAACATGGCAGTATGACCAAACCCTTTACTACAGTTCAAATAAATGATACATCAAGTGAGTGTAACTTTTGCATAACCTTGTATAGAATAAAATCTTGGGAGTGGTCATAGAAATGGTCTGTAAAAATTGCTATCAGTATAGCTCCCCTTCTCAACACTTTAAAATGGCAGCACTGGGTCAGATGCTAACCTATCATACAATGCTACAACTTATGAATCTGTATCCTTACTATTTCAACCTAGATAAAGAAACCCCAGGGAGGAAATGCTGTCTTATCAGAAAGTCAATAGTAATGTAATCATCTTTATCCTTGGCACCAATACCACATTGATCTGTCCTTTAGTGAAATGGTGTGCAATTATTTTCCCTATGGGACCACATGAGAAGAAGAAAATTTTGTAGGGCCAGCTGAAATGCTGAACTCAGGACCCATTCACACTATTCTGTTTTTGACCAAAAACGGACCTTCCATTTCTGGCTTTGCATTCACATTAGTCTACCCCAAAAACAGAGCTAAATGAAAATGATGATAAACAAGGAGCTAAATGAAAATGGAGCTAAACAAAATGCAACTCTTTAGATTGAACACCATAAAAGGAACAAGTTGAAAACTGTATCAACAGAGCCAATATAAAAGAAGCCATCAAAGAGATGGTTTTGGGGACAAATGTGAACACCAAGTGATAGAAGACATCCATTTCTGTCTGAAAACAGAGTAGTGTAAATAGGGAACAAAGATAGTTTCATTTTTGGGAGCAAAAATGGATCAAGATGAAAACAGAATAATGTGAACAAAGCATCAGTTCTAGAAAACAATACTTGCATATACTATGTACTTAAATAAAAACAATCTCAAAATAAAATCAGCTTTATGTTATGCACAAGATGAAATTACAAAATGTGCTTATTTTGTAATTTCCAATCAACTTTTTACAACCCAATCAGAGTCAATCAAAGGACCATGTGCTGCCCAGGCTGCCTTAATATATACTTGCAATGCTCTTGTCACATGTTCTCAATGTCTGACCAAGGTGGCAAGTAGAGACTTAGTAATAAATGTTTACTTAAAAAGAGAGATTTCAAATTCTACTTACTTTTAGATGATGTCAAATCACTGTCCTTTTGATCTGTGCATTGCAATCCAGATTTCAATTCATTACTAAAAGAATCAACCAGGCCACTATTGCTTTCTTGATGAGAATGATACGAGATGTCTACAGCACTAGGGCCAGCTTCCAAACCTCGAATCATATCAAGATGTGTTGGATAGGATGGTGTACCAAATGTTGGTGAGGCACTGCCAAATAACCCTTGGCTTGAGGACATAGACTTCCATGGTTTGTATAGGTCCTAAAAAGATATGAAAAGAAATAGTACATACAAAAAGAATATGCTAAAACTAAACAGGATCACACCAAGGAAATGATACAGCAGCTAAACCAACAAAGAAGGCATAAGAAAACTGAGAGGGTAGAGAAATCACTGAAAAGTTGATTTAGAGTAAAAACTGGAATGTATCAACAGAAATATTTAAGGCCTAAAGAGTCAATTATATTTTAATTTTTTCTCAGAAAAAGTTCCCTGACTATTCCAGGTTTTGCAGGTAGGTTTTCCCAAACATGCACAACACCTCTCAGTTAGTGCTGTTTACCTAGAGTTGCCTGGCAAGAGATACTGATAAAATGTATCCAATCTCAAAGAGCCAAAAAGCCCCCCATGTTTTTACATTCTCAGAATTCATGACTCTACAACAGTGGGGGCAAGGTGTCAAATATATGTCCCACAGGACATATGTTTGAAGCTCCTTCTCTAATCTGTATAACAAAATAAATAGCTATGAAACACAACACTCATTCTCTTTCCAAAAGTTATTTCATTGGGTCATGGAAGTAAATACCAACAATACAATGCTATATGGAGCTTCTGATCTCCAAGGCAAAATCTGGACTTCTTAAAGGGAAGTTTCTTTTACTCTGGTGACAAGACATTGAATGAAATTCCAAGTATCAGGATGGGCCCCACAATCTCTCTGTTCAAAAGAAACTTGAAGGAATTCCTCAAAAGCTAATCGATTCCCAAAGCACAATCCCTAGGTAGAGCAGCAACATTTTTCTTTATTATATTAATGTTTATTTATTGTAGTAGTTATTTATTATGTTGATAGGGTATATGTGGGTAAAGATTTATTATTACATATTACATATTATTACATAGAGCCCTTATCACCTTTCACCTGCAGTAAGTACACAATTCTGGGCATGCTTAACATATTGCTTCCTGTGATGACATGGAAGTTCAGATCAAGCACAAGTCTTATACTGGTTATAAAAATAAAATAGTTACATATACAAAATATTGATAAAGAAAAAAGCTCTAGCTATTTGTTAGCTTTTCCAGATGCTCAAGAAGCCTTCAGAAAACTTGAGTATCCTTGAACAGAGGTCTTTGACACAGAGATTAAGATTCCAATAGAATGGAGATGGAAAATGAAGCATCAAAGATAAATAATTGATAAGAGTTGAAAGTGCACCTCAATTATTTCAAAGCATGCTTGGATTGTGACATTTCACCTAGCAATAAGCCTACTAAATCCTTTGAAAAGTAAAACGGAGCTCTTAAAATTAATCGTGAGCGATTCCAAAGTAAGCTAAATTGTTTCCAATATATTATTGTTTGGTCACGAAACACGATCTTAATATCCTGCGAGAATAAATGGGCTTCTTTGTTCATCTGCCTTTTTATTAAGTGATTTAACTTTCTGGTAGATATCAAAATCATGTGAATCGTCTTTCTGTGCATACACAGTGTTCGTGATATCTAATAATCCTAATGAACTTCTGCAAGAGGATTAAAAGCAAAGAATTAGTCTTCCTTAGCAACCAAAGCTATTAAAAATACACAATTCCTTTCTCTGTATTCTCCCCTAAACAAATAATAAATTTTCCTAATAGAAACTCTTCTCATTTATCACAGAAAGGATAGACAATACTTACAAGCCCACGTTTTACAGATCTTTTCAATGGCAGCGTCTGCATCCCTCTCTTAACGGCATTATCATTTTTTCGGTCGAAGCTTGGCATACTGCATGGTCGCGGCAATAACTCAAGATTGCTTCGCCCCTCTGTTTGCCTGGAGTTAGGCCCATCCAAACTTACACCAAACGACTTCATATCTTGGTCTTTTCCTAACAGACTTTTGGCATTTCATATAGAATAACGAAGAAAAATAAACGTCCAAAGTAAAGTGCGATATGCATGCATTGTTTCGAAGATTTAGAATGCTCAAAAATAGATGTTTGTTGTCTAATATTTGAATGCCAACCACCTGCAGCAGAATCAATTTTTTTCAAACAGAACCCGCCAAGCTCCAACCTCAAAATTTCGCAACTTACCCACAATTCATTGCTGCCACTGCAAGCATCTGCAAAAAATGGATAGGAAAAAATAACAAACTATAAAAAAGGCAAGAAACTATAAAGTAAAATAGAGAACTTTTAGCAATTGAGAATTCTGGTGGATAAAAAGGCACTTCTTTTTTTGCATGAAACTGTGTTCGGTTGTTGAAGGTATGAATAGGACTCCTATCAAGGGGCGAAACTTGACTCAGTAATACAATATACAATAATAAAGAAATTCAATTTTAGGACCTCCTCTAAAACTTTTGGGATTCATCCTCTTCTCTTGCCTAAATCCCTAATGGTGTGTTGGGCTAGTTTGACATATTTGTTGCTCAAACTCAGTAACGAAATCTCCAATACTTAATTGTCTTTGGTTCTTAAGTTCACGTGACATCAGTTAATTTTGGTAGCAAGAGAGTGTCATGGCAGTATCAAAGAGAAAAGTTTATTGCAACTTGTGATACAAGATTTGCATAGGTGTGGGGTGGTAGGCTGAGGCACTGCAGCTTCCCTCCAGTTGGGCAATTTCTTTATAAAACATATTTTGTACCGAGAGTAGCTGCAGCTCAATACGGCTATGTAACAACCAATTCGGGCAACAAATCAGTGATTCAGACAGATAGTTTGCAGCCCTGTAAATTTAAAGCTCCCCTATGTCCATGCTTATGAATAAAGGCCTACCAAATGCTCTAGCTAGTCCCTTTCTTTAATTATATGGATATAAGGTACATTGTAAGTACTTACCAATTCTTTCGTGGATTCAAAGTTTTATTGACAATACAAATTTGAACCCACGAAAGACTTCGTAATTACCATCCATTGATATGGATAATTCATGACAGAGAGACAAATGCCACAATTTACAGAGTCCAATAAAGGATATTAAGAAATTGTAAAAGCAGTGATTAGGAACAAAAACAACTTAAAAAGAGGAATTGCTGGTAGCTCATCAGTGCAATCTGCAGCTGGCTGTGATAAAGGCTTCATAAGACAACACAAGGCCTCAACCCATGCTTCATAAAACAGATTTTAACAAAACAAATGCGATCGTTACACTCCTGAAAATAAAACCAGCTTGCGAATGTGTGAACGATCATTTCATTGCACGGAGAGTATTGAGTTGAAAGAATGTAAAATGTTAGTAGAATTTGTATAAAATTGGAAAAATAACTCTAGTAACTGCATATTTTGTAAAAGACATTTTCATTGAATGCTATCAATGAATATACGCTGAGGTTTTGAACAGACGCAGCAGCAGGAATCTTCCGACGAGGGGGGCTGTCTCTTCAGAAGAGTAGGCCAAAGTACTGTTAGCACGGCATTAGAACTAGTAATATAACTCAGAACAGAGAAAGTGGAGCTAGCAATCTCCGACGGGAGATTATAGTCCCCCTTATCCTCCTCGGCGCTATCCCTGACTTTGGTTCTGATAAGGTGGACAGCAAGTTGCATTGCAGCTCTACCTGTTGGCCTAAACACAAAGTATAGCTTTTTATTAATTTGCTACATTTCGATTTTCACGAGACTCTGAAATCGTGAAGTACCTACTCTAATCACGGCCAGGGCTTTTCAATGTACACTTCTACACAAAATTTGCAGTTCTTAAATTTTGAGTGCAATTCTGAGAGTAGTGTTTGCAGATTCCATCATACATTTAGCTAAAAAGATTCAATATACAGTAATGTGCCATGTATCTATGGTACTTCCCATAAGCATGGCAAAACATGCATAATTTTGGTGCATGCATGTCAGGTGCATTTTGATTGTGCTCTAAAGTTTGCTTAAAGAAACCCTGATCAGAGTTGCAGACAGGTCTGGCTGTAGAAGAGGGAGAGTCCTGGGCTTCAGTCCCCATCTGCGTTTCGACTAGGGTCGGGGCATTACAGTTTTCGACGAGACCTTGCGCTTGCAAATAAGTAGGTGCCAGGAGTCCACGCTTTCAGTTATTGTATAGCCACGCATGCACGCGAGAATATACCAGGGCAATGAGCATGCTCACATGGGGGCCATTCAAAAAGTACGTACGCCCTCAAGGGGGGGAACCCAAAAAGCTTGTGAAAGCGTACAGGGGAGGCGCATCTTTTAAGAAGGAGCATGGAAAACTAGACGGTTTTCAAGATCCGAAGTGGGAGTCAGGGATGCCACAAGGGATGAAATATGGAGGGGTCATGCTACTGCAGCCAGCAGCAAGCGAAGCAAGAAGATTTAACGGGATATGGAAGTATCAGCTCAGGCTGAAAACAAATGGATTATGGAGTGCCTTGTAAATCAGCAAGTGGAGTATGAACGGGGGTCTGGAATAAGGATGCCCTGGATGGATTTTTTCCAAAAGTTACTAATCGGGGGGGGGGGACGTTTATTTGGGACTCAAGAGTAGCAATCTCGCCCTCCATCTCGCTCATTGAATGAAATAGAGGCTGGCTGGAAATTGGGAATGATCCATTGCCATGATGGCGGAAAGTGCGTACGACGACTGGCTCTGTGAGAAATTGAGATCATTGCAGTTGGATGATGACGTTTTCCTAGATTACCTCAAAGGTGTTTTAGATGAAGATTCGTCTTCAGAGGAAAAAGCGGAAACTATCGAGAACATTTTGCAAGGGGCAACGGTAATCCATATTGCAAGATTAAGATACCATGTTTGCCAGTTGAGTTGTGTCTAAAAATTTACTTTGATTCCAGTATGGTTCAGAAAGTTAAAAAATTCAATAGCATTTTTGGCGACTTCAATCTTGTGTGGTATTTCATCCAATTTTCAATCGTTTCAACTAAAGTTATATATGTATAAGTTGTGTATAGGCCTATTTCTTAATGTAGCGTTTCTAGAAGTAGATTATTGTGATTTCACTACAGCGCGAAGAAACGACAACATTTTTTGGACATACTGAAAGCTTTTTCGTCCGACACTCGTCAGAGTATGAAACGTCGGATATAGGCCGAAAGGTGAACCGAAATATATAGCTAGATGTGGATCATTGCATGTGACACGATGAATAATGCATCTAGTTGGCGCGGCCCTAAGGGTGGTTCACCTTTCGGTCGTTGTCCGACGTTTCATACTCTGACGAGTATCGGACGAGAGAGCTTTCAGTATGTTCAAAAAATGTTGCCACTTTTCTGTGCTGTGGTGAAGTTCTGTAGTACAAACAGACTGTTCATATTATTGTAGTTCCATAACTGTCATTGAACAATATCTAATGATGCTAAATACCAGGTAGACGTTTGATGGAAACCAAGAAAGCAAACACCATTCATTTAGTAGAAGCTTTAATGAATTCTAATCTTCTTTGGTCACTCTTTATTTATATCCTTATAACTCTAGTTGTTCAAATACAGTTTTAGCAAACTAAAAGTACTAAGAATTAGCAAATCAACTTTATAGTGGAGCAAGGCAAATTTTTTCTAGCAGATAATATATTATTAGGGAAAATCTTGGTGATATTTTATCAGATGCTTGTTTTTGCCAAATCTATAACATGCTTCTATTTCCTGGTGCTTATGACTGAGATGAAAATATTTTAATTGGGAACTATATGGTAACATCTCAAATATAAGCTCTAGGCTTATGGAGGTTCATAACCACTTTTTGTGGCTTATATTTGGGTGATTTATATGCAGGGAGCTTATGTTTGGAAGGGCTACTGGCTTAGAAGGTGACTTTTGTATTCCAAAACTTCAACTTTCAATATCCAGTCAGAGAGACTTTTAACAACATTTAATATAAATACAAGTTATATGGAATGAAAAAGGACAAACTTGACTTACTCAAATTTTTTTGAACAAATATGACATTCAGAACACAAGATACTAGTTGTTTTATTTATGCTTTCTCAGGAATAGTGTTTTCCATTGAATCCTAACTATACACCCTGAATCCCAAATGTAAATCCTATGCTTGTATTTGGGGAGTCTTATAATTGGAAAGATATTTGAATAAATATACAGGGAGCTTACATTGGGGGGGGGGGAGGCTAATATTAAGGATTTTACAGCATATGATTTACATTGGAATGCCATACTGTCAAGCTAATATTAAGGATTTTACAGTATATGATTTACATTGAAATGCCATACTGTCAATCTTGTTAAAAGTTGGTCTTTTTGTTGCATAGGATGAGCCTGTCACAGATATCTGCAATGATATATTACAAAAATGGAATGAGATATCAGTAGCAAAAGTGGAGACTAAAGCTGGTAAAGTATGCATAGAATATATTTGATGAGTTGTAGGAAGCTATAACAAAAACACACTATGATAAATTATTAAATTTCTTTATTATTTGAAGCAGAAGAGTTTCTTTGAAAAAGGCAAGCATGAGCAAAAGATCTTGAAGACTTTTGGTCTGATGCTTTTCAAGCTATATAATATCACCATAGATATAGAAACACATACTCATCTTTGGATGTAATTTAGCATATGATAAAATCTGATCAAAGTGCAAAGATCTTGGGGTATTATTTATTCACTGCTTTTTGTTCTGTCTTATTCTTTCATCATTTTTGTTCTTTTTCAGTCCCTCATGATACCCATTATGCTGATGAAAAAATTTTAGATATTATACATAAGCAGCAAGAGACTTTAATTGTATCAAAACCATCTACAAAAACTGAAGATGAAATGAAACAGAGATTACTAGAACAATATTCCCATGTTTCAGACAATGAGGAAAGGTTGGTGCTTTAAGTTACTTTAGTTTATTTTAAATATTTAGAATAATATATTCCAGGTATTGTATTATATAGATTATTATATATATATATATATATATATATATATATATATATATATATATATATATATATATATATATATATATATATATATATATATATATATATACATATATATATATATATATATATATATATATATATATATATATATATATATATATATATATATATATATATATATATATATATATATATATATATATATATATATATATATATATATATATATATATATATATATACATACATATACACACACACACACACACGCAAATAGCTTCAATCACAAAGACATTTTTAAAGAAATAAATAGACACTCAAGAAAAAACTCCAACTTTTAAAATGTTTCGGCTCAAGCCTTCATCAGTTCTAACATTCCCAGTACACACAGCGCATATATCATATATATATATATATATATATATATATATATATATATATATATATATATATATATATATATATATATATATATATATATATCTATATATATATATATATATATACATACATATATACACACACACACTCAAATAGCTTCAATCACAAAGACATTTTTTAAAGAAATAAATAGACACTCAAGAAAAAACTCCAACTTTTAAAATGTTTCGGCTCAATCCTTCATCAGTTCTAACATTCCCAGTACACACAGCGCATATATCATATATATATATATATATATATATATATATATATATATATATATATATATATATATATATATATATATATATATATATATATATATATATATATATATATATATATATATGTGTGTGTGTGTGTGTGTGTGTGTGTGTGTGTGTGTGTGTGTGTGTGTGTGTGTGTGTGTGTGTGTGCGTGCTGTATGTACCGGGAATGTTAGAACTGATGAAGGCTTGTGCTGAAATGTTTTAAAAGTTGGTGTTTTTTCTTGAGTATCTATATATATATATATATATATATATATATATCTTCATCAGTACTAACCTTACAAAGTAAGGTATGATTGTAAGGTTAGGTACTGATGAAGATGTTTATCAAAACGTCTATAATTTAAATAAAGTATATTTTTGACTCATTATCTTATATATATATATATCTATATATATATATATATATATATATATATATATATATATATATATATATATATATATATATATATATATATATATATATATATATATATATATATCTATATATATTTATATATATATATATATATATATATTTATATATATATATATATATATATATTTATATATATATATATATATATATATATATATATATATATATATATATATATATATATATATATATATATATATATATCAAGCCTCTCTACCAATGGTGCACCTCATAGCAAAGTTTTGCATGAAAGTGTGTGATTTATGTCCACCATTTATTGTCAAGGCGGGTGATCTGGCTAATTTTCAAGAATGAGTCACATGATGAAACATGCACCTCTTCTTATTAGGGTGTATACTGATACACACAGCCACTTATGTGCACCAGAAAAATATACTTTCTTGTTTCTCACAGAAATTTCTAATATGAAAAAGGTTGTTTTTGAACACTTCTGGGTTATGCTTATATACTTAGTACTTATAGCATGCAGCTTTGAATTTCATTGCATTTTCCAGTGATGGTGAGGAGAATGATAGAGAAAGAAAAGTTAAATCAAGTGAAGCTAGCAAATCATGTATCTTTTCTTATATTTATTCATCTTTTTATTTGTATGCTATTTTTTCCATTCGACCTAATTCTACAATTTGCTGCAAGGTATTCCATTTCACTCTGGCACTCTAAATCAGACAGGATCTAAAACAAGTGTAATCTTACTCACTTTGTGGAGTTGCAGATAGAAGCTGTTGATCTTTAATTGGGCATGTGTGGATTATTATCTATCTGTTCATTGGATGTAGGTCATCTAAACTATAACAAATAAATATTTATGCTAATAGTATATATATTGAGATGTACCACTGGTTGGATTAAAGTAAGATTTTTAAATGTACCTGTTATATACCATGCTAGTTTTAAGTTTCTACCATGCCCTTTCCATAATTCCAAAATAATTACCACACCCACTTTGTATAGAAATGTGTATCTTCAAACATTTCTTATTTTGAGCTCTGGGTTCCTTTGGTGACAATACTTGTGCTTTCTGATCCATTGTGATTTTGTTTCAATTTTGTTTTCAGCCTAGCTTCTTGCTTAAATTTCACTTATTTCTTTATCTATACTTGCCATAAATGCATATTTTCATAATTGCTGCCACTTACATATATTTGTTGAAAGTTGGAGATATTTAATGCACCACCTTTTAGAAACAATAGGTTTCATCATGATTGTGAGAACTTTGCCCTTAATGGAGTAAAGCTTTGTTTGAGAATATAAATGCAAAATCAGTAATTGATCAGCAAAAGGCTCAAAGAGAGAAACAGAAGAAAGCACATGATGAAAAAAGAGAAAAAGACAGGGCAAATAGAGAAGCAGAGAAGTTAAAGAAGCAAGAACGACAAGAGAAAGAAAAGAAAAGGACACAGAAAGGAGAAAGAAGAAGATAAGATAAATAGTAGATTATTTATTTTGTGCAATTTTTAGTTAATATCTCTTTTGCGTTCAATTTGCTTTTGCTTATTTCTGAACATAATTTAATTTGCCATTGATCTTTTCCATGGTATGAACATCTATGGACTTTTAAGGCAGCTTGTTTGGGATGGGTTGGAGCAAACGCTTAAATGTCCTTCATCACTTACAAATTTAACAATTTCTCCTATCTCCCTTAGGAATTTGGCAATTTTTTTCCATTTCCCAGCTCCTTTAAAACATTGGCGGCTTCTCCCTTTCAGAATTTTCTGGCCTGTTATTTCCATGTAAAAGTTTTGGTCGGTCTCCTTTCTCCCTTAAACAGTGTCATTCTCTGTTTGCTATGCTGGTTAGCTTGCTTGTCACATTCATCCTATACTCCTTGCTTTGAAGAAGACCATATATAACGGACAAATATTTATAGCTTTTTTGATTGACATGGGCCAGAGCTTACAGCATCAGCACGATGATTAAAATGAACCTTCCGATATACAAATCTTTGTGATCATCTGCTGACGTATTCTACTCTGACAAGTATCAGCTGAAAGGGCAGTCGTTTCGTGGCACTCATTTTGTTTGCAGTGCAAAGATATTAACCCTACTCTTGGAATACTCACTACATAGTGCAACATATCAACTGTATGTACACACCACAATATATCCTCTAAGAACTGTATTAGTTGAGAGTTGCATTTATACTTCTTCTAATAATCTTGTATGTCGTCTGTGCCAACCGCTCTATGAATGGTTCCTTCATGTGAGTGGAAGCTAATCTGTGTAATCCTATGGAAATTTCCACAAAATCTCCTCCCCATCGACACGTAAATGATAATGCGATTTTGCCAGTTACACAATTTTCTGATTTGAATCTAAGATTTATTCTTGACTTAGCCTGAGTGACAATAGGTGTATTTTTGCCTGAATCTCAAAGAGAAGAATTCAGATCTTTTCTCGTGTGCCTGGTGCTACATTATAAAAACAGAGAGCAGAAGAGAACATAGCATAGCAGAAAATAAAAGAACTGAATAGAACAGAAGAGAACAGAACACTAAGTTTAGTATCTACGGTATAAGGGGCGAGTGGCCAAGTGGTTAGAGCGCTTGACTGATAAGCGGAACATCGATGGTTCGAACCGAACCCTCGGACCAAAGGTTGGATGCTCGCTCACTGTCCACCCAGCAGCAAATGTGCGCCTGGTCGTAACAGTGGGGAAGTTGAAGGCGGCGAGGAAAGCAGCTGGCCACCCTGCCTCACCGTGCCGACGGCACAGAATAAGTGCCGTCTCTAACAGACACCCCCAACGTACGGAATCGTATATGGAACTAGCCTGTACCTTTACAGTATAAGACTTAACCTATAAACACTATGTCTACTCTATCTATCTTTCATTTCATTTTCATTTCATCATTTAAAGAGGGTTCCCCTTCAGTGGATGCTGGTTTACCAGGGGCCCTCCTTTTAATTTACAACATAAAGATTAAAAGCAAAGCTAATATAAGCTATCATTTAAAAATATACAAAACTAACTTACAATTATTAAACTACCTGACAGTTATTAGATGATAAAAAAGGGAAAATAAAGGAAGAACAACAAATCTTTGAATATCTGGAGGGGGTAAATGCCTACTTAATTTCAAATGGAAGGGCGCTCCATGACTTAAAACCTCTAGAAGAAGAACATTTTTGCTTATTGTGCGTTGTTTTCTTAGGCAGTTGTAAGTTTGTATTGGTATTTAATAGAACCCTTTCTGAATCTCTTATAAATGAACCTCCTGGTAATCACTGTGGCGCTAGACCAGTAAGTATCTCTTCGATTCTAATGCAGCCCATGGTATCACCTGCATACTTAACTCTGTATTTGGCAAGAATGTTGTTATTGAACTCAGTTTGTCCCATAGAACACCCTTTGTCATATACGTATCCTGCTCACACTTGCTTTGTTTTCTGAAGAAGCTCATATGAGCAAAAGCACCTTAGGGTTTGATGAGGCTTGAGCCTTGCGTTATTTTTCAACTTGTTCCTGACTCTCATTGATTTTGATCCTTGTATTCCTACGGACTGTATTCTTTAATTGAAATGTGTGTTCTTACATATAGCTATATTCTGTGCTCGTATTTTTTGAAGTGAGTTACTTGCTTCTAAGTCATGACGTTTGAACTTTACTACACGTTTGTTTTTTATATAAGAAAAACACTTTCTCCTTTCAGCCTGATGTTTCTTAATATTCTTCAAGTCCAGCCTAAAATGTTTCTTGTTTCTTAAAATTCTTGAAATTTCCTATAGCAACAAAGCAACTATGAGACGAGAAATTGAATTTCTAGTTGAAAATACTTGAGAGACGGGTGTTGTTTGTATTTTGTTTCCAGTTCAATTAGATGTTTTCTCACAGAAACACCTTTTTCAAGTATACTTTTGAAACTCAGCCTACTTGTGTTTCTTAATTGTATCTTACCTTATTGCCCGATTTGAGCCTCATGTTTCTTATATACTTGTTTCTTATAGAAAACATGCATAGCATGAAAGAGCTGAGATATTCTTTAGCACACTGAAAGTACTTTTTGTCCAACATTCATCAGAGTATAATTCGGATCACTAGCGATAGGTGAATCGAGGGGAAATTATGTAGGCGGATGCTGATAAATTCAGCAATGACGAGAGGAAATCTGCGTCCGATTGGCCCCATGCTTTGGCCAATGGACACCCCTCACGTACACCATTATGGCCTTTTTATCCTCATTTCCATGTCACGGCACTTTTGAAGACATTTTTTATTTCCCTGAAATGAAAAACAGGCCAGGGCGTTGATGACTTTATTTACTACGACAATTGTGTAGTATCGTACAGTGAAAAACCTTTTCATGGTGATGTTCTATTCACAAGCGCTTAGAATTTTATTTCCTTGTCTGGAATGGAAGCGCTCTCTGGGTAGTTCCTGGAGTTAAACACAGGGTTTACAGGAGTTATAGTTTTTTCGGATTACGTTGATTCCTCATTCAATACAAAAATCCCCTTACAGACGTTCGTCATTACATGGGCTAAGGTTAGAGGTTAGGTCAAGGCCTTTTTGTCAGCAATGTTGTCTTGAGCATTAAAAGAAGCCGAAAAAACTTGCAAATCAGGCTAGCAGCCTTTGCGGAACTTGCCATCATGCATGTTTTCAATGAACTTTCAAATAGGAAAAGAAAGAATGCTCTTATTTGCAAACTAATCCATAATAGGAAGTTAGATACGTGCACTTTACCGTGCGCAGTTTACCGTGCGCAGTTTAAGGTTCATTTCCTGTGGTATTGGGTTGATTGATGGCGAAAGTACAGAAAGGCGGAAATTCGTTTACCCAAATCCGAGAAGGCAGGCAATCGAAAACGTATCTGAAGAGTAAGACTTAACACGATCCTCAGAAAGAGAATCTCCACGTTAAATAGGTTGTTCCTTATATCTTTATTTTCAGATTTAAATAAATTAGAACGGTTTTCGTTGTTATTTGCTGAAAAGTATTTCGCGTATAAACATTTATGAAATGAAATGAGAAAGAACACGAAGAAATACAACAATACTTTTCAAGTTACAAGACATGTTTCGGATATGCGTTGAAAATTAAATGAAAGACTCATGTAGACTCATAAATTTTGAAAATGCGAAAAAGCCCTTTGCATCAGTGAATTTGGATACATCTAATCATTGTTTCTTACAAGGATTCTCCATATTAACATCATTAACTGCAAAATTATGCATATATTTGGGAATGCCTGTCCTTGTCCGCAAGTTTTCTGAACAAGGACCATTATCATTCCTTTTTTATATAAGACGCAATCTTCCTGTTTTCAACCTGGATGCTCCTTAACTAATATTTTGTCTAATCCAGCCTTAAATGTTTCTTAAAATTCTCGAAACTTCCAGTAATAACAACAGCCCAGATAAAACGACTGTGGGACGAGAAAAAGCATATTTAGGCTTTGTGGAGCATGTATGGAGTTTGTTTCCAATCTTCTAAAAGACTTTCTTGCACAAACAGCTTTTTCAAGTTGACTATCGGTCATGTAGCCGCACCGAGGCAGGGGGGCAAGGTTCCCAGGGCACATTATAAACAGTTTTGCACTAAAATAATTAAGTCATTGGAAAGGGCAGGAGGGGCAGCTGCCCCCCTGCTCCCCCAGCGTAGGGGTCCCTAAAGATGAGCTCAAAGCTTGCACATAAGAAATGTTACATTCTTATACCGGCGGCTCCATACGGTAACAACCTCATATTGATGCACCATACACTCGCCACATGACTGGATCCACATTTTGTCCAAGAAGTCTCATTGTCATTCTATTTTATTTCCCATTGCAGATTTTTCTTGAATCTGTTCCTGATCATTATACCATTCGGTCAAAATTTAGTCAGGGAAATACCCTTTTAGCCATCTAGGGGATAACCCTTGATAAATGAAGTACATAGTGTAGTCACTAATAATATTTCTTATCCCTAACATACTACGTACACCATTTTCTTCCTTTTTCTATCTTCATTTTATGCATAAATGTTACGCATTAGCTAGCAGGTGACAACTTAATCTTCTGCCTTGTCTTTGTGAATTTTCTGCTCAAATGCATGGAGAAAAATAGAACTTTACTCAGCTTTAATTTGAAGCCACAGCGAACGACTCATTGGAATGGAAAGATTGCAGTAGTGACTTTCCACACAGGTCTTTTTATACGAAAACCACTTTTATCTGAGCATCAATTTTCTAAACTTTTCCTCAAATTGAGGCCGAGATTTTCTTAAAATTTTCTTTACTTTCATTGGAGTAAACTGGCTAAAAGAGATTACCATTATTTGTTTTAAGAAGTTTGATCTTTGTTAACTCAGATTATCAAAGAAAAGTTTCGATCTTTGGTAAAGGAGTCTAATAAGAATTAGTTAATATAGATTTCTGGCAGGTAAAAAAGGTGAACTTTGAACTTGAGCCTCGTGATTTTCTTAACATTTTCTTAAGATTTTGGCCGTTTGAGCCTCATTTGCTTATAAACATTTTTCATTTAAAAAGCGTGTAGTTTACTTTTAATCAATAATGGAACGTCATCACTGCAAAACGCATGTGCAGGTCTAACACTATAAAAAGGGGGCGGAAATAAATTCAGCAACTTTTGAGAACAAAATGTTGGACTAATGAAGTACGTAATGCTATAAAGATGAGCTAATAAACTTTCATTTATATTTATTTTCTATAGAAAAATGCTCTCATCATCTTCTGCCATTGCGGATTTGACAACCTTTCTATTAACGCGGAAAATTGTCTGTGTGTTGAAAACATCCACAAGTCCAAGATGTGGGAGAAAAAGGTTCATTGATAGATGATCATCAAGAGAGGCAATTAAAGAAAACTAGTTGTTGTAGGAGTCAAATCTAACTGCATTTTATTACAGACTTCGGCAAGAAGGGTCCAAAGCACCTCGTGTCCTGGGCCCGTGCATTGGTAATGTGGCAATGATGTGCACGGTGGAATTACAAACAATCATGGCCAGGAATCTGAAGAAGTGAAAAGAGCTGTTGAAGCGAGTATCCGCAGTGGTGACTCCACTGCTCAGTGCCAGGACCGTGAGGTAAAAACACCAACACTACAGAGTTGTGGTTAGAAACCTGTGATGCAACAAGGTCCATTGCACGTGACTTGGTCTGACCGGACGGTCTAGACCAAATTTAGCGCATGCGTGATGAACGCTGACCAGTTTGTTAGACATTATTGTCTACACCTCAGAGGCCGAGGAAAAAATAAAAGTTCAACGCAGAACAAATACAACTTCCTACAGCAGCGCCCAATATGCCGGAGAGTGCAGTGGAAAGAAATCCCTTGATTAGGGGGAAACTGTACAAATTTCTCAACCTTGGTTTGTGCCTAGCAGGAATAATATTCGTTATCATCGGAATATTCAAGTCCACCCTTTTACTATACATTGGATGTGCGGTAAGACGGCCTTGGAGTTATTTACTTTGAACAGTCCCCGTAAATCTCTCTACTTTTAGTATTTTGTATCTGATTGTTGTTCTAATTGACAGCGAAGCATTCCGAAAAGCATCTTTTGTTCGCTTTCACGCGACTTTTATTTAGTAATTTCTTCCAATTTGCAGCCATGAAACAGCTAGGATTTTGCAAGGTAATAGGCCGTTTCCATCACTGAACATATCACTATCACTGAAGATGTCATTTATAGCATTATTTATGAACATCGGGACAGCATACCATTAAATTTTCCTGCTTGAAGAGGAGATCCCCTCAATGGTCATCAATTTCTCTTTTCGAAATATCACCTAGAGTTGTTTTTGTTATCAACCCAGATAGTGATTATAAGTGCATTCTCAGTGCGGGTGTTTTGAGCTTTTACCTGCCAGGTCAAACTATGTAATACCTCGCAATCCTCAATAGCAATCGGGAGCTATTGTTTGATTGCCAGATTTCCTTGGCTGATTAATACATTAAAGTATCTTTGCATCATAATTGCATCATACTTTCTAATCAACTTAGATGAACTGGGTGAGCGAGTTGGATCAAAAACAGACGATCGAATGTTTATGCAATAGTATTGAATACATACAGAAAGACATGTGACAATGCTAGATCAATTTTTCGTCTTGTTACCCCCTCCCTCATCTACATCCTCTTTTCAATATGGCTTTGTTCAGGGAGAGGATATACCATTGGACCTGTTTCAATTCCAAAAATATAAAACAAGTCTACTTTAAAATAATTTTGCATATTTTGCTGATATATTATTATTTTTTAATTATCTTATGTCTCGATTGTTTGTTTAAAGATGTGGCATCTTCTTTTCTCAATAATTACCAAGTCTGAAGATTTGGTTGAATATTTGTCCTTATAGAACATTTCCAAGCCTTGCCTCAAGTCCCTTTATTGTCTAAGTGTGGTTGCTCAATTCATTAGGCACAGCTCACTGCATTGTGCTTTCTAATAAACATTTCGTTAAATTGCATCATTGTCTTAGTCTCCACCTCAACTATTGGAACACAGGAAAGCAATATTAGCTGACCAGGACAGGCAATTAAGTTCTGAACAAACAAATCTATTGTCTAAACAAGCTATAACAAGTTTTCTGTTATTATCAGAGGAATGCATAAATATTTGTCATATACATGGCTGTGTATGTGCTTGTTTTTGGCATCCTAGGAGGTTTCTATTGAAACAGTTGATTTGACCTTTTGCAGCTTGTCTCAAAAACATTCATCTATCCCACTGGACTGTGTTACATTTGATTTGAATCTATCATTGTTGTGTCCCTCATGGTAATGTTGTTGGTAATACACTATGTAAGACTTTTAAGAATCCTTAAGTTTTACATCAGAATTTAACAATTTAACAACACATTTGTTGAGAAGAGTACTAAAAATATTTGAAAAGTCTCTCTTCAACATTGCCTTCCACTAGTATCTCTAGAATAGACCTATATAAAGTTTATTTTCACAGCTTTAGACCAATACATTTCTAAACATCCCATAGTAGTTTTTGCAAAGTAATATGATGACCTTCAGATGTTCTTTGTGCAATGCAGTTATCTGCATTTTTTATGTGAGGCTAACTTCCTTACTACGCATATGCTATGAAAGTTAATTGCCCATAAGAAGTATTCTGTGAATTGGTGACCAAGATAGCTTACAAGCTACCTTTTGCTAGGCCACTTCCTTTGATTCCCCTAGCAGAACAGATTGTATAATATATTGCATATCATGCTATTAAGTATCTGAGAATTTTAGCCTTGTTCTCTACTTGATGTTAACTTGATTTTGCTAATTTGTCCCCTCTAATTCCTTTTTTTATACCAATTAAAATTCATTAACAACAAATACCAAGAATACAACTACTGTGCCCATCCCTGAGGGAATAGACACTAAGTCATCGAAGTTCCCCCCAAGAATGGGCACAATCTAATTCCTTTTATCAACCTTTTCTGTTTTTTGTGGATGATGAGATAAATCAAGTATGGAGAATTTGCCAAAGCAAATACTCAAACCCCCAAGAGCCTTGGTTCGAAGGTACTATTGATGCACAGATCTGTATTCTTTTGTTAGATATTTGCTACAGTGAGAATAGCCTTATCATCCAAAACATCTCACCTGCTGATAGCTTTCGGGCCATTCCTATGCACTTTCTTTAGGGTATGGGGTGTGTAAGACCTAAAATTTGTAAACAGAATGCGCATGGATCCCATGATTGAAGAATATCAGCTGAAAGGTTTATGTACTAAATGTTCAATCTTTTTGGTATATTGTGTGGATCTGTAAATGTAAAGATTCATGAGCTGTCTGTTTCTCAGCAGTAATTAATGCTTCTTCTGAGGCTCCTTGAGTACAAGTAAAGCAATATGGGCCGACGGAAGTGGCAAATTTTGACTATGTTGCCCCCACCTTTTGTCTATGGGTGTGACACCCCCATTCCCCACTGTAGGAACTGGTGGATCGGATCCAAGTGACACGCAAATGGTTTGTAACGTTTTACCACGGCATATTAGTACAGAGTGCGAAGCCATCACTTGTTTTTACGATCACTATTTAAGCCGTTGATTTTATCGTAAATTCTCTTTGTAATCCTACCGTTGCAACTCTTTGGTTTGTTAGTCGAATTTATCTCCAAGGAAACCTACTTGTTAACGAAGATAAGGACAAGCCAAATATTTACTAAGAATACTAGCATTGTAGAATGTTGTCACTTTTAATGGTTAAAGCATGCCTACCTAAGTGTTGCATAAGCGTGTAATACAAAGAACTCACTGAAAGACCCGCGCAAGACAAAACTTAGAGGCTCTAGTACTGATTGTCCGTGATTTGATAGCAATTTGCGCGGCTTACAGCGGGCTTAAATTCTTTGCGGTGTTGTATTTTCTTAGTTTTCTTTTACTGTTCCAGGGAAAGCCTACTGATTTCGCTTCAAATTGGTGTTCTTTCTCACATTTGCTATTAGACCGTCCAGAGCCTTACTTAGGACATGCCTAGAAATCAGAAATATTTTTTATTCATGAACACCAATGTTCGTGCTATTACTGCCTTTAATTTATTCATCATCCAATCAGTATTTCTCTCATACTTTTGAATTTTCGGTTCACTACTTGAACGAAGTAACAGGACCCGCTATGAATAAGGCCAGCTGCTTCCACAAATCTCCCGTGTCGATCGTCCAGAGCCTTACTTAGGACATGCTCGTAGACCCACAATTTTACAGATTCACACTTTTTTAAACAAGTAGTGTGGTCTTTCTGTGGAATTACACAGAGGGCACGAAAGGAACTAAAAACTAGCAAGTTTTCTGAAAGGTAGAATAATAAGCATTTATCTTATCTATAAATTAATAAATCAAAAGACATATGATTGGCACACAAATAGACGGTTTCGATTTACAACTCTACAAATTTAATCAGAAACTGGAATCAGCTAGTATATATGCATTGGCTATGGGTTTTGGGAGGATTACTCAACGGTCATTTGCTCTAAGGATGTACTAGAAGTCCGGTTTAAAATCCGGCCGGACTTCTCATTTTTTCCAGAATCCTTTTCCAAACGTATTTCGAGAATTCTGATACAGCACGCCCAGTTTCTTCACGAGGACCTTTACATAAGTACAAGGGAGAAATCAGAAGTCGTCGTGTACGTGATTTTGTGGATTCATCATATTTTTGTTGCCTAGAAATCAGAAATATTTTTTATTCACGAACACTAATGTTCGTGCTATTACTGCTTTTAATTTATTCATCATCCAATCAGTATTTCTCACATACCTTTGAATTTTCGGTTCACTAGTTGAACGAAATAACTGGACCCGCTATGAATAAGGCCAGCTGCTTCCACAAATCTCCCGTGTCGACTAAGAGTACATAACTTCAATTGGACGAGATATTTTGGTGTCCCCACTGAAAAGAGGTTGTTTTTCGTGGCCCTTCCAATGTGACAGATGAATCACAACCCCCATTACAAGTGTGCGCAGAGCTGCTTATCTACCTAGTGATGTTTTGCGAGAGTTTTAAATGCACAGTAAAATTCTTCTTTGTGAACAACGATAGTTGTACCACCCAGGAAATATGACTTAAGAATATCAAAAGTACGTATTGATTACCCTGTATTAGAAACATGGAATTTTCAAAATAAGTTCAGCTTGTGGGGAAGTTTCTCAACAGAGCCACAAAAGGTGAAATCAACGTTGTGACCAGGCCCTGAAGACAGATCGGTACAAATAAGGTAACACCCCTTCCACGTTCACTATGGTCACACATTCTTTTTGTATGATGGTTAGAACAACCCTATAGGTACCAATCTCTTCTTGATAGTTTTTGAGGTGGGTTCGAACGACTGAGGAATTTTTGTACTTTGACGGTCACTACTGGGGGATACACTCCACCTACTGGGGACTTGTTCCTAGTATTAGTACATGTTTTTTTAAGTAATCCACTTTTTCGTCTGAGCCTCAATTTTCTTAACTTTTTCCCAAATTGAGGCTGAGATTTTCTGAAGATTTTCTTAACTTTTACTAGAGTAAACTGGCTACAAGAGGTTACCATTATTTGCTACAAAATTTTTATCTCTGTTAACCAGGATTATCAAAGAAAAGCTTCAAACTTTGTAAAGGAGCTTGCAAATAATGAGCTAATATCGATTTCTGGCACATAAGAAAGGTGAATTTTGGAATTTGAGCCTCGTGATTTTCCATTTTCGTAAGATTATTGTCATTGGAGGTCCGAAAGAGTGTAAGTGTATTATATGATTCACTGTATGTATGATTTACTTTAGGAGAATCGCCCACAGTCAACGTGTAGATTCTTTTTTGGCCTAGGATTGATTGGAATCAGACCAGTTTTGATCAGTAGTGGAGCAACGATAGTGTATGATGGGGGGTGGGGTAAGTCCGCTTTCTTTAAAATATGGTAAGTTAGATGCGTCCAGAAAATGCCATTAAAACTGTTTAAGTTTCACACACGCAAATCATTGGTGATGATGGGGGGTGGGGTAAGTCCGCTTTCTTTAACATATGGTAAGTTAGATGCGTCCAGAAAATGTCATTAAAACTGCTTAAGTTTCACGCACGCAAATCATTGGTGTCATCTGCCGTTTTCTATACAGAATGAGCGTATCTCTATATTTGAAAAGGGCTTTCCCCTAATTTCTAAAGGGTCTGATCATATCCCCCCATTCCTTATTGCCCTCCCGGTTCACGATGACCCACTGATTCTGACTCCAGTTGCTCATTTCAACTTTTCGTTCGCGAGTCTTGCAAAACGATCATATGAATAGCTCAACTATGCTTGGATTAGAACAGGGGTCACCATACTACCGCTCATGATAGCAGTCTACCTGGCCTGCCGGCAGTACTTGATGTTAGAGTACCAGTTTCGATTTGGATTAGTTGTATGTATATATGTACATATATGTGTATAACTAGGAATAAAATCGAAGTAAAATATGAATACAAACAAACAAGCAAAGCAGTTTTATCGTTCGTTTTATGGTTACGTACTGATGGGTACAAATTGCTTCAGTGTCCCTGTTACGTCCGATGTTTTCGTAGTCATCCATTTTTCATGTTATTAGATCGTTTTCTTTTTCTTTTTCGTAATGTATTTTGTCTCAGAGCTTTCGTTCTGGCTTGAAAGTATTGAGTAGAGCAATTATACGAACCGCGCTCGTCATTCTTTCGGTTATCTGGCCAACTGCGAGAAAAGTTTGTAACCCCTGGTTTAGAACAATACACGTTTTTTATAAGAAAAACACTTTTTTTCTAAAGCTCAATTTTCTTAACTTTTGACGAATTTGAGGCTGAGATTTTCTTAAGATTTTCTTAACTTTTGCAGGAATAAAATGGCTGAAACAGGCTACTCTGTATTTGTTGGGCCACCATTAGTCTCGATCTTTGTACGAAAGTTTGCAAAATATCAATTTCTGGCATGTAAAGAAGATAAACTGTGATTTTCTTAGCATTTTCTTGAACTTGAGCCTTGTGATTTTCTTAGGATTTTCTTAAGATTTTGGCCATTTGAGCCTCATTTTCTTATAAACTTTTTTCTTATAAAAAAAACGTGTACTTTATTGCAACCAGAATATTCTGCTATCGTTATTGTAAAAGTAGCCCATTTTTTTTAATAGCAGATTACTCTCCCTTGCATGAACTTTTACTACTGATTGCCTCTCCTCTTTAGTTTGTAGGCGCAGCCGTTGGCGGTTTCATCAGATCGAGGTTGCCACTAAACGCAATGGTAATGGCTTCCTTGCTTTTTCACCACAGCTGACTTATCTTTCGTAGGGTTTCTTCTGCAATCTTATCATGTCACCTTTTGAAATATTGGCTTTCTTGCATTTTCTCATTAATCGTTAATTAAACTTGACAGCCAAAATCAGGAGCTTGAAGCCAATTTAGTTGCCTTTTATTTAGTTATTTTATCTGTTCTAAACATAAACTCGATTTATTGTAAGCCTTAGAATTAGATTAGCTATTGCAAAAAATTTTAAGCTTATTTTTCTTTTCGTTATAACATGACCCCCTGTAGATCAGGCTTCACTATAAATGAGATGAAGTGCACCCTTTTCACATTTATCTTTGTCTATAGTTCTTTGCGCACTTTTCGCATATGTACAACTTTTTGTATTTGTCGTACGTGTGGGGCATACGCAAAAGATTCTTCATTTAAATGAATTGTTAGTGACGAGTTCGATCTTAATAATACTGCAGCATCAATAAATTCGATTTTACCCCCAGAGCATTTCGAAGTCATCAAGCAAACTCAGTCTTCCAGGCAATTGATTTGGTAGAGATCCTCCTTAGTCGCCAAATTTTAGTTCAAATACCATTATATTTTTGAATTCCACAAATTAAACTAAGTCTGAAATTCTACCTTATATTGGCATAAAAATATCAATACAATAAAAAGCTTGTGGCCACATTTCGTCTCAAATAACATATCGCACCACCATCAATAGCCAATCAGATAAAGGATTTTGATCAGTAATTTTGATGAAATACCGCATAGTTTAGTATTTCAATGTTTTCAGCATATTTGACACCCATGTTTTATGACTTGTGGTACTCCCGTAAGAACTCGAAAATCCACCAAGAATGAATTCAAGTAGACTATTAACGAAAGACGACAAAAATAGGATTTAATCGGAGCTCCAAGCTCTACGTTATCTGTACCACATTAATACCCACTTATTGCAGGTGTGTCTTGATTTTATTACGTGCAGTTTTGCATAAGAAGCTTCTGCCAGTTGACCTATAGTAATAGTCTTGAAAAGTCATATATCTTTTTCTGATATCTACAATATGTAATTCCTAACTTACCATACACGAATCATATCTACCCAAGGGCCATGACATAAATAAAACGAATAAGATAACGCACAAGCTGCAAGTTAAGGTACCTTGTAACCAGGTAACTGCCAGCGATGTTTTAAATCACACGTTTAAGAGTGGCAAAATGGCACTATCTTTTTCATGACATATTAATGAATAATAAAATCATGACTATTATCAAATTATTAAACCTAGGCTGCCTTACAATCATGTTATATAATTTATCTTACTTACATTATACCTATCTTTTGAATAGAATGATATGTAGCAGTTTTTTCACCCTATTCACGTTAGTTAACATTAATTGAATTATAATCTTATCCTATATGAAGCGGTGGTTTTTGAAGTGGACGACCGTAGCTAGTACTGCCTATTTGTTGCATGAAAACCGTTCCGTCTTTCCTGTTTGCAATGGAAACATCTATTAATTGGTATTTTAAGTGCAGAGAATTGGAAATTAATCTAGAGCTTCTTTGTAGGTTCCTTCGACGGGAGTTCACTTGGTTTATAGGTCAGAAGTACGCAGTAATGCGCCTGTTTACAACACTGCATTGCAGGTACACAGAACTGTATATTTTTGTCGTAGACTACGACTGAAGCTAATATTTTCAGTCTTGCTCTTGGCTTCATACATACACATTTCAGAACCTACTCTTGTCCCGAATAAACGTCTTCCCCCGCTTATTTTTTTTGAAAAAATCTACCCAGGTCATCCTTATTCCGCACCCCCGTGTATTATTTGTGTGTGTGTGTGTGTGTGTGTGTGTGTGTGTGTGTGTGTGTGTGTGTGTGTGTGTGTGTGTGTGTGTGTTTGTGTAATCCGATTGAGTAGTAAGTAACGTTAAAAGTTGTGTTTTTCATATTGTTTACAGTTAAAAGAAGTTGTGATACTCATCCATAGCTGTCATAATTAGAGAAATTTTCCACCCACTCCGGTTATTCCAACCACCCCGTTTATTACGGTTTTAGGAAATTTCCAACCCCTTACTAAGCCAACCCCCCGTCTATTTGGGACTTACGAGTAGCGCTAGACCTAATCCTAAACGTCCCTTATTTTTCCCCTCTTTTGACCACAATTTCGTACTTGAAGTTCCTTAATATTTCCTAAATGTAGACTACATAATTTAATGCTTACAAGCTGCGAATGTTCAATGTTAAAAGAGGGCACTTTGGACTCTGTTTTAACTGGGAACCCACCTATGAAACACGTGCTACAACGATTACATACGATTTTACTTCTTAATTCTCGATTGTTAATAGTTATTAAATATTCCAAATTGAACAGTCTCCTAGGGTTATGTCGTTTGAAGTAGAAATTGACTCATTTATGCTTTCTGTATAGTTTTATTCGTGCAATAAAGATGATTTCTCTTCGCAGACTTACGTTATAATGCATAGCCAGCAGCCATGCGGAATAGGACAAAAGTGAGTGGATAATCTTGAATGCGGGAACTGTGACTTGTTTTGGCTTCTTTGAAGGCCACCCATCTGCATAGTCTTTGATGCGCTTATTGTTTTCGTTGATATTGCATGTCTACGTGTACAAATGTTTTTATCAATTATTCAATTGCTAGGTATCAACATTACTGATAAGATTATAATTCATTAAGATCTTGTAGGCTATAAAAACCTGCTGCAGTCGATTAATATATTGTCGAGAATACCCTGAACGGGGATGGGTGAAATTAGGAGTGGGTTGAAAGGGGGGAGTGGAAGTCGGGATGGATCATAGGAAAGCTAAATGAGGCGAAGCTGAGATGGCTGTGGCATGCAGCGAAGGCGTAAAAGGTTTTTGCTGATAGGAGAGTGAAGGTCCATTTCCACTTACATTCGCATTTCGCATTTTGCATTTCGCATGCGAACTTGTTGTTCCCAGTCCACATCCACATCCGAACGTTTGTACATCGCAAAACGTTCGAATACGGACAATGAGTTCGCATCCGAAATGCGAAGTGCGAATGTAAGTGGAAATAGGCCTTGAGATGGAAGAGTGAGGTAGCCTAAATATCCGCTGGATGGAATGTATTGATGAGAAGCTGGAATTCGGCTGAATGGAACGTGAATGAATAGTGCTTTGCACCAGCCATGTCACTACAACCGGGAAGTAAACATGGAGATGAAAATAAAGCATAGGTCTCTCCAAGCAATTCTGATAAAAGTACATTGTTAATTTAAAACAGCAGCATTTAGCAAGATATATTAGTACATAGTAATAGTACGCTAAGTTGTGATCTCATCATAATACCAACGTTTTTGGTAACAAAATTTCCCTTAGAGGACTCAGACAAGGACGTTATTTGGCTCCATTCATGTTGAAGCAAAACCTACATCATAGTCTACTACAAGCGTCTAGACAAGGAGACATTATAATTTCTGTCAGTTATTGTCAACTTTTGATATATAATATAATTTATGTCTTATTAAGATATCTCTTTTCTCCCTGTAGGAAAATTAATCAGTTTACAAGTATAATAAAGTATCTCCCGAGCAGTACGGCTTTGGTAAGTTAATGAGTCTCTTTTCAAAACAAACATTTTATCAACTGTTACTTTTTGGTTTGAATATTATTGTAAAAGGATATCAACCACTGCAATGACAGCATAGCCGCGAATGTTTGAAAACTCTGAAAAGGTCTATTTTCTCCCAACCTAATTGACCAATCATCGTGCAAAATGGGCCTAGTATTGGCATGTGTGGTCAGAATCCTGCATGATGATTGGTCTATTAGGTTGGGAGAAAATAGACCTGCAAGGGTTCTCAAGCATTTAGCGGCAATGCTCACATTGTTTGCTTCCTTTGGTTAAATATAAATACTTAAACTTAGATTCTTTCTCTTGTAGAATGTGGACTCATTTGATACAGTGTCTGCTATCTCTGCGATTACTGATAAAGTGGAGCCCAGTGAAAATTGGTGACTACACTTTTGAGATTTGAACTTTGATGTCTTTTCTACTGGAACAGAATTCGTTTTGGAGCAAATAAGATGTTTTTTGTCTTTAGAGATGTTTCATTTTACGACATAATCAGTATTGAAGACAAACTTGACAAACTTATACGACATATCCGTTATGCGACATATCTGTTAGACGTTTCGACTTATCCATAAGCCACCATCTGTAACGAATTTGTAAGTTATAAGTATTAAGTATATATATATATATATATATATATATATATATATATATATATATATATATATATATATATATATATATATATATATATATATATATATATATATATATATATATATATATATATATATATTATATATATTTATTTATTTACATATGTTTGTCTGTATATTTACAGGTGCATCTTATTCAATTGTGTATTCCTGATGACAAGTACTTTAAATAGTCCATAAATGCCATAGAAGTTCATACCGCACTTTATAGCTTTTTAGACTGTTGCCGTGAGATTTTGCTCTTTTTGTTTGGAGATTATGATTCAAGCTCAATTGTTTTTACAGCTGCATTGTCTGTTTGATAAAGTTCAAGAATGGACAAGAAGTTAGGTAAGGAAACAGACCATCTTCTGGGCAGATAGTTAATCGATATTTTTTACGCTGCATTTACGGCATGCTTCACTTTCAATGTAGGCCTACCCATGTCGCACTTCTCACAGCTTTTTTTTGCAAAACAATGCTTATTCAGCAGACTTGTGTTCGTCAAGGAGAGTCTCGCGTCTCCGAAATCGGAAGCTTTTGTGGGAACAATAATACTTAGTGGATAATTTTCCGTGAAAATGTCTCTCGTTTGACAGTTTGTTGTGTAATTTCTTGTGTGTAAATTCCATGAGAATTGTTGATGCACACATTTGTGTTGCATTTTACTTGTTTTTGCACGTACCATTACACTCATTTGTACTGGGTTCTGAGGAGTCTGGGAAACCTGAAAAAAGTCAGGGAATTAGCTAACTTGAGATAAGGGAAAACCTGGAAACCCTAAAAAACCTGGATAGATCAAAGAATTTCTGTCTGTTAAGGGAATCTTTCTTCACTCTCATTGTTGTTGCTCGTTCTTTGTTTGTACATATGCCAAGTAATTTCCTTGGTCCATCGAAAAATGCTGGGAAAAATGTAAAAAAAAGTTGAGGGGATTGTGAAAAAATTAGCCTGGAAAGTCTGGAAAGTTGGGGAATTTTTGTGAAAGGAGTCCTGAGAACCTATTTTTGTAAACTTATTTAGAAGGGAAGGACTAGAAATTCCAGAAAGTTTTTGCTATTCCAGGGGTGAAACTATTTTCATTTTCTTGAATTAGTGTGTGGGTTTTGGCACGACCAAACGCACACAAAATCCGACAATAATTCTGGGAGCTTCTTATTGAAATTGAGCTATGTAGCCAGGTTCTTTGATTGGAGCTATGTATCCCTATAGTTTCTTATACTCTTGGACTTTGTAGTCCTAGTTTCTGATCAATAGGTTTTTTATAAAAAATGAGTGTATGTCTAGTTGTTAAGGCTCGTCCTAGTTTCAACTTATAGCCTTTTAATTTCGCTTCTTGATCTTAATTCAACCGTTGTTAGGTGATGTTATTTGTATCGAGTGACCTCTGACGGCTGCAATGTGCATATTTCACTAGCTTCAGAATTTCAGCACATCGAACAAAAGCGGATCGGCGCTCTCCAATGTCGCTCATTCGCGTGACCGAAGCGACTTGGTGGAAACTGGCCTTTAGCGCACTTAGAGAATTGCAGTTTGTTGAGGGTTGCTTACTTAAATTGACTTGGCACCGCGCGGGCACCATGTGCTCACTCACAAGTGATGCAATTTTTGCTATTTTTTGTATATATAATCACTCCTATTTGTTTGCGTCTTACGGAGCGAATGTGTAAAGCCCCATCACCACTTAGATTCGACTTTTAACCTTTATAACCGAGCTCATTGCTCCTAGTCCACAATTCCCACGTGCTGTGATTTGTGAACGTTCTAATTTGGACTGGGAATAATGAGTTTACATACGAAATCTGAACTTAAATTGAGAAAGACCTTAGTAATAGTAATTTATCGCGTAGAAACCAATGTCTTTTGAGAAGAGATACTTACTTGTTTTAGAAAGAGAAAACTGATTTGTTTCAGGGCACTCCCTTGCCAGCACATTTTTCACATTAACTGCATTGATAAATGGCTCAAGATCAACAGACTGTGCCCGACGTGTCGCTCAGATGTGACTTTGCCAGCAAAAGCCAAAGAGGCTGTGAGGTCAGATATGCAATCCCAAGGATGCGTCACGTCTGATAATGACAGCAGCTGTAGTGATCAGTGCTACCAAGGTATGCATATATGCATAAATAATACATTCATACATTCATTCATACATACATTTTTTATTTTGCAATGCAGGTTTATTGTTTGTCTTGATATTAACTCTATTCTTTTTATAGATTCTATCGTGCCCAGCCGATCTGCCTTCGTTGACATGACAACAATAACAGACAATGAAGTTAGAGAAGACCAAGTAGGAAATGATGCTGACATCACACAAGAACTTGCATCTTCTTCAAGAGATGTTGTCGTCCACGTTGCCAGCGACACGGTGGCCACCTTTTAAGCATCTACCTTGCTCACTGTATCCAGATAAAGTATAACAGTGCTTACCAGGATTTGGTTGAAATTTGCTGTATTGAAACTGTTATGAATAGAATTTGGTATGGCCTCTCTAAATGCTGCTAAATATGTGGACGCTCTGTGCTTTCCTTGGGTATGTTATCTTGGCAAAGGCAGTTGCTCAAGCAAAACAGCAACTACAATTGTTTCTTGGTAGCGAAAAATGTAGTATCTACTGTCTACATCCGTTGCCTTGAACTCAAGAGAGGTTGCGAAGTTATTCTACGAAGCAACAGCGGCCATAGTATTTTTTAAAGGAATTTTCAACAGCAGGGAAAGCTCTCACTAGGGCCACAAAGATGGAAACAACTTGGTTACCACACCCAGAAGACACATCTGTACAAATAAGGTAACACCCTTTCCACTTTCACAATGATAAAATCACGTTTTATCCTTACATGATGCTAAAACAACCCCTTAAAGTATCAATCTCTCTTTGAAAATATCATGGAGTAGGCCCAAACTAGTGAGGGAATGTTTTATTTGTTTTGGTCCTACGAGGAAGGACATTGGGCCCACTGGAGACTTATCACCAATTGATAGTATGCTAAAAAATGTCCTGCAATAGTTATGGAGAAAAATTTTACGTAGATAATCTTTACTCGTAGAGAATTAAAAGCTCTCCTAGCTGATTAGTTAAATTTGTTCACTCATTCATCTATCTAACGTATTTCTAAATGTTTTAGATAGTGCATTTTGGTCGAGTAGGTGGCTGTATTGTGCTCAGTTCAAATGGAGTAATATTTTGGATAATTTTGGGTATGAGATGTCTGAGTTATTCAATGGTAATTAGCTTTAGTTTTGTCACCCTTAGATGTTGCGTACGTAGATTCCAGGTACATTAGCTCTGTATGCTGACAGATAGTAGTAACAATTGTATATATCTACTGCAAATGAAGGCAAAGGAAATGAATTACCGCCGGTGCAAACATGTACTCTCTTGCACCTGTAGCTAACATTTTGAAAATCTCTTTGCTGTATAGTTTTAAAGTATTTTACCAACAGCTAGGGGTGAACTGGCAATGGGCACAGGGATGTTATCGCATCCTGGGTCCACCTAACCTGTTTTCTTTGCGGACCTCCTTTTATCCTCAGTAGCTTGGTTGATCCTTGTCCTACTACTTGAAAGTTAATGAAAATAAATGACCACACCCAATATACACCTCTTTCATACAATAGCATCCCTATGAAATGCCGCCAGTCAGTCCCCCCTGCAAACAATATAAATAAATTATGTGATTGGGGGTCAAACTAACCTTGATTTGGGTGCCAACAGGCTCCACAAAAGCATCAATCTGCATGTAAGTTTCTGCATTCGATGCCACAGTGCCTGTCTTTCACATCGAGGCATGTGCGTGATTTTCTTTCAAGCAATGCAATTAAGCATAACTGAGCTTGGAACAATGTTGATTCGCAAGCCTGTGGTATTCTTAGTCACTTTGCAGAGAGAAGAACAATTGTTGAATTAAGCATTATTACGTAAAACTATTTATAAGGAAGATAAGGAAAGTATATTTTAAGACTTCTCGGGTCAATGATATGTCATTACAATTTCGTATTGCCATTTGATTCCCACTAGAAAAAAGGAGAAGAGATTTGATCAGTATGGCCAGTGGTTATTTCATAACTGTCAGTAATTAGGGCGCCAAGGTTAGGTGGACTTTCAGCTCACAGATGGTTTGCAGGCACTTCAGGTTGAAACATTGCAAATTCTAGCATATAAACACTCTTTCCGCACAACAGAACTTAATCATTTGGAAAAAGCAGGCCCATAGACAGCTGAAATGGATTAAGTGGGCCTATATATCAAGCATATGATTACGTCCTATGTACAGCTCTCCAAGAAACTTATGAGTGTGTTCTACTAACATCACTATTTCATGACAAGATATACAACTTAGTATATCAAATTTAGCGACTATTTAGAACATCTCCACTTATAGTCTCACAGAATTATTAGGGGGTATTGGCCTCCCTACCCCACCGCCTGCAGGCCTGGGTAAAAGTAAATTAACTCCATAAACAATAATACAACACTCTTAATTTAGGATAAACCATTTGTATATTTTATTAATCCCCAATGTGTAGGCATTTTTGGGGCTCCGCAGTTGATTATTCTGTGTTAGATAATTGTGAGAAGTCTTGACCTTTTAATATATAGTGTAAATATATGATGTATTGATATAGTAAACAGACGAAACTTAGAGTATATCATAAATCAAGTTATATTTTTCATTCTACACAATTTTAACAACTGCTTGTCTGTCCGTGACTCAAATTCTTATTACAATGGTATGTTTCAAACTTGGGGTTCGTCCAGAAAGCACGTACACACAAAATCAGCATATTTTGACCAACCCACTCTCCCTGTACCCCCGAGTAGGCCTTTGAAATAATACACCTACTCACTGGTGGTTTTAGGGATCGCGGGGCCCGGGGCCGAAGTCATCTGCGGGGCCCTTGTTTGAAAGTGTCTGAGATTTCTCTTCAATTTCTCTTTAAAACGCGGGGCCCCTTCTGGATTACCAAAAGCGCGGGGCCTGGGGCTATGGCCCCCCGGGCCACCCTAAAACCGCCACTGCACCTACTCACCCTTGTACGTGTGTACCAACTTTTCTTTGATATTTCTTGAAAATTGTTGCCTATTTTTAGCCACAAATTTTCACAAAATTAGCAAAAAATTCATAGAGTCCTCACTTTTTCTGAAGTTAGTCACACAGTGTTTTCATTTCGTGTCATTTTGCGGATTGTTATTCTTGTCACTACCCCCCCCCCCCGGTGTCGGGATTGGGTAATTTGCGCGCCTGCTGCCTTCCTTGGATGTGGTAGCCGTTTCTCACGCTCCCTCTCCGGAATCGAACCCTAATTCTCCGTCACCCGTTGTAACCATGGTAAGCCACTACCTTACCATCGACAGTTGATAAGGCAGAAATTTGAATGAAACATCGCCGGCCATCGTACATACGCTTTGACTTTTACCAACCCATCCACTTTGTACGCAATAGTACGCTTTTGACCTTACCCACCCACCGACCCTCAAAGCGTACGTACTTTCTCTATGGCCTCTTGGTTCAATCCAAGGTTGTTCAAGAATCCGAGCTTTTTCTAACTTCGATTTGTTCCACGTGGATTAGATCAATCTTACATAATTTTCCGCCCTAGGTTGTTTCTAAAAAGTAATTTGCAAATTTTATATAAAGTGTAAAAGCGATTGAATTTCTACTAGTATAGTCGTATCAGTTTGCTTACATCTGTCCAAACAAGGTAAGATATTTTGTGCGACAAATCAAAAAGCCAACTCCAGTAATGCATTCATTTAATTGGGTTGTACATTTAAAAAAACAAAACAATGATCAATAGTGAAAGCGGAATATTGCACAAAGAGAATTGATGGGGAAAGTACTTTTAAGTTCCTTATAATTGATTAGAGATAGGAAAACGTGTGGGCTGTGGCTTGTTAAAGTAGGATTCGAGAGATCTTCCTCATTCTTTAGAACATACTTTTGTTGGGTGGAGGGGAGCAAGACTGTCCTAGAAACTTTTCTTAAGGGGTATAAGACCTACAATTTGCCGAAAAAAAGGGTGTCGCTCCATCTAATTCTTCTTTTTAAGCTTCTAGAATACAAAAAGTTAAAGCAATTTGCTAACAGAACTGACAACTGTAGGTTTTTTTGCCGAGAGAACTTTTTTCTGGCGGAGTGCGACACCCCATACCAAACTGTTGGAACGACTCCGGGGAAGCAATAAACTGTTGGGAATTTCCTCAAAAAACTTATTAAGACCGTTGTTTGCTTGTAGTTAGTTTCCCGTGGAATTATGAGTTACGAGAATTCTGCTTTACGAAATTTCTCAATGGTAGAAGCCCTGCTGCACGCGAATGGCAATTGAGATGTTCTGCTTACAGACAGACTTTTTCCGGGGAAAGACTAGCCCAGAAACCCGCTTTACCAAGTGTATCAATGCTGTTGGTAAATATTGCACTAAATGTCAGGCTTAGTAAAGAACTTTAAACTTTAGACTACTTATCTTAGGGCTTTAATTTCTATTTTATCCTTTTCTTTTTAAACGCAGGTTCTTTATTGATAGCAGAATGTATTTTCTGAAAAAGTTAACCTGTAAAAATATGTTTGATAATAATAAAGTTAAAGATAAGCCTAGATATGCTACAAATAGGGGTTATGGATCGTTTCATAGCACTTTCCCTAAGAGTTATTAGCTCTCTCTCCCAGACATTTTTGAATCTTACCCTTTAGAGTGGTTAAAAAGTACTTCCCAGATAAAGGCTTGACCGAATAATATGGCAATCAGTTGTGAACTGCGAACCCAGGAAAGATATGCAATGAAAATTAATAAAGGGAGTAACAATATCTTTTGCAAGAACCTCAGGACTTTCCTTTAGTATAAATTCTTCTCATGAACTTACTGCATGTCCCATTGGATCTACAATATGCATGAGTTGAAGGCTTGGAGAGACTCTCTTGATTTACAATGCAATGAAAGAGAATTCAATTTGTTACGAAAAGTCTTCTTTGATTCAAAAATTGTTCAACGTCACAAGACCAGAAGTTTTACCGCTCTAGTGAAGTCAGTCCTCCGCCTCTCATTTGTTGTGATACCTCTTCAAACACTATAACTGCAAGGCTCTGGCCCTACGCGCCCCCTGCCACAACTTCTATGGGGGAATAACGGGGGAAAAGCTTTGTGATCACAAAACCAGGAAATCTGTAACATATCAGTTTTCTGCTTAAATTAGCCATTACCTCAGCGTTGCCATGACAGCACCCTTGATAAATAATCACATGTGAAGCATAACAAATGGATATTAGTGGATCAATCGAGTTTTGTTTAGAAATGCCCAGACATTTACATGGTAATTTGATTTCTTTGGTGCCTGTTTTGCACTGAACTGTTTGTTATCTGCCAAGAGGTATTTCCCCATGAGAATTGTTCAATCGAATCATATATGGCATGACCGATTAGAGCCTTCCTGCAATACAAAAAGAACGTCAACTACCCCCTTCTACTTCGGTGGTACTTGCAAACAAATCCAGTCAAACGACGAAGAATGAAATCCTTCAATTTAGATGATAGCTTATATAAATATATAAACGGAGTTAATTTCGTGGAGCAGCTTCGGCACACTCTTCGCATGGAATCCACTCTGGTGGTATCGATAAAAAATGGCCTAAGTGTCACAGAGAAGCATGACAGAATTCGATAACAAGAAAATGGCTCAATCATTTTGGAACTATATAAAACAGCTTCTAAGACATTTCCACTGAAATGAACGAGGTTCTGAAATTGAAAACATAGCTACTATATTTCAAAATATATAGCAATTTCCATAAACAAGATTTCATTAGCAAAATTAACAGCTCATATTACTATGGCTATTGCTCTATATTTTTTCATATTTCTTGTTAACCGAGAAATCAAGCCAGCTTGTTACTTCATTTAAGATTATTCATATATTTCTTTGCTCTTTTCAAATAAACTTTGGTAGCAGAAGCCATGTCTTCTCTTGGTACTTCTTGAAACCTTCATATCTTGACAAAGACTGGTCCTTCTTTCTCATATTCGGATAAAATAGAAAGATTATGTATGCAGCCTGACAAACAAATGGTAGCCAGTGCTGTGAAACGATGTTAAAGCTAAGATATATGAGAATTTCACCCATGTAGTTGATGTTCCGACTTTGAGCAAATAGGCCTTCCTGTATCAGACCTTTGCGGTACTTCAGTGTGAAGTATTTCTGGCAATCCCCGCAAAAATGGAAGAATATCCCCAGGATATTCAACGATACACATAGCCCAATCACGGCCGGAGAAGGCTGGACACCACTTCGTACAAGCAAAAATGGCGCAATCCAATAACTAAACGGACCCAGAAGAAAGTACACAAGGATTGCGAAAAAAGGGTTTAACTCTCTTTCCCATGCTTTATCGGGAAAGTAATAGTCTTTCATTAGCCACAATGCGCAGTAGGTTCCGTGAATTGCGAGGTAGACATAAGGGCCTATGCCAAAGTTATCAAAATAAAACATCAGTCCAACAACAAAAGGAATAGTGGTTGCCTTGTGGGAGTTTATCACGTATCGTGCCCTGATACTCATCTCTGCGGTATTCCTTCAAATGAATTGACGACAATGATGTAGACAGCTCTAGAATTGAAAAGAGTTTCTCGTTACCTCAAATGGACACATAAAAAGCAATGGAAAAATGTTGTGATATGTCTGATTTTTAAAGGAGTTAAATGCATCAAAACAAATGGCTAGAATCGCTGTAACATTCACTCTATACGCTCAATTTTGAGTTTTTTGTCATTTTTTAATGCAACGTGGGAGTAACGTAGCAGAATGGTCTAGGGCCCTTAGGACTCTTATGCTTTGGGGTTTTTCACGCATATAACTTTTTCCTAAGTCTAGATAAAATAGCGAGAAGGAACTTCAATCAACACGGGAGAAAAGAAGCAACAATTAGTCTGTTATCTAGGAGATATCGGATTATAAAATGTCTTTTTACATCAATACATGCAAAAACCTCTCCCTTGAAAACTTCTGAAGGGCCTCTTTGGGGCCTCAAAGGCTTCGGGGCCCTTAGGAGTTGCTCTAGCCCAATCTATGTCGGCTACACCACTGCAACGGGGTTTCTATACTTTATTCATTATTTTCTACTGTCTCCCCTTACTTTATGGTCACGTGAATGCTAATTGAGAGATAAATCATGCAAATAAAGAAGCACAAATGGGCTTCCTTTTCTCCCAATAAAACTTCTGTCGCCACCGCTAAGTAATTAAAAGGTTTGAACTATTTATATCTCGTGATAATATGTTATTAATAGTTGTAAGAACTATCAAGCTTTGAAAATGAACACAAAAGTAATATGAAATGCCCATGTCGTTAATGAAGAAGCCGTGATTAGTTGCGCTGTCTTAGCTATCTGTTTTATCAATTTCAATAAATGAAGCATTCCCTTGCTTTCAAACGAACGGGCAGCAAACCAGATGGCCTGCTTGGATACTGGAGACGTCAACCTGGTATAACTAGTATCATTGATTTTAATGCAGATATATACCTGATGGATTTGAATGGAAAAGGACCGATTGAAAAGCAGAGGTAAGCTGTATTATCTCCCTGCGTATAGCCAACGGGGGTAGCATAAACTGCCGACGTATATTTATGTAGTTAATGGCTTGTATGTACAGGAGAAGGGTCTGTGATAATTTCGTATGCCGGACTACTGTCAGAGAAATCGCCAAAAATGGCGTCGCGCCCTCTTAAGTCGCATGCACCTGTGGGACCCCCTTTCAATGCATCATTGTGTATTTTGTACCTGTGTGATTCTTAGCTACGACGGGGGAAGATCATGGAACAACTCGATGGAAAAGCAGTACGCCGCAACATCACAGTGTTATTTCAGATGTTGGTGACTGTCTTTGTGGCAATACAGCTTTACTACGAATCACAATCATGAAGCAACGGGGCCAGGAACTCTACCTATGAAACAGCAAAATCCAGCGATTTTTAAAACATCAAAAAATTCAGGTTTGTTCAGCCTATGATCGTTAGTGGTAACAGCATGGTGAGACAATGATAGATCAGCCAATGTTTCCATAAACGGTATTTTGAACACTGTCGCTCTCTCACGCATCAAGATACTTTCAAGATCTCCCTGGTGCACATACTTCCTACAAAATGTACGCACAGGGCAGTGTGAAGGTTATTTGCGAAGTAAAACAAATTCAGAGTAGGAGACAAGTTGATAAGGTTGACCAAGGTGACACTCCTTTGGTCCCCCAAAACACTAAAATTTCAAAATATGCTCTAAAGAACGAGCTAATAAATCGTAGGCATACTGAATACTCTCTCCATTAAATCTCAAAGTGTTCGTGTTGGGGTTGCATGTTTACCAAGCTCTGCTGCTAGCCAAAGAACAGCAGTCCACATTGATTGCAACGTGAGTCAAAATCCGAAAAGATTCGCCCCAAAATCTAATTGGTTTACTTCATGCAGTCATCTGCAGATGGAGACGAAGCTGTTGGCAATCAGGTAAGCATAGATAAGTCATAGCTGTTTAAGTTATATACAAGTTATTTGTTGCTAGCAAGATGGTAGGTGAAACATCAAGTCCTGTTGGAAGTTTATGCACGTTTGATGGCTGTACATGGCGAGTTGACTCGTACCAATTTATGTTTATCTTGTGAAGACTTTCAGGAAAGCGTTTGCAGGAATTAAAAGTAACAAGAAAACGACTTTCAGATCCATTATGTACGATGGTAGAAGTCTCACAACTTTCAAGTCATCTAGCTTGGCTTTGCGCTGTTTACCGATTCTCACCGCAGTCATTTCATCTTCGCCAAGTTCTGCCCGACCTAAATTTGGGGCAAACGAAGCAAGGGGTTTTAGTGTAGGGAAATAAGCAGTTGCTTTATTATTGGTGCTATTCTGCTTAGCCTGAGAACATGCGAACTGATTACTATAAGTCCTTTTTTGATAAATCTAACGCTGTTCACATACGTTGCTTTGACGGGACAGAATCGTTCGGTTGCGCAGGTAGCTTGAACTCCTTTCAGTCAGTATATTTCGAAAGATCTGTTTCATATCATTCCAAACGTACTGATCTAAGACATAAAAAATTAAATTCTGTAGGTATACCTACCGTAGACGACGCGCCGTCCCAGCAAACTTGAACGTATACAAAAATAACTGAATGCTTTCAGCTGCTTGTATGTCGTCGTCTTCCAAGCCAAATGTCTTCTTCCTTTCCTGTTCAGTAACAAAAGGGCCTCCCAGACTTCGTTGACAGTCCTCCAACCAAATATCCTCTGATTGCCACAAATCCTACTTACTCTGTCCGCAGGACAGTTTGAAAGCGCAATCGGTATTTTTAGCGGGTCTTCTGGCGTTGCCTAATTCGCGCAAACAACGGTGCGGCCTCGCCCTCGACTGACGAACAACCGACCAAACATAGGCTTATTTGACTAAACTCGAGGCCTTAAAGCAAATACGCAGATCCCTCACATGACATGAGTACAAAAGTGCAGCCGCACTGTAAAGGAAAGCTATAAATCTAGCATAAGATGACAGGGACACGATACATTAAACCACTGTTTTACAGTATAAACTATTGTAAATGCGCTTTGTACTGGCTATAATTTACTACCTGTTTGTCATTTAGTCCTACTTTGAATGAAATATATATTATCTGCAGAGGTTTTACTCAGTTTTGTCTGTGTGACATGGTGAGTGAGAGATAGCTAACTCTCCAGAGAAAGAAATATTACCATTTGGATTGGGGGGACATTCGAATGTCGTGCATTGATGGTGGATTGATTTCCAAGGCCCTGATATACATCTTCAAACAATATATGCCCCCGAGCAATACGTTAGCAAGCAGGCTCTTTACTAGTGCTTTCCAATGTTGGTATTTCAGGGCCCAGGGGGGCATGCTGCATAGTATGAAGATGTTAGTAAAATGAATGCAACCACGAAAGTACGATCACAGAACTATTCTGCGGTACGATCGTGTGACCATGATGCATAATGGAGATTTGGTACTCCTCCTTTGCAGGAGTTTATTGGTTACTTGTGAGTTCTGAGTATGTATCAACTACTATCGAGTACTTACAAAAATTTAGAACACACAACCAAAAAGGTATGAACTTTTAGTTAGGACTCATCACTTATTCAACGACGATTCTATCTTGAAGACTATTGTGCGCAATGCCTAGAAACATTGCATGATATGTCATATTGTCAGTCGTTAAGATTGTCGCAAAATCTTATAAGTTTGCTAACTTGTATTTTCATTATACATTTTTAAAGGTTAGTTATATATTTGACTTCTAAAAGCAATACAATTGGTTTATCGGTAGCTGGGAACTTCGTGCTTTGGTCGAAAGCTGTGATTTTCGCAAATTCATCTGATTTCTTAGGCCACAACTGTAAACATACAAATACAACTATATGCAATATATATTTTATATATTTATTTGTATGTATCATGTTCTTTGTATGTATTTGTATGCATGTATCTACATGCATTTATTTGTATGTATATGTTTGCATCTATGTATATGTATGAATATACGTTATATATGGATTTTAGGGATTGACTGAATGTACTTAATTGATTTGGGTCGGGCAGGAGCTGACATGATATCACATTCCACTGGAGAGTCAACTTCAAGCGCCACAATCAGGGACCCCAAAGTTGACCTATTGCGTCACCCAGCACTAAATAATCACAAATAACTGTCGAGATGCATGGTCTTATTCTGTGCATGGGCAATATTCACCACAACTAGGGCAATATTTATGACCTGGCAGTAATGGTGCCTTCAAGGGTCACGCGTCCTTTCAGTACTGTAGTTATCAATTTTGCAGGTGGTGAGAGTACAGTAACATTAAAATTATCCGAAAGGCAAGTTGTTTGCAAGTGCACTAATTTGACAAGGTTCAAGTCTCCACTGTGGCTCCGATTTGAATAAAGCCATGTATGACACTATGGGCCAGTTGCAATTCATGTCACGAAAGAAAACTGAAGCGGTCACAGGGCCATTATGTACTGTGCTAATTTGAAATATTAACTGTTTTATAGGATGTGGCCAGACCCCATTGACAACTAAACTGGACTGAAAGGGCATGGATCTTACGTAAAAGTTGCGCCAGATGTAATGAAGGGCACTTGGCCGAGAAAAGCGTCACTGCGGGGCGGGCACTTCAGCCCCCAACTTTTCCAGCAAGCGATTTTCCTAGCTTTTATCAAGCAATTTATTGACGTTGTAGCAAACCTCTTTTATTTGGTGGCACCATGTCTGCTTGTTGTTTGTCGTAAGGGAGCATCCAGACTATGGGAGTTTGGACGAATCACCTAGAATGATAGTTTAGCAACTACAACCTAGAAATGTCATTTTCTTTGAAATAAGTGGGAAGTGACCACCCCTCTTTCCACTAGTGTCCACCAATGGCCAGAAGTGAATATCTCAAAGGCGATTTAAGAGTGTTTTATACTAAATTCACCATGTAGTAATGAGGCATATGATCTATGTTACCAAGATTGCTTAATATAATGAATAGTAAGAACACCTCCAAGTACAATCTTAAGGAGTTGTTTGGCACTCCCTGCCCTCTTCCCACGGTCATCGATTGGTTCTACGAGCAGCCAATTTTGGGAGTGGGTGCTGAACGCAACCCAATGTACAATATTTGAAGGGGACAGTATTGATCAGTAATACGTGAAGGAAAACTTGCAGGGAAGTCCCATTCACCCCAGTTTCACAGTAATCCCCATGACCTCTGAACTCTCATGTGAGTTTTCCGGCTATTTATTTAGAAAGATGTAAATAAATGAAAAAACTGGATGAGTAAATGAATGAATGAATGAATGAATGAATGAATGAATGAATGAATGGATGAATGAATGATTGACTGAATGAATGAATTAATAAATTAATAAATCGATAAGCAGGATGAGAGATATGATTGCACGAAAGATCAATAAATATATAGAAAAAGAGAGAAGGAGATAATAGAGAAATTACGGTTAAACACGTAAGCTGTTTTGGAATTGAAAAGTGAAAGGATAGAAATGTTGTTAAAGGTATCCAAATATCTATTAGCATTAGATAACGTTGTCAACAATATAGACTTCTGTTGAATGTAACAATCAGGTGCAATCATTATATGTCTTGTTTATAACAAAGTGTTTACAATAGAGTAGTGATCAACTGCTCAAAGAAGTTGAGAATGTTCAAGACCGGATTTTTGAGATCTAAGAAAATTAGTAAGTTAATACAGATTTAAAGTTTCAATTCTCATGCAAGTCCATAATCTCTTATATTAAGTTGCGTAGATTGCACCTACTAATTTATGTATTATATTCGTGAAGTGCTTGCCTGTCTAACAATGTGATGCAGAACCTCTAAACATTCTTGCTGACAAGGCCTCGGGGAAGGCTTAGTACCAAAATCGTGAAAAGGCTAAGAAAGTTTCTGCATTGTAGTGTTACCACAGAAAACATATTTATAAAAGCAAAACGTGTAGACAATAGTTCATGCAAATGAAATTAACTGTCAATCTGTTATCAGGAAGGGCACCGCCAAATAAAAAGTTGATGGGGTTCATATAATAAGTGGGGGCTACAAACAATATGCTCGAAAAAAGCTAGAAAAATCACTCGCTGGCAAACGTGGGGGTTGAAGCCCCCAGCACCAACCCACAGTGTTGACGTACACGCTTTTTTTTTATGAGGAACCACTTTATAAGGAACCTACATGTGGAAGGCCGAAATATTTAAAGAACTTATACTACTAAAGGAAAAATCCCTAAGGAACTTTTCATTTTCAAATTCCGAGTGCTGCACTCAGATGCAAGTGAAGATTACATTACATTGGATGATATGAATGGAATAGACATAATACTTCTTGATTGAAATTATGCTTTTGCATATATAAAGCTTATTTCCTGTCGCATTTGTACTTTTGAGCTTGAGTTCTAGCCATAAGTAAAGGTAAAATTCAGAATTTCAATGCTTTTCTAGTGTCTGTGCTATTTTTGTGGCATTCTATGTGCAGTGAAAATTAAGGAACTATTAAGGAACTTTTAGTACTAGAATTTGATAAAAAGAGGTCCGAAAATAAGGAACTTTTAGAACTAGGCCTTTAGCTAGGTTCCTTATAAAAAGAAAAGCGTGTACTTGGTTTTATGCTGAAATCAGGCTACAAATCCTTTGTCAGTTAGAAGTGAAGGCAAAACCCATAGAAGCTTTATTATGTACAACGTATTTAGAGGGCGCAATTAGTGGTTGACCTCGGATACACGATAAGTAATTCCGGAGATATGTAACTACGGTTAAGGAATATCATCTGGTCACATGGCTTACTACATAGAACTAGCTTCATCACTTTTGCCTGGAACCAGGCCACCTTTGATAGCCTTTAAGCCAGCAGTACTTAAGACCCTGCTATCCCCTCCTGTCTCAATACGATTGTCCTGTCCCTTTTTCTAACCAGTAGCTTACTGTTTCAAGGAAATGCATTGGAGAAATAATGATAAAGCGTAAGAAATATGTAGCTTTAAAATATACCAGATATTAACTACTGCTTAATATCGATACTTATTGGAAATGTGGATGCCTAGTCTGAAAATAGCTCTTCGTAAACAGTTTTACTCTTAGCTTTTCTTCCCCATTTGACCTCAATTATTTTCATTTATCCAGGGAAGATGACCCTTCAACAAATAATAAACTTATCCTGTGTCTAGTAAACGATAAGTTTTGCCGTACCCTTGTTGAACTGAAGACTTCTTCCTAGCATTTCGGCGAATTAAAAATTTAATTTAATAATTATTTAATAATAATTTAAGCCATTAAAGTTTTCAATTTCCATAATTTTGTCACTGTAAGCAATCAGGAGTTGCGAAGCCAACTATGCCCAAAATACTTAGAATCCTTGTAGCATGCGTTTGTCAGGTGGGTTTCCACTCAAACTTACATTGTCCACAGTGCCTTGCCTGTGACACATAACAATGTCTATGGCACTAAACTTTTAACGTGGGGGGAGGGGGGCTCAAGAACAGGATTCTCTATAGGGAAAGTTGTTAAAGCAATACCTGTTAGACTCGCGTAACATTTGATGCTGTTCATTTCGCACTAATCTAATAAATTGTTTCTCTGAATTGTGCTGAATTTGCAACTAATTTTTTATACAAGCTGTGGAATGAAATATTAAAATGATTTTGAGCAAACTATCAACATAACAGACACATTTCAAAAAGCATGGAAATTTAAGGGGGAGGGGTACACCCCTCAACAGTTGCTGGAAATATGGAAAAGACCCAGTCAGAATATCAAAGCTGTAACTACAGCAATGCTCATCAAGCAAAGCAAGACTGACGGAATACCTTCGCATGAGCAGATGTCACTTCCATCTTCATCTTCAGAGGTGCAGGCTATTGGAGGACTCCTGGGGATAAAATCTCTACCCTTGTCCTCAAAAGAAGAAAAGTGTTATTTGTCTTGGGCAGATGTGAAAAACTGGTTAGTGCATTTTTGTATCATTAAAAGTAGGGGCCCTTTAAACGTACAGTTCTACACAAAATGTGCAATTCTAAAAACTCTGTGTGCAGTTTTAGATGGAGATGTATGCAGTTTGCATTGTATATCTATTTAGAGAGATTTTATTTTTAAATAGAGAGTTGCCTACACATTGTCATTTCCAACAAGTATGGCAACAAACCATGCATACCTCCAATGCTTGTTCGCCAGGTGCATGTTGTTCATGCTTGTATGAATCAAATGCTGTTCCTCAGTATAATAGCCAAGAGAAAAATGTGCAGTTCTAAAATTTTCCCTAAAAAATTCTGATTAAAATTGCAGATCTGCATATGATCATCATTATATTTGAAAGCAACGAAATATTTCATTAGTTTCTTAATTTTCAAAAATTATTAATCTAGACCATATGCTCCTTAAAAATTTCAACGTGCTGTGGACTACACACTTTTTTATAAGAATATAGTCTATAAGAAAATCAAGGCTCAAAATCCCTGAAATTTAAGAATAATTTAAGAATAATGCAAGCCTGAAGCTTCATCAAGGCTTAGATTTTGTTCTAGTTTTCTTTAGAAAACAAACCAAGTATCCGTCTGGAGTGATTATGCTATCATGCAACATAGACACTCTTCGGGGTGTGGTCGTTACACACTTTCACAGTTGTTAGTATAAGAACATTATCTACACGAGCCTTACATATGACTACAATAGCGTTAAAGATCAAGGTACCTCCCTACCCTTTAGAGGGATTACATAACGAATGAATGATACCTAAGTTATTTTCCGTAATAACCATTGTTTGTCATCAAGAAATTGCTCCAATAAACTTCATATTACAGCTCATAGAGTGACAACCAATGTCAGAATCTGACACGGCACACATCGACGACGACGACGACGACTGTAAGATCGAAGCCCTTGATTGACTCGGTTGGAAAGGAAAAGGGTCATCCATAAAGTACGTACGCTCAAAATCATCAAGACCAACCCATCAACCCTGTTCGATCGAGTACGCTTTTGACTTAACCCACCCACCTACCTCTGTACAAACGTACGAAGGTTTGTTTGATATCTTGAGAAATGTTGCCCATTTTTAGCAAGAAGTTTTTAAAAAATAAGGAAAACATGCATCAAGTTCTCTCTTTTTAAAGTGATTGCATCGTACGTACGCCTTGAACTTTGCCAACAGACCCACCCTGTACGCGAGGGTACACTTTTAGCCTTACCCATCCACCGACTCTCAAATCGTACGTACTTTCTGGACGGCCCCAAAGTGACTGCAGTACTTGTGATAGAATCGGAATCAGTAAGTATGGTGCTGTACTCGGCAGGTCACTGGTATAGTATGAGCACACATTGTAAATTAGCAGCAATATGCAAAGTGTAAAAGCGACGACCTTTTTCAAAGTCAATCTGATTAAAAGTAAGTTACTAGGTATAGAATAGGTAATGTTTTGCAATGCAAGACATTCACGGTGACATGTCCACGGTTACTAGTAGATTTGAAGTAGGAAGTAAGTGTAATATTCAACAGAGGTAAATCTGCAGTAACTTCTTCACGAATGCTAATGGATGGTCTTGTGTAGTATGGAAAGGTACAACCAAAGGGTGTGAGTGGTATAGTTACTGGGGGAATCGATCTTATGATTGGAGGGGTCACTGAGTGAACTGGGGTCTAAGGCCCCCAGTTAGTACGTTAAAAAAGACCCTGTTTGCAGAGGTCTTTCTCTCTAGAACTACAAATTTTGTGTAGAACAGCATTTTAAAAGAAACCTTGGGTGCAAGTAAAGGAGGGTTTTCTGGGAGTTATGCTTCCAAATCAACAATCGATACCAGTCGCTACTAGATAGGGATAAAATCGCTCCGGATATTCTCATGTTGACTAAACCTAAGGAGGGCTGCGGTACACTACTGTATCATACCCAAAGTTGATTCCGATTTTGCTCTGAACTTACTTCACTTCTTCTCAAAAGCTACAATGCAGTGGAGGAAATACGGAGTTCTTTTAGTGGGCAAATATCCGCTCCATATTTTGATATTGTTTTAAGCTAGATTTGCTTAAAATATCATAAAAGCTTATGAATTGTCTCACAAACATATGAATAAGTTCATTGAGCGTTTTCTATCTAAGATGGGTGTATTTCTATGCTTTAAACAGCACGTTTCTCTAATATTGAAAGGGTATGATTCCAAAAATTTCCCTGGGGGCAAACCAGAAAACGTCCTGTAGCAAAGTTTGTCTCCTTCTCTTGGCTATAGCTACATGATCTTGTGTAAATGCGTTCACTTTAAGGAGACGGTATATAACTTGTCATGTGATGGGAAACTTTCACTTTTGTGCCTTCAATCTCTCAAAGGAACAAGGGAACAAGCAAAAAGTAGCAGGGAGCATGGGGATATGTACCTCACCATATACGACACTCATCAATGTACCTGAAGCAGACTGTGACTTTTTAAGAATGAGTCAAATGACAAGTTGAATTATCTGACTTCAAATGATCAGGGACAGGTCTAAGCTTGGTAGCTGGTTCTCTTAGTGTATCCAGAACTCGTTCACATAAAAGATTTTCGTACAATGCACAGTATATTGAGCTATAGGTGTGTATTACGACGTCAATTTTAACCTCGTGTTAAAAATAGCATAGATGCTTTGATACTCACGGAAGTCTTCAGCTCATATTTGGGTATGGAACTCCAACGGACCTGTGAAGTGTAACTTATACAATATTTCCTTTGAATATACCTCTCATGCTCAGGTCCTTTTAAACCGGAGAGATTAACTGCCACAGTTGATATAATATTTGTATGATATGAACTAGCGGTGAACAAATACCGCCCTCCTTGAAAGCAACCAAGCATAGCCTGCTAATCAATATATAAATTAAGCTTATTAATTGCAAAATTACATGCCTATAGTATAGGTAGTAGCTCCCTTAGATTAATGCAGAGCTATGTCACAGGCAGAAAGCAATCTGTTAAGTTTAGAGGCTACTTAAGCAAATAGGGCTCCCTAAACCAAGGAGTACCACAAGGATCAATTTTTGGCCCACGTTTCTTCGATGTTTTTGCAAATGACATCCTCCTTATATATAGCAATGGGTCTTTGTGCAACTTTGCAGATGACAACACAATCACAATTTCTGCTAGCAGCATTGAAGAGCTAACTAGATTAGTTCAAATAAAAACTATCAAATGCATTGAATGGTTCAATTACAATTACATGTTAGCCAACTCAAGTAAATTCTAGTCTTTGGTAGTCAGCAAAAGGTATGCCAATATTGAACCATTCATAATATGCAATGAACTCAAAACTAAAGTGACAGGCACAGTAACTTTTTTTGGTGTCCAAATCGGTGATCGACTCAAGTTTGATTCACATATTCAGAAAATCTGTACAAAAAAGGCACCATTAGAGCTCAACTGTTTTAAAAGGTTGGCGAGATACATGGACAGTAGGGGGGAACTTATAATCACAAACTCATTTATCTTGTGTCATTTCAATTGCTGTCCTCTCATTTGGCCATTTTGCGGCAATGGGAGTCAGCAGAAAATGGAAAAGAGTGATGAAAGAGCTTTACGCCTAGCACTGTCAGATCATTCCTTAACTTATGATGAACTGCTAAGCATAAAAAAAAACTGCTAAGCAAGGCGAAACTTACCAACAGTTCACATTCATTCAATTAGACAATTGGGCCTAGAAATTTTCAAAACATTACACAATCTGAACCCTGTTTTCATGGAAGACTACTTTATCCCGAAATTTCCCATCTTAACATTCACATGAGAAATACTCTTTATATTCCTAAGGTCAAAAGCACTAGATATGGAATTAAATCCCTCAGGTTCTTGGTGCCTAAGATTTGGAACTCTCTCCCAGATGAAATAAAACTGTCACACAAAATAGGACAATTCAAGGTGCTCATGAACTAATGGTTCGAAGACAACCAATGTGCCTGCATGGCCTGCAACAAGTAGCAGTAGTTTTCATAACGCAATTTTTATTGCTTTGCTGTATGTTAGTATGTATCAGTAATGAGCACTAGTGTAACAGTAACATTAAACAAGGTTATTATTATTATTATAGTTAAAGTACACAAATGTCTTAGCAACCTCGATGAGACGGCAAAGTTCATTTTTTTGCAACAAAATGACAAAATACTACTACTACTAAGACGTCACACGCTGTCAATACTGCATGACGCAATCAGAATATATTTGAGCTTATAACTGTGTCTAAAAATAGTTACTCACAAAACATGAAACAACGTGCTCCTTAATAATTTGATAGATTAAATCGCAAATTTGGATAGATGTATGCATTGATTTATTATACCCATGGAATATGTAGATCTACAGTAGTTTTTGTTCGTTTAGTTGATCATTATTCATCTATTGTACTTATTCTTGTTATTGTTATAAGTAGTTTCAGCTTTAACCATGTTATGCTTACGTTTTATATTTATTCTTCAATAGCTTTTTTTACATATGCAATGTAAATTGTACATAGGCTATTGGTAGAAATGAAAGTCTGAAATCTGAAATCATAGCCAATATATTTTATGGAATTTTCGTCCCCGCTCAGATGTATGTAAAAATTTTAGTCCCCAGTCCCACTCCAGGACATCGGAAGAAACTCCATACTCCTTCTTTTAAAATGCTTTTTATTTTTCACCCCTCCCTCTGTGTGTGCGGAATATTGGTCCCCCCCCTCCTAGATGTCTTCCACACTCTACCCGGAAGAATTAATGACCGGTCCCTAAAGGTTGCTTCGTGATCAAAGCGTGATATTTTTTGAACGGGGTACGATCTTGAAAACTTCGTTGTAGGTGTTTTGAGAAATATCTTATGATGATATTTATTGATAAAAATTTCGGATAAGTATCAGCAGATTGTACACCAGGTTTCTTGAACAAGTGATAGAAAAGTGGGGATCGTGGCCTTCTGATTGGTCAATTAGGCAGACGATTCCCCAATTGGGGATCGCGCTAGCAGCCAATCAACATTTGTCAACTATGCTGACAACACTCACTATTTGCCCACGTTGTCCACACTCCACTTTGCTACTGTAATGTTGTTACAATGCTACAATTAACATGAAGTACTATCACAGACAGTCAAACTGTGATGGAGTATTAAAGACTTTTAGTTAACTTCGTTGAAGGATACCTTCGCGATGAGAGCAATAAGAAGAAAGAAGACACTTGTTGTCCTAATTGTATCTGTAACTGTGATCGCTATATTACATTTCTCTCTATTGCCATCATGGAGCGGTGCTTATAACGACAAATGCTATCTATCAAACCAAGACAAGGAAAACTTATCGTACATGTTGGCATCTATTATAGCTGCGTGTAAAGCTGCAAATTTGACTTACTGGCTTGATTATGGTACGGAGATAATTACTAATGATTACTGATGTTATAGTCCGGACTGCAGAGTTGGGCCGTTTTCCACGAGATCTCGAGTGCGCACGAGCAGAATCTCAAGTATGCAATTGTGACTTGTTAGTGTGCACTTGACTTCTTTGTGGCAGATGTGAAAAATCCGGGCAGTTGAAATTGCACTCAGTGTATATATATATATATATATATATATATATATATATATATATATATATATATATATATATATATATATATATATATATATATATATATATATATATAAATATATATATATATATATATATATATAAATATATATATATATATAAATATATATATATATATATATATAAATATATATATATATATATATATATATATATATATATATATATATATAAATATAGAAAGAATAGACCAAAAATACACTTTCCTTTCGAGTATACGTTTTGGTTAAAATCTTCATCAGTACTCATGACGAAATTTTTAATGGAAAATATACACTCAGAAGATAAGTGTATTTTTGGTTTATTCTTTCTAGTCAATTTATCTACTTTGTGGATGCGGCTTAGAATTACCCAAACGAGTTCAGGGGTGGACAATTAGTTTTTCAAAAGGGCCACATTAGAAGCAACAAATACTGAGGAGAGCCAGGCCATAATGACTGAATTCATTTTCACATAATGCTATTTGGACTTTTTAAGAACATGAGTAAAAAGCAACTTAGAAGTAAAGACATTGTGGCCTGTAGTCCATTGTTGCTGTAATGTTTGGAAACAACTTTGTGCTGTATGGAACCTTTTGCGGGCCAGTCAGAGTCAAGCAATGGGCCCACAGGCCATGAGTTTCCCAGGCCCACAGGCCATGAGTTTCCCAGGCCTAAACCAGTTGATAATTTTTAGAATATTCATAAATGTATATATATATATATATATATATATATATATATATATATATATATATATATATATATATATATATATATATATATATATATATATATATATATATATATATATGTATGTATGTATGTATTTATATATAGCCATAGCCAAATGAAAAGAATATAGTATGCTTGGCTCTGAAGAAGGCATCATATGCCGAAACATAGAGAAGGCCCTAGATGTGTTGAGGGACTTGTGGTGGAATGACTTTAAGATTCCACCGCTATTCTTTTAGTGCCTGGATGGCACAATTGATTCGCACAGGAGTCTTCTGATCTAAACATCATAAGTTCAAATCCGCACTGGGACCAAAATAAATTTTCCAATTGTGGTAGCCCACTCATGATGTAATATATATATATATATATATATATATATATATATATATATATATATATATATATATATATATATGAATGCTGTGACTGATGAATGCTTGTGCTGGAATGTTGTAAAAGTTGGAGTTTTTTGTTGAGTATCTATATATATGTATATATATATATATATATTATATATATATATATATATATGTTTGTATTATGGCAAGGCCATATTTGTGTTGTTACAGTCGTGTGTAAATTTTATCTATATAGGTACACTTCTTGGTGCAATTCGATTTGGTGGAATCCTCCCATGGGATGGGGATGGAGACATATCAATTTTGCATCCTGGACCATTGTATGATGCTGAGCCATGGGTTGATTTCCTGGCAAGCAAAGGAATCAGTGCAAATATGATCATGGCAACTTATAAGAATATGAGTGTAGATATTATGAGGTGGATACCTCAATTGTCTTACCATCATGGGGTGAAGAGAACTTACTTGCACAAACATTATCCTCCAGACTCAAGAGACTCTTTTATTGTAAAACTGAACCACAAACTTGATGCATTTCCTTATGATTGGATTGAACCAAGGAGACTGATTGATTTTTGTGGAATCCAAGCCCACATCCCTTTTCAAGCACACAGTCTACTTAGAGCAAGGTATCCCTTGTCATTAGGTTTTAGATTGCCTTACAAATGGAAGTGCTGGTTGCCATGGTTTGATAAATAAGGCTAGGTTTGACTGTTTAATGATGAGTACATCTACTTCTATTTAATGGTATGTTCCCTTGTGTATATATTTTAGTTGATGAATGAAAGATGTCTTGATCTTTGGTCAGATAAGTGTCACCTTTGTCAAATAGCCTTGATTTTGGTGGATTTCTCAGTTATGAAAAACTTACCACTGGAATTTGAGAGGCTAATGGCATCTTTAGTGGTGTACTGGAGGACTGTTGAGTTGGGGGGTGTGGCAAAAGGAATTTATGACCAGGTTTAAATGAGGGTTCAACATAATTACCTGAAAGGCACCACAGTTACCAACAAGGCCTGAAAATTGTAGTGAAAATTAAAAAAACATAAAGCATTGTCATTTGTAGTGCCCATCAGTCTTAGCAGCTTCTGAGCACATAAAGCATACTGAGGTGGACACTTGTTAAGTTCATGGAGGATAGATGTGTTTCCCAAACTGTGAACAATGGCACTGCTATTTCTAAAGATACTTAGCTGTTTCCTTGTAGGTGTTTCTAAAGTTTCTTGAATTTTGGGGTCTAGTACTAGGTTTCTTATCAACCGGTTTCTTATAAAAAAACAGGCATCAAATTGACGACTTCCACGAAAGGAAAAATAAGTGACGAATTCATGTTTTACCAGAAGCTGTACATTTACGAAGAATAGCCCGTAAAAGGAGCTCTCCTGCCCTTGAAGAGGAGGGACAGAGGGTGTAAAGGTGTATGCTTTTTTATATATTTTTATAAAATACTTTTAAAAAAGTACAAAATTTTATTATTTGGGGCTCCTTGTAAACCAGCATTATGTGAAGGACTATCCTTCCTAACGTATTTCTAAATGAAATGAGAAGACGAAGAAAAATATGTAATCAGAACTATGCTCTATGATTCTCCATATCTATGCAGGTCTCCTATAAAATGTACACATAGAATAGAACTACAAGCCTTTAGGGACCCGTCATTAATTCTTCCAGGGGAGGGGGTGGAAGATATTTGGGAGGGGGTACCAAAATTCTGCACGATCAGAGGGCGGGGGATGAAAAATAAAGAGCATTTCAAGAGAAGGACTATGGAATTTCTTCTGAAGTCTTGGAGTGGAGATCAAAATATCTATATAAATCTGAGAGGGGGGACGAAAATTCCATCAAATATATGAGAATGTCTTCCACCCCCTCCCCACAAGTAATTTAATGACCTGTCCCTTAGCATTTGATTTTTGGATTTCTAGGCTTCTAGTTGTAAAATGCTGACATATTTTTAATGGCAATGTAAGGACAGGCTGTCAAGTTTTGGAAATTGAGATGAGGGACAAACCAGGCACTTGGTCTGTAGGTGGGCTGGGGGGCTTCAGCTCCTTACTTTTTGCCTACCAGCCGATTGTCTACTATAATATATCCTTCAATTTACGTACCAGCGTACAACCTCATAGTATTTTAACTGAATAAAAAAATCTACAGTTTTCACAGTGGTCATTGGTCGGTGCCCTTTCGTTTCTCTTGGCCCCCTCACCCTGCTATTCCTCCTATGTCCCTGGAGACCAGAGGTTTGTTTCCTTTCGCTCTATTGGATTGGCTTTACCACTGCGCAGGACAACGCTTATCTCTGACTTATTGCCGGTCGATCACAATGGCCACGATGGCGTAATCCAGAAGTGGATCCTCAAGGTAATTTTACGATAACTTGTCACTTTAATTTAACAGTTTTAAGCCATTGGTTGTAGATATTGGCGAGTCCATGAGTTTTAGACACTTTACACATGAAACAGGTACATGATTTTTCCACATGCAGAAGCATTTTTGATGCTAGAACATGTTAAGGCCTTTCCTGCTTATGTGTACCATTGCAAGGAATTTTGTCACCGTATGTCTGAATTGGTTTCCAAGCAGCTTTAACGAGCTTTGCCGTGTTTGCAACAAGTACAGTCAGATCAGATGGTTTGATAGTAGCTCTATAGGATATTTGACTGGTAGCATTTCTTGCCTTGAAATGCGTCCTATATTAATGCAAAGACCCTGCGATTATCTGCCCTCCTGAGAGAAGAGTCTCTGGATTTAAGAAATTCTCATTGGTTAAAGAGCAAGTTTATAAGCTAGTTACCTAGATAGTTCGTTGTTTGATTGGCGAAGTTTTATTTGCTGAGACAAGCTGTTTTTTATGGCAGCTATCGTGCCTGTTTATGCCAAAGGGGTGCTTGTGTGTAGGAGGATGACAAGATAGTATGTCATAGGATTACCATTTGAGAGCTAAAACATGTGATATCAGTGTGATTCAGGGATATCTTGCATGTGAAGTTTTGTCTGAGTAATACATAATACAGACAAGTAAAATTAAGTTAGTTAAAGAAATGATGATGTATCATCGTGATATTGTCATTTCATCACTTTCTGTAATAAGTATATTGTAGTATAAATATAAATAGAAGATGAGAATTTGCCCCCTTGCGCAACGTTTTGGTCATCTGGTAAAGGCAAGTGAAGCCTTGCTTAACAATTTGTGGTATAATATGATTTTTTGACATCCTTATTATCGCTATCATTTGCACGGTATTTTTATCTATTTTATTTTATTTTTCATTTATGTCTGTCGATATTAATCTCATCGCATACAGCCGTTTGCACTCAAATAAATGTTGATGTTGTATTGTTTAGTGATGTAGTTATTATGAACTAACGTGGTGAAAATCATAACTAGGACAAAAGTGACGACTTATTGTAGCCATTCTTAGTTGGTACAAAACGAAGTGTTGGAAAGTCTCAAGGTTTCCGAAGTTTTAAAATGTCTTGCCACTCTACTCGAGTCTTAGTACAATTTTGCATACGTTAAGCTATTCAACAGACGGACACATCTGTAGCTGCAGCCTGCTGGATTATTTCCGACTTGACAATCTGCGTCGAACGTCTTTTGCAAAAATGCCCCAGATGGCCTGATTTTGAACTTATAATTGGACTAGGGTAAATCTTTTTCCGGACGATGTTCGGCGCTGAGCATCAAGTTGGGGATATTTTGGCGCACGTTTTTTTGTGCAGCGTAACTCTGTGACCCCAGCCAAGATGCATTTTGTAAAATTAATCATTAACTTGCCCTTCTTTCTGCTTATAATTCAAGCCCTTTATGCCTTACCCAAGACGTTTTGTTGCAGAGGAACCTGCGCAACTCATGCTTTTAGCGCAGAATATGTTGCGTACGAAAAATCTTCGGGGCACACTGGACTCTGATTCACCCTGGTAATTGTACGGCTTGTATGAACGAGCAGCAACATGCCTTTTTTACGTTTGTGAACTCACTTCAGGCAGAAGATAGCTTCATTGATTTGATCTCCAATATAATGGGGTCCAAATCAATGCATCGCACTGCTACTTTCAACATAAGCCACTGCTTAATTTCTGGGGCTTTTGTAGAGAGATATAGAAAAATACACGCAGGAATGTGTCATTTACTCTTTTCCATAGTTTTCCAGTTTTCATGAGAGAGTCTTGAAAGTTTTGGAGAAGTGTCCCATAGCTTTTAAGTCTTCCGCATTCCTCTAGATACTCGAGCGTTTCAGTGCTTACACGCTTTTGTTATAAGGAGCCACTCTATAAGGAACCTGCATGTAGAATGCCAAAATATTTAAAGAACTTATACTACTAAAGGACGATTCTCTAAGGAGCTTTCCAATTTGAAAGATTTTTATAACATCAAACAATCAAAAATTAGGAAGCCAGTTCCACTCATTTGCAGCCAAAACCCGCATAGATTGTTTGTTGTGATTGTGTCATAGTGTTTCATTGAGAATGATCTATGCTTCTACATTTTTACATTATGTTTTACCATTTATAAAACTTCTTTCCTACCTTCTTTGTGTGTCTGGTCTTAAATTATAGCCAAAATTAAAAGCAAAATTCAGAATTTCAATGTTTTACTTTTGTCTGCGCTGTTTTTATGGCACTTTTTTGTCTGCGCCATTTGGCGGCTATGCTGTCGCAGAGAGAAGTCTTGTTTCTTTACATTACAAGTTTTTTTATAAGAACGTGGTTTGCACATGACTGCTCAAGACATTAAGAAAGTTCAGTACTGGATTTTTGAGACCTAAGAAAGTTGATAATTCATACACCTTTAGAATTCCAATATTCACGCATGGCACTCATCGCTGTTTCTTAAATTGTATAGATTTATGTTGGTAACCGATGTAGTGGAGTGTTGTATTTGTGTAGTGCCTGTCTGTCTCTGTTTCACTGTTGTGTCGCACAAACTTATCTGTGGAAGGGAATGGAAGGGTTATACCCATTGCAAGGATACGTGTGGAGCTGCCAATCCCTTTTCTTTTCACTGTGTTGTGTTGTCTGTTGTGTATATTTCTTTTCTTTAGTTTTTCTTTTTTTTCATATGAATAATAGTTTTCTGAAAATTTTAAGTGTCGTTCTTGGTGGAGGCCAGATGACCTTGTGTCTTCCTACGCCAGGAACGGCACAGTATATAAGTATTATTATTTGTAGTTATTTTTAATTGAGGTATATGTATAAATATAAAAAAAAGCTTATCTAATCTCTCTAAGACAGTTTTAAGAATGTTTCAGTACTGATGGACTGTAAAAATGCATCTATGCTTCAAGGTCCTGCTTGTTACAACGAAGTAGCAGTTGATATACTAGACTTGAACTCGTTAACTATATTCAAACTTCACTTACAAGAGTGTTTATTGAACTACTAGGTCTTATATGTATTTAAACAATTTTAAATGAGTTATAACTATATTTTCCTTTTCACTCCGTGGTTCATAAGTATTAAATTATTTTGTACTTTCAACTTTGCATATGTAAGTACTTTAATTTTATCGATATAAATGTTGTAGTTGAAAACAGGAACCTTATTGGTAACAGTGCCTCTTTGCGCTAAAAAGGCATTTCCTATATAAATATTTCTATTATATTATTGTCATAATCCAAAAGCTAAGATAGGCTCAGTACTGTGCTGAAAAAAAGTGTCTTATATATAGTGTGTATGTAATCCTACCTGCACCCTTCCTATTTACAATAACCAGATCAGTATAGCGGGTGTTTCTGGTACGCTCGGGCATGGCTTTTGATATATTGAGTGTGGGTCAAGCGCCCTTTACTTTCCGTCACCCTCCACCCTCCAAATGCTTCCTAACCGGCGGACTTCAAAAGTGGCTTGTTACCTCTCGTTCGTGTAAGGATGATATGTTGCATGCCTCGAACTGGCATATTGCATTTTGATACTGATCGCTTTCATCGGCTACACGTTATTTTTATAAGAAAGTATTTTTGCTTAGTACTGAAACTTGCTTAGCTATTTCATGATTTCTGTACTGAAGCTTTCTTAAGACGTTCCTTGCAAGAACCTCCTAGTTGGCGCGACATTGCAGTGTTACACAGACAGACAGGCACTACACAAACATAGCGTAACCCATATTATGGCAATTTTATGGAACCTACCTACATATGTAATCAGATGTAGCTACCTACTGTACACCTACCTTAAAGTTACGTAGCTTTTCAACAAATTGATACCATCAAGAATAAAGCCACGTCTATGAAAACCTTCTACATCAAAACAAGACAATCAAATAGGGTGGTCAACAATCAATAAAAACTTGACAGCTTGATGATGAAACATTAAGTATTATTATAAGTATGGTATATAAGACTTTACGAGTTATTTCCTCATTGTCTGTCCAAATTGGTACTCGTTTTTCCAACCGTTTAACTGGAGTTCCATAACTTTTTGATTGAAGAAGAATGCAGTCCCAGTTTTCTTTTTAAATCCACAGTACTTCAGATATCTTGTCTGTATGATCGATGTTTCACTGGTTGGCTGTTCATGGGAACTGAGGGGGGGGGGCAGTCCTGCCTGATGGGCAGAACTCCAGTTTATTCGAACAATTTCTTCTGGACAAACAGTCTTTTTACGGGCGATAGCTCAACTCTTCTTGTCTTTCAAGACAGACCATTTCCAGCACTCCCCTGAAATTAAGAGCTTGACTGCATGGGGCTTGGCTGGACCTCCTATTCCAGACAAATACTTTTTGCCGAGATCTCGGTATTAAGAAGCAACATACTCAGAGTTGCGATTGCGATGACATGTAGAATGACCAATGTTGTAGGGCAGGTGGGCAGATCTCTGCTTTTAAAGACATAGTATGTGGGGTACAACAAGGCTCATGTTTAGGGCCTCTTCTCTTTTTTACCCTATAATCTTGCATATAGGCGCCGCTCATTTAAAGGCGCCGGCGCTTATATCCAGCCCTGTTTTTCAAATATCAGATTTCTTTTATTGACAGTGAGAAGTAACAAAAATAAGGCAAGCGAGAAAGAAAGCTCTGTGTCTGATGAACATGAAGAGGACATTATTATAGAATTATAAATAGTCCCAGCGTATCTCTTAATCTCTCAGGTTGCTTATGTTGCTAAGACCTCCAAAACAGTATTTCATTTGCTTACTCTTTTTAATAGATACAAACAGGGCAAAGAATAAGGTGATTCAACGTGACATCTAGCAAAAAACGATACAGGCCCCGGACGATTATATGCGGTCCTGTTTTCTAGACTTGAAAATGCAGAAATTTTAAATATCCGGATATAAGCGCCGGCGCTTTTATGCGAGATTGAAGGGTAGTACAGTATATACCAATGACCTACACCTATCTTTAAATCAATCTGAGGTCAACATGTGTGCAGATGATACACGCATCTCATTTTCTTCGGACTTGATCTCAGACATTTCAACAGTGTTATTTCTGACCTTCTCTGTTTGAAAACCTGGATAGAAGCAAATAAGCTATCCCTCAATGACACCAAGACGCAAACTTTCCTCAAAGGGGTAGAAAAAAGTTGAAGGACATTGAACATTTGAAAACACAAAATTTACAAATCGTCATTTATCAGGAACCAGTTTCGATGATCAAACACGCCAAATACTTGGGGACTGAGGTTGATCAACTTCTAAGTTGGAAGGAGCATATTTCTACTTTGATCAAGAGGATATCAAAAGGTATAGGAATGCTACGCTATGGAAAAAGATATCTTCCTCTAAATACGGATCAGTTAGTGTATAGAAGCATTATTGAGTCACATGTCAGATTCTGCTGTTCAGCGTGGGAGGCTGCAGTGCTACCACTTTAAATAGACTATAAAAACTACAAAATCGCGCTGCTAGGATAGCTACAGATAGCCCTTATGATGAGCCAATCCAGCCGATTCTGGATAAGCTAGTATGACAAAATATAAGGGAGCCTATTGATATGGAAACTGCCAGGATGGTGTATCGGTCAATGAATAATGAAGCACCCAATTGCCTTACCAATCTGTTCGAAAGGTTGTCTCAAAACTGTTAGGGAGCTTCGCAATACTAAAATTGACCTTAAATTGCCTCTCATAAAAAATCCAATGGTCAGAGATCCTTCTCCTATAGAGGAGCACGATTCTCGAACAATCTAAGTGCTGGTGCCAGAAATACGCAAAACCTAGGTTAATTCAAAATTGCATACAAAATTAGCAATATATTTTTTTGTTATCTCTTCATGTTTTTAACTCTTAAGTTATTTTAATTTTCTCTCCATGTTTTTTAATAATATGTACGTTTTATTGTTATGCTTATTTCAAAATGACTGTAATTAGATTATTTATTTTGATATTATTTTGCAGGGGAGTATATAAGTCTGCATTTACTGTATACTCTTTTCTGATTAAAGAATACTAAATCAAATAAAGTGAAAAATGAGGGCCAGCCCTGGTAGCCGAGATCTTGCCTGCCCAAAAGAAGGCTGGCTCTGTCACCAGGACCAGAAACGCGGTGTTTTCGTCATGTAGTCTGTATGGTAGGGCTGGAAAAAGGGCTAGCTTCACCAAATCATATCTGCATAACTCTGTCTCGGGACCAGAGCCAGTCCTCTTGATAGAGCCTGCCCTCCTCATGTAATCAGGCCCTAAAGTCCTGCGCTCATGTCACCGTCTAAGATATCGGGTTAAAAATTTGTAGAGCGCATGCTCTACTCTTTTGTCTGCATATATTGCTGTGTTTTCGCTGTTTGCATGTGGACGCAGATGTTATTGAAAACGGGTAGAAAAACTTGCGTTTTCATAAATATCCTGACACGTGTGGACGTAGCCTAAGTTTGTGGGACTGCAAACTGTATGTCCGAACAAACAGGAAGAGCGGCCAGGCTGGACGATGCTTTCTCGTGTCGATTGTTGTGTATGGATATTTGGCTACTGCTGTTTCCCGTAAGAGCTATGGGGTTTTCGTAGCACGTTGGCCGAATGAAATGGATTTCTGCTCAATAGGTGGACAATCGCACGGCACGTAGCCCATTGCAGGAATTATGAATTTGCCCTGGCTTGTTCCCATGGCCGAGGGAACTCCCAACATTAACTTTGCAGTTATTTACTCAAATGTAATACAGAAATTACCATATAAGATAAGTCTTTTGTTTCCGGATTGTCATTTGGTAATTATTTTATTTATGAGATGTGGGTTTTGCATGTGGCTAAACAACTGTTTACTGTTGTAGGTTTTCTTCAGGTGTGAAGGTCTGATATAATCGTTTTGAATACTTTCATAACACTTTTCTGTCCTGGGAATGAACTGAGAGTGATCGATTGTGAGAAAAGATGTGTTTTCTATTGTTTTCGTATCGAACAAGGCGTCAAAATTTTCCTAGTTCAGGTTTTTACAAACAAACTATCTTAATCATGTCGTTAAGAATGCAAATTGGAAGCCATTAGTGTCGATGTAACTTACTTGTTTTTCACAACTCTATGACGACTAACCATCGAAAAGCGAAGTAGTACAGTTTGCTATTGACGAGTGCGAGTTTCTAGGCGTAGAATTCCGACATTTGAATTGAGGTTTGTGTGAATATCCTGTTTTCATAGCAGTTTACGTTTTGTTGTTTGGCATAGAGGATAGTGAGTCATTGTATGATTGCATTATTTTATTGTAGGTTCAATACCTTAGGCCTTTGACAAAGGCTTTGTGTAAATTTATTGAAGATTTGCCAGTGTTTTGCTCATAGACTCTCCCATTGAAAAATTTATTACGTAAAGCATCGAAATTCAAAATAGCGAAAATACTGGCAAGCCAGTGCTAGCCCAGTTTTCGTACCGATCGTAGACCCCTAGAGATACCATTTCGAAAGACGCCATTTTTGAAATAGAATGAGAGTTTTGGCGCGAACTAGTAACGAATATCCTGACGCAATTTCACTTTAATTTAGTAGCATGGAGTGGTGGGATGTGAAAAATATGTAAGATATTAGCAATCAGGTAAAATTAGAGAATGTGCGTATGAAGAGCATTATCTTTTTGAGAAATACTTTGGAGAATCATCGATTCTTTTTCTGTTGTAAGAAGGATTTACAAGAAGTTAGCACTCTTTGTGCATCGAGAAGTGAAAGGACAAGCATTTAGAAGAAAGTTTACGAAGGAGGGGAACGAAATACTCTTTGTGCAAAGTAGGTTTGTCAATTTGTGTCGTTTTTAGACAATTTTTGTGTTTGCTGCTATAAAACTAGCAAAATATGTGAAGCATTAGCCCAGTGTTTGCTGTTACAAAGGGAGTGATACGATCATATTTAAACGCATCTAAGTAAACTGCAATTCACTTTTCTCCATCTGTGCTTACTTTCTTACCACCTAGTAATTACCAGAAGTCAAAGGTGGCCTAAATTACTCCACCAACCCTAGGTAGCCCACTCCAATCCACCCTATCGAGGTGGCTTAACAGCTGAGGCATACTTGTACTAGTTTGGTAGATGTGAGAGGGTGTAGTGTTAGGAACACTCGATGTAGAGCTTGTGTGGTTTTCTTTGCTTTGCAAATATTGAACACATCGTCATTACTCACAAGGTGCTTTTACGGCGTGTAGAATATAGGAAAGACAATGTAGTGATACAGTATATTTTGTTTCATCCGAAAGACCAATTCTTTTAAACTCTTAAGACTAGTTAACAGATAATGATGAAGGTGGAGTTTTTATGTTCTAAGGGACCTCTTGTTCTTTATGCCTCAGGTTGGCACTGAGGAGAAATAGGTTGGGTAAATGATTTTTCGGGAAGCATTAAGGTTGGGTATATTATATTTTGTATCTCTCAAAGGTTGGGTGAACAAAATGTACTCAGAAAATTATTCAAAAGCTCTATATTGGCTGTGTAACTATTATTTTTATAGTGCACAAGGTTGGATAACAACAAACATTACCCAAATAAACTTTTCTCTTCAGTCCCAACCTGAGGCATAAATAATGAACGGTCCCTAAAATGAGTTTTTGGCTTCCTTTCAATCGCCTTCTAGAAAAGTACGGTAGTGTCTTCTCTAAAAGTCTTAAGTTTGTGGGATTAATAGACTGTATTGCGATCTGCAATTTGACAGAAAGCCCATTGGAGAAGCTCTACTTACAAAAGTAAAAGTGTTAGTAGTTTCTGGACTGATTTAACTATAGGATCACGCTGCTTCTGTTGTTCTTTCGCGTCTTTCAATTTCACTTCATTTCATTTTACTTTCTCAAATATGGTAACCCCTCAGATGATTGTCAGGTTGTAGACCCGTAGTGAGGGTGGATGTTGGGGACATCACGCCCCAGAATTGGTATGCAGACTTTACTATTAGAAAACACACCTTGTCCTTGGGTGCCACGCCCACACCATCATCAAATTTTATTTCACCCCCCCCCCCCACTCCTAGAAGCATCATCATCTTCGCGACGGCCATGGCAGGGTGTCGCGTACAATATTTAAAATGTAAGTGCCCTTCATGGTGGGAACTTCGTGGTGGATGCAGTAGTCGTTTCTTGAGTTAGTTTTCTTTTAGTTTATAAGAAAGATTGCCATGTTATAAGTGACATCCTTTAGTACATAGACAGTGTGAAAATTTACAGCATTTCCCATACTGTACATGATCTCCTGGTAGAATAGTGTCATGTGTTTTTATTGCATATTTGTTCTGTTTTCTACATATTACACTAAGAAAGTGGTTTATAGGAAAGCAATACTTGGCTGCTCAAAAAGTTAAAAGTGCAGAACTGGATTTCTGGGACCTAAGAATGTCTATAAGTTCATGCATACCTGTAATTCCAATTTTCACGTAAGCCCATCATCTCTTTTGGTTAATTTGTATGAATTTCCTTTTAGAATCTATGCATTTCAGTGCCTGTTTATGTAGTGTTTGTCTGTGTCGGTAGCACTGCAGTGTTACACAGAAATCTTAAGAAAGTTGCAGAACTGGGAGGAAAAAATTGTTACAAAAAGAATGTGTGTTATGTTTACAAATAATGTATATAAGCTAGTTACTGGTTTTTACTGATTTACCGATTTAAAGTACCTGACAGGGTATCATGACATCATGATATGTAAAATGAAAATGAAAGGTAGTTTATAAGTAAAGAAGTCGAAAATGCAATACACGCTGTCTATAACTATAAGAAAGTTTTTTTCACCCAGAACTGAAATCTTCTCAAGTTGTTAATGATTTCAGTACTGAAACTTTCTAAAGACTTTCTCAACAAGAATGCTCGCGTTCGTGTCCCACTGCAGGATTACGCAGACAGGCGGGTACTACACGAGGTTATCACTGCAGCACATAAATTTCCTCATAAACTCAATGCAAAGTAGGCAACGGATGTGATGAGTTTGCGTGAAAAGTGGAATGTCAAATGTGAATCAGCTTATCAACTTTCTTAGGTCTCAGAATTTCAATATTGAATCTTCTTAACTTTTTGAACAGCGCTATCTTGTAACCACTCTCTTTTAAAAAAAGTGTGTACACCCTCCAACTGACACGAGTTGTTTTAAACCCTTCAGCAAACAGGAAAAATATTAAACGAGGATAGTCGCAAGGCTTCTGCTATTTCAATGTTATTGACAGGCCGAGTGAATCGCCTGAAAAACCGCCTGAAAAACCACTTTTAGCTAAATATTACAGGAAAACTGGTCCAGACCTCTCCACTAATAGTTCTGAAAGTTCGTTTCAAGATATGGCCAAGATGATCGTGAACTATCTCGGATTAATTGCCCGATATCATTTATACAGTCTTACTTATTGTAAGTTGATATCATCAAGTTTCTTGTTGTTAAAATAGCATCTCTTTATTGTACGATGATTTCAACCATTTTTTTATTATTATGGTACCGCATACCCTGGTGTTTGGGGAAAGAAAATATTTTTAATCTTACCGAAGGGGCATTTTTGTTGCTTTTTCATAGATCCAAAGTACAGTGGCGGATCCAGAGGGGGGCTAGGGGGGCTTGAGCCCCAGTCAGATTTCTAGGTTTAAGAATATAATATTCTTTCACTTTAACAAATCTTCCTATATATAGAGGACACTTTGCAAGTATTGCAGCTCTTTCGGGTCGGCAGAAGTGGCAACATGTAGAAAAACAAATGTCAACAGAGCGTCTGTATGTATTTTGCTGACTACCATTGACCGAAATATGTATTAGGTGTCCAATCTTTTGTCAGGACATCCATCAAGAGACAATGGATATTCCGAGCCCCCTTGGTCTATGGAATACTCGATTTCGCTGGGGCTCGAAGGGTCGTCGACAAATTTACTGACTGCACGTGACGCAGCAATCCATCCAGTGTCCAATCGTTTGTAAGTATCTTGATCACAAGACAATGAATATTCCGAGCCCCCCTGGTCGGTAAAATGCATTGTGTTTTAACAGTGTATTCTACGGGCGAGGGGGGCTCGGAATATTGATTGTTTTGTGATCAAGATACTAAGAGACGATTGGATACTAAGTGATTTCTGTAGTCACGTGCAGCCAGTAAATTTCTCATGGGCGCTTTGAGCCCCGTTCAAATTGAGTATTCTATAGACCAAGGGGGCTCGGAATATCTTTTGTCTTGCATTCCGGCCAGTAAAATGCACTCGTTGATAGAAAAGTGCTAACAGGCATCTAGAACCAGAACCACATACAGGAGATTTCATGCGAGTTCATCTGATACGTGTTGTTTACTGAAATCAGTGCCATGTTCCTATTTCGAAATGATCGTTAGATACTTTTGGAGTAACGTGTGAAGGCAGCCGAATGCATTATTGGTGAAGAAAGCTTAAAAGGTAAGCGAATATAGGTAACAGGAATTACGTGCTCAGACTACAACAGTAGTTAGCCATTTGTAGCGCCGTAGCGCCGTACCCAGCTTTAAACGAATGTATGAGGTGGAATACGTATATAAATATTGCACTTTGTTAAACTGTTAATTTTGATACGTGGGGCTTCTGGTTAGAGCTATTGTGTCTGCGTTTAGGCAGAATGACTTGATAGCCGCTTGCATCTGTAGGACCCTGTTTGCATTTTGTTGTTGGCAGTGAGGGACTCTCAGGACTAGTTTAGACGTCATTACTTGAGTCAAATCAGTTACTTGTACTTTATCTGAAAAGCCTAAAGTCTGCGAACTGATTTGGTTCGACATAACTGCACGGTACATAAATTAAATCTCCGTCTTGGATAAGGACTGCCACTTTGTTGTTCTTTGCTTCCTTTTCACTTCAGTGAATCATGCGTAGCGTGTTAACAAAATCACCTATGAGTCTCAGGAAGTCGATAGCATTAAACACTGTTTACTGTGTAGGCGCGATAAATACGAGCAAAATAGACCATTCTTCTAAGGATAATGATGCCATGATGTGTTTTGCGTCACTGTCACACGATATGTTTCGTTAGTTGTTCTGTGCGTTCGGTTGATTGAATTGGCAATGTACATTTCAAGCCTATTTGGATACAGAATGTTGTAAAAATGATTTGCTATTCTGAATGTTGAGCAGAGAACAGGTAAGCAGAACCATCACTCAGGTACTGAACATCGTCCAGATCTTGTGGTGAATTGTTAGGACAGGGCTGATAAACTTCGTAGCACATAAATGTGATTGATCATCAAATATTTCGCTCTATAATTTCATTGCATAAAGCCTACTTCCAAACTGACCACGCCCATCACGCCCACCACGCCCACACTCGTGATGTTCAGCCCCCGTCAGATTTTAGTCTGAATCCGCCACTGAAGTACTCACCTTATCGGTCTTTGCCAACAAAAGTGCCTACCTACCCTCTCAAATATATCACTGCAAGCTTTCGTGTCCAATCAGAAAGAGGCTTAGAATGAACTCTGCGAGAAACAGTGACAGTTACAACCAAACCATTATGCTAACCCTACCCCTTGGGTGACTCTAGCTTGTTGAGTTTGCGTGTAAAATAGGGCTATATTTTGGGTCCTCTGGTAGGGTAACCCTCCATGTAAACAGTTCCTTATTCTACTTCGAACCCTGAGTTTTAATGAGAGCATACTGTGATAAGGTTATACATCCCGGATACCGAGACAGCCCGACTACCGGGATGAAAAGTATACAATAGTGACGTTGCTGTTCAAGTGACGTCTACAAAGTGACGTAACTGTTCAAGCCTCTGATTGGTTGATGAGAATGCCTTTTGATTGGCAAACTTTGCATCTGTTTATTGGGCCGTAGCCGGCCATGCGCTCAAGCTTCTGATTGGTTGTTTATTGGACCGACTTGCGTGCTTGCTCATATAGCAAATGACGGCTCCACTCAGTTCTAGTCGTAGCCTGCAACGGATGCATTATTTTTGTCCTGAAATTACATATGGATTCAGTCATCGTTAAACGCAAATTCTGCACCAAAGTAGAAGCTATGAAGCTCGCGTTTCTGCGATACAGATCAGCGTTTTTTGAAAAAGTCGAACGAAAAGTCAAGGCGTTTGAACACCTACTGCTTGACAGCGCCTAACATCGCTGGATGGAAATGGAGTATCGGCAGGTGAAAACTCAAGAACGTGTGGACATGGGAAAATCTCTTTATATTTTGGGACTCACCTGGTAATCACGCCTAGCTGTATTGTACTGGCTCACCTGTTGTGTTGTTTTGTGTTTATCTATTCTGTCTTCTAGTGCCGAGGGGAGTTCCCTTTGAACTTTCGAAACGCACTTTGGCGCCTAAGGTAGGGCGTAGGTTTTTAACTGTTCAGTGAAGTTTAGCGTCGAAAGAGACAGGGATGAGATTCTAGGTGCATCTCCCAGGTGCCATCAACAAGAGGTAAGATTTGCGATTGCTTGAGAATATGCAACTTAAAATCGTCACGTGACATGTGCGATGTGCGGTCTGTGAACCGAGTGCTGCGTAGCGGTCTATTGTTCAATTTCTATGGAACGCGATTGATTGGTCGTCAAGTTCAAGTCGTCAAGGAACAAAGTTGTCAGTCATAAAGTAAAGTAGGGGGGATGGGAGGCAGGGGTGTAGGAAGGGAGCAAGGGGTATAGGGAAGTGAAAAGGGGGTATATGGAAGGGATCCGGTTGATGAAGGGAAGTTGGGAGTGTAGGGAAGGTTTTTATGGAAGGGAGCCAGGGGTGTGGTAAAGGATCTAGGGTGTAGGGAAGAAGCCGGGGTTTTCGGAGGCCTTTTGTTCCTGGGAATATATGCCTTTTCTGATTAGGGGGCACGACTTATATAGTATCCGATCTTTGATGTAGTTTTAATTGTTGTGGGTTATTGTTTGCTGTTGCTAGTTGTTGTTAGTAGTTACTAATTTCTGTTGTTTTTATTGCTGTTGCTAGTTGTTTTTAGCGTTGTAAGTTGTTATTGGTTGTTGTTTTTGTTAGCTGCTGTTAGTTTTTGGTATTTATGGTTGGCCTTTCGCAAATTTTGCATTGAAGTGCTGCTTCGTTATTATAAACTGTGTGACCCATTTGATTTTTTGATTAGGGATTGATTGATTTTGTTTGCATTCTTTTCATTTGCGAGGCTGATGAAAGTAAACTCGGCCTGGTCGAGTCTTTAGATAATATCACCAGTCTCTAAGAGTTGTGGAGATGTTTGAGACAGTTGGTAACTTGGTATTAGTTTGAAGAGAGGGAGGACACAGGTATATTCCCGTGAATCAGTACTTTTATGATCATGGAGAGGAAAACACTCGTAATTGGGTTACCTTACACGGATATAATGCATACTTTGAATTTCCGCCACACCTCTTAGGACTTGGCTGTTTGCCCACAATTTTTGCATGTTACGAATAGACTGAGTATGAAGGATACGCATAGAATTTTGTATGCAGTATTTGATCGGATGGAACCGAATTATGCTCAGGAGACACAGCAGTCCGTAAGTTGTTACACCGTAGTTTTCCTCGGTTACTTCTTTATCGAACCGAGTTGTTCAAAGGCTTAGAAGCTTGGCAGGGCCTTTCCCATCGATCCATCTATATTGTCAGTATTTCTTTTCACAGACTGTCCATTACACAGCCTGCAGTGTTAGTGGCCTGTATTTGTTCGTGGTAAATATTCCGAGAGTCTAGATTCCGCTATGGCCCCCTGCGTTCCAAGCTGCCCTCAGGCTCGCTGAGAGCTTGCATGGGGCCCGGGACAAATGAAAAAATGGGGCCCCCAATGGCGTCATTATGAAATGTAGAGTTGCCAGTGAATAATGTCATAGCTTTTGGGGGCCTCGTTCAGGTTCGAAACCAAGGGAACTTCCACCACCTGCCCTGCTCCTCTCGGCGGGCTTGATTGCCCCTCGTTGTTATTACCTTTATTTGAATGTATTTATTTCCTTAGTTATTTCCTTTCATTTGCGATATAGTAGATTTGTTTCGATTTAGATTAGTTGTATATGTATATGATATATATGTATATATGTATAGCTAGAAGTGAATTCGAAATAAAATAAGTTAACAAACAAAACAAAAAGCAGGTGCGCTGATGTGTTTTGTTCTTTAGATTCTTGTTTTGCGTCCCAAGCCTTTATATAAACAAAGGACAGGACCTCTCCATCGTGTATCAGATCTATCATATAAAGTATACACCATTCTGCTTTAAGCGTTGTTGTTTTCGAAACTTAGGTTTCACATGTCTGCTTCTTATCCTTCACTTATTTTAAAGAATGCTCTCATCTGTTACTTTCGATCTGTCTGATTTCCTCTTTCTGCATCTATTTTTTTAACAACCTTTCACATATTAAAGTCAAAATTGGCAGTTCCTCTGCCGTACCAGCACTCTTCAACCCTTTCTGTTGTAAAATTGACTGAAGGTGTTAGGCCGGTAATATTTTGTTTTGCATTTTTGTCTGCTTGAACAGTAAAAAATGGTGTTACAGATGATCGTCGTCAACCTGACCCATTCTTGTTATTACCTCCATCATCATGGTAGCGCTTATAACATTCTGTAGCATTCTGTCTGTAGGTGTACGTAGGTTCTACACGACTGAACATAATCGATATAACCCTCTTCCGCAGGATTGCCCCTACTGAAGCTACACTATGCATCAGGCTGATGACGACATGAATCCAGAACAACTTCGGGCCGAATTACAGCGACTTAACGAACAGCACAAGAAGCTGGAAGAAGAAAACGATGCGTTGAATATCAGAGCAAACGGAGTGCAAGTTTTAAGTGAGTGAGATCCTCTATATTTCCAATATCCAGGGGGGTACGTTGTCAGGCTTGAGTTGGTGGATGTGAGAAAGTTTAATGTTAGCTAACAGAAGTTGCCGACGAGAGTGGTTAATTGTATACCCTTCTTTCCATCAGCCCCCATCTGCACACCCCACATCTCCATAATAAATCATTACTTCTGTGTTGGAGTGAGTTGCGATTATTGGAACAGAGTTCATTGCAGATGTTATAAAAAGGCGACGTCGAACCTTTTAAGGTGAATACGACGCAATCAGGCTCGTTGATGCCTTGCTATATTTTCAACGCCTAGCTGCAGCTTTTTCATTTCGCCCATGCACATCCAGCTAGCACCGGGCCCACAGCCAACCCGTAGTCGCCTCATTGGTTGAGCAAGGAATATAAATCCTCAGCGCTCCCAAACGAATTGCAGATCGCACTTATTTAGAGATGTAGGCCTTGTTTTGCGAAACACAACGTTGCCTGATAACCATGGATGTGTCAAAATAGGAATCTGGGGTTATCACCCCCCCCCCCAACACCTTGCAGAAGCTGCTGGTAATATTTTGCTTGTCGGTAAAAGTTGGCGTAACAATCATGACTTGTGGTGGTTATGGGGCTTTATTCAAACTTGTCGGCAAATTTCTTTTGCTACACTTCCCCTCACACACTCAAGATCTTTGGGCATGCCACTGCTGATTACAAGAAGATCTATTGTTATTTTGATGTATCCACTACCTCTTGATTACTGATATATGATTATTGATTGCTGATTTTGATTACCGATTTAGGAATACGTAGTTGTTTCAGTAGCGATTTAATGACGATTATTAGCAAACTGTGACTAGTATAGTAGTGAGGCGTTTTAGTTTAAGGGATGTTTTGGTTTATTTCAAGGCAAACTTCTGGATCAATCTCGGCAAGAGGCCGCAAACCTGAAACGCAAACTCTCAGAGAAGACAGGTGATGGAAAGACGTGGAGTATCAGTTCAAGGGATGCAGTGCGAAGAGCTTCAAGTAGTGGTAGCCTTGAGAAAATTGGTGGCACCTCGCCACTTTCGTTGAACCCTTCGCCTTGGAGCACTATGGATGGAAATACTCTTAATGTAAGATATTAATACTTTCATTGATAACTTATTTGTCACACACCATCCGAATAGCATCGCTTTTAGTGTTAGGCCACGAACAGTGTTCCTTACAGTGTTGAGCCCAAAGCAGTGTTACATAGAATGTAAAGCTCCAGGCAGTGTTTCATGCAATGTTATACCCCAAATAGTGTCGCATGCAATATTAGGCCCCAATTAGTACGTAAATATATGGCTTTTGCAAGTGATTACTTCGGTGTGGGATACAAAGTGATGTTCTACATCATTACTAGAGGCCCCATAAGTAATTTACAAGTTTGTTTGGTAAGACATGCAATTTGTATAGGTCCAGCGTTTATTTTTATGTACTTTTTAAATCAGTTGGTCTAGCTATGTGAAACTGAACATCTAGGTTCCGCTGCTTTGTGAGGTGCTTAGGGAGCGGTCATTATTTATGACCGGGGTGGGGACTGAAGATAAAATGGTGGGGTAACTAAAAAAATAAGCTGTGTTAGGTGGAGTAGAAGAATAATTTTTGACCACAGGGGTAGCGTAAAAGCATATACGATATTTAAGCATAAATGCAGCCTTGTTTTACTGTTATCCTTCGGTGGGGTAAAGAAGATTTGATTTTAGCAAATGGTGGCGTAACATTTTTTTGAGGGCACATAGCACGTTCTCTTCAGTCCCCACCCCGGCCATAAATAATGACTGCTCCCTTAGGAGCTCCTCCTGGAATGCCCCTCAGCTGACGAAAGTAGACCGTTTTCCTATTACTTAGTTTAGGGTATGCGCGGAGTGCATTGTGGGAGTGCTAGTATCAGCATGCCTTCGTTAATGATATCGTGAGAAGAGGACAAAACTAGCATTAATGCCGCGCAAGCTTCCCATTCAGCATTCATAGCCTCAGTTTGAAACTATAGTTTATGTTTTTGTTTCCAGGAGGTAGTGACCGAATTGAGAAACCTTCTTGAGAAAAACAGAGAGTTAACAACAGCTATTGAAGAGGCACTTAGGGACCAAGCAAAACTCACTGGTGATGATGGGATTTTGGTAGAGCATTTGAATCGCTTGAAAGTGGAACTCGACAATTATCAATCTCGTTTCAATCAAGGAAATGGGGATTACCCCGGGAAGCTTCAAGACGAGGCCAATCGCCTTAAAGCCAAGCTTACAGATATTGCTGTGCAAAGGGTAAGCCCTTGTTTAGTACGTACGTCTCACTATTGTTTTAGTTCATAAGTTCTTCGAATAATTTAGAACAATTTGCGGGAAGGCCTCCATTGCGTTTGTGGTAAAATGTTGATTATGTGTGGATTTTTTAAGGTGGTTTGCTTCGTAAAGTCTCTTAAAAGTATTGAGTCAACTGTTTTGCTGTAGACTTTCTTCCTATTTACGTAAGTGAAGTTAGTAGCCGGGAATCGAAACTTGTTGGCTTGGAAAGGAGGTCACCTAATCTCTCTTGGACTATTCAATTACCACGAAGCAAGTGATTAGAGGAAAGACACTGAAAACAGATGCAAGGCTTGACAAGGGAAAATGATTGATCTATTTGTGTTAAAGGACGTCATCAATGCTCAATTGCATTGTGTGGGATGAATGACGTAATTTTACAAGCAGGGCCTTGTTGTGAAAGCCTCTTACAACCAAGAGTTCAGTCTAAAACACACAGAATGGTTTTCTAGTTTTGTTGAAAATGTTTCGGCGTTATACCTAATTCTTTCGTTTATGCTTATTATTGTAGTTTATATATGGTATATTAGTAGCAATACGTCATAATTATTGGTTCTACAATATGGTTTAAATATTGATATGAGCTAAGTTGGACGAGCTACTCAGAATTCAACTCAAAATGGGAAATTTTTTCAAAGAGAACTGTTCAATGAAAGCCCTTCGATGGCTTTGAGTTCAATTTTTCCCTAGCTAAGAAGTTGTTTACTTAAGTTGCTCATGTGCTTAGTTTTGTGTAATTTCTTCCCGATCACTGACTCGATGCCTAAAAAAGCTACCAACAAGTTAACACCTGGTGGGAAAATGTGGCGTACCTGCCATTGTTGTTAAGTATTAATTGCATTTAGCGTCTTTGCATGAAACAAAACTTGTACCAGATGGGCAATTTTTTAGCGTTGGTGATTCCCCTTCTAGCATTTTCTCTTTGATAGTCAGTTGTGATTTAATGGAAGAAGAATGGCGGATTGTTTTCTTCTTTTCACACAAAGTATTACATGGGTGTTTTATTTCTATCGCGTAATAAGAAGTCTAAAGTCGAATATAAGTAGACCTTCAGGTAGAAGTGATGCCCGTATGGGGGGGGGGGGAGAATGGGGTTATACTTTAATTGCTCTCCCAGAGAAGGGACAGAAATCACAGGATGTTCCTGAATCTGTATAGATGCTGCAACAAGGTGTTCCAAATGGGGCCCATGACCTCCAGGCATTTTCCGGCCCTTTTTTGTCCCCACGTTTCGAAAAATATGTGTTGGAATATGGCTGTTCTTCTTAGTCATAAGGTGGTACAAGAACTGTTCATGTATGATATATTTCTTTCATTATTACTACCGAACTTGACGGTTGTATTCCCCAAGGATAAGCTTTTGTAAGATCTTCCTGTTTCCGGCTGCAGGATTTGTACAGGACTACCTATTTCCCTACACTTAAACCTTCCTAAGTACGATTTTGCACTTGGCCTGTACACTGACTTCAAGTTCTATGAAATGTATCGGAAATGATTTCTTTGGAGTCTTTGTTTGGACCAGGTTTGCGTGTCTTTTCATTTTCTAGAGATAATCAGGCCGAAGTACAAAAGTATTTCTTCAAGATAACCCCTGGAATTGCGTTTTCTGACTGCCTTGCGCATCAAAGATTTTAAAATTGCTCTCCTCACTGGCAACCATGCTGAGAAACTACTCCAGGCAAGGCATAGATTTCAGGCATTATGGGTGGACAGCATGCATTGCTAACTTGTCTTTATTGAGCTTATATATATAAGCTTCTGTATTTTCTTAACAGAATTTGATTGAGGCCAGCTATGAAGCGAACTGTTATTGTACCAAAGCAAACTGAACGTAGACACTGATTTTAAGGGGTGTCCTTACTTGCCCCCCAGATTTCCTAGGCTAGGATCGCCCCCTGGGCATTGCATTGAATATCAGTGCAGAAGATAACATCTATGAATTTGCTTTACTGCATATGAAGGGCCCCCTCTGCAATGGCGTTTGGAGATATTATCTCGATTTGATTTTTTTTAATACGTTCAAATTTTTCTTTTTTCCCATCGGTTGATTGGCTGTTCATTTGAATTTTTGGAAAATTCGGATGATACGAGGGAAGCACAATTGCTTATACTCTTCGCAGAACTTATTTGAGATCCCGCTTCCCACGTCCCATATGTTACTACGCTGATGTCTGCTGTGACGTCACTTAGCAGTAGCAACTCTCATTTCTGTGATGATATCTCCGGATATGAGCTCCATGTTTGCGAAACTCGAAAGGACACCTGTGTTAATTTGCGTTGGACCGACGAGTATGAAGTTCTTCCCACATTAATTGTCAACTCCGATGCTTTTTACGTCAGTCGCATACCAAATGTTTTGTGACCTTGCTTTTATAGCACTTTTCAAATACTTCCTTTTGAGTTTTCTTTCAGCACTCTTTCTCATTAGTGTCATGTTCCTACTTCCTTCCACTTGCTCAAAAATACGGTTGTAGTTCCTGAAGTTAGAGCATAATGCAGCTTAGGCGAAGTTGTAACCACCTTTTGAAGCATGTCGCGGATCCACTGGTGATATTTCTCGCTATATTATTGCCTTGAATTTGCATGCAGTTCTGACCAGATTATCTGGTGTTTTCCAGCACTCAACTAGATCATATTTTTTAAACCAGCTGTGCCTTAGCTTCACTGGACAGTCGTCGTTGTTCACTTTTGTGACAGTACTCTACATCCCAGTCCGTGATAGATTTCGATGGATTATAATGGATTGTGAAGGATGATGATGACGGATTTCGATGGATTGTGAAGGATGATGATGACGGATTTCGATGGATTGTGATAGATTGTTGAGTTATTTTGGCAGTATTTTTTACGCTAGGATAAAGCTGAACAAAAACAAAGTACTTCCTGCACAATTTTTTTGACATTTAACTACTGGCAATGAGTGTCTCTGATTTGGTAGGTTCAATTCTGTAGTCTTTGCTTTGATTTTTTTCTCTGCATCCTGCAGTCTATCAGTATAGGCAAAGCCACCATATTTTTTGAGAGCTCTTATAAGTTCTATTTCCCCCTAACCGAACTGACCAATCTGCATGTAAAATGGGCCTAAATTTAACTGTAGAAATGATGTGTGATCAGAATCTTGCATGATGATTGGTCAATTAGGTTGGGAGAAAATAGACCGGATCAGAGCTCTCAAACATTTGGCAGCTTTGCTGTCAGCATATTTGATTGAAATGTTCCCTGGGGGCTGAGTATTTTTTCTTTTATTTTTACTAGTGGTTTAGGTTAATAAATTAAACATGCAGGTGGTACACTCTCTGTGATTGTGCACACGTCGAATGAACTTGTGACGTTGCGTTCCAGCGTGGCAGTTGAATTGCTTGGAATTACCTGTGTATAATAGAAAAACTTACATTACTTCGCTATCTCCTTCTTCAGTCCGAAAGTGGAGGAAACGTTGGCGGGGATTCATCCTTCGAAAAGTATCGCTTTTGAGTGATTAGCTATTCTCTTAAATCAGATCTTTTGGAAAATAGCTTTCATGTTTCGATGTTGCAAGAAAAACTCTGCTGGCACGTCACTTAGGCAGGGAATGAGTAATTAGAGAGGAGTTTGTCTGGGACCACTAGCCGTTTGAGGTAAGGTAGCTAATTCCTTGCCTTCGTTTTCTAAGAGCTGTTCCCTCAGGCGGTCTCCAACCTATGCTTCGTGGCTGGCAATTGAGTTATCAGTCAATATTTTACGAAATGGTTCAGCTTTGGTCCTTCTTCCGCGTGCTTAGCATAGCAACTGCGTAACTCGCTCGCTGCTATTGTTGTGATTCCATATAATTCTTGGATGACAGTTTCATAGGGACTTCATAGAGGCACAGCTGAATGAGATTTGATTTCTTGGAAGCGCAAGTTTTGTTGTATTTTGATACCTGCATGACCAGTCAATGACATATGATAACACGTTTTAAGAGGTGAATTCCCAATGGCCCTTTTTACTTGTACCGTACTCACATAGCCATTCCCGGAAGGGGCTGTAGAAACAGATAGTGGGTGAATGGTTGTACGCATTTGGCCACCTTTGTTCGATCATCTGTAACCTCCTCACCCAACATTTCATTTCTGGGCATGCGTAGAAAGCTCCGTAAGGTTTCTTAGGCGTGTTGCTGTGCAGGAATTATCAGGCGATGGAAATGTTGGATATTTGCTAATACAGTAAAAGTATACCTACAAGGTATTTGCAACACAATCGGTAGGAATTTGCAGCACAGTCTGTAAGTTGATCAAGGCCTAGAACCAACCACTGATAAACATTGCAGGTTATGCCATGAGTGTAAGATGTAATACATGTGATCAAAGGCTATACTCACATTTCAGCAAAGTATTATATGCCATTGCGACATGGTGCTTGGGCAAAATATGTACTGAGAGCCATAACTATAAGGAAACACCCTGGGCACCAGTACCATCACCAAAGAGAATCCGAATATATCAAAAAGTTAGATCATAATGAATACTGATGGAATCTGCCATTAATACCAGCTTCGAAGGCTCCTCACAAAAAGCCTGACTTAGTCATATCGGACAAATTGAAGAAATATGTACTGTCATCGAATTCAGTTCCCCATCTGACGTCAACATCAATATCCCAGAAACAATAGGCAATTGTGCACCGTTGCTACGAAAAATGTCATCCTTTGTCCTACTTATCGCTGTGAAATGCTACGTATGATAGTTAGAACACTTGGGTATGTTCCGTCCTGCCTCTTCAATTGTATGAATGACCTCGGGTTTGAAAAAAAAGGAGCCGTATCTGTATTGTAAAGCATTCTTAAACTTTTGAACTATTCGAACTCATCGTAAAAATGAGCATTGATTTGAGTAGAATGTGCTGATTGTAGGTCTACTGCGAAATTAGTCTTGCCATCTGAGAATCAATGTTGTCTCGAGGTTTGAGACCGGTTGGTTTGTTTTACTGTATAGAAATGCTACTAGTAAATGACTTAAATAAGTGAAGCTTACTTGCAAAGTTGCAGAGCATATCGGTTTCAGACACAAGTAAAATCGTTAAAGCTTAAAAGGGTTTAAAATGTATAGTCAATGCTAGAGATGTTTTTATCATCCTTCTTATCCTTTTGTAACTGTAGTTTTTAGTTTTTACTTTTGAAATTATTTTTTCTGCCCTTTCCGTGTTCTATTGCTTGGAACGGGGCTATTTTTATTCTTCATACTATAGTAATAAAGGATAATATTGATTGAAAGCTTTTTGCTTACTTTCTTGCTTAATTAATTACTTATTTTTACGGTTTGAGAGCGATTGGTTTATTTTGTTGTATAGAAATGCTAAATGTAAATGAATTACTTATCAGAAGCTTACTTGTTGCTTACGTGTTAAGTACTACTTCGAGGGAGCATTTTCTGGGGATGTGGAATTCTAGGGTGTACGATACGTGCATTTGCTGCGTGCATCAATCCTTGTCTTGTATAGCCTGACTTGAAAAATTTTAGCTAATGGTAGGCGATTTCAACAGCACGACGGCGGCGTTGATACATTTATGAAAGGTATACTTCCTACACAGTCAAATAGGAAGTTTATATCCGATACTTAATAGATAATTTGCCTCCTTCTATTAATCATGATTCATGGTAATGAAGTTTGAGAAATTATATTTTTGGTTTCAATATGCAGAAGGGGATTACCGGGGGGTTTCCCTTATGACGTCAGTGTTTCTACGAAACAAGAAATGATGCTTGAGGGCGCACATCCGTAGCCTATATAATGGACCATTCATACATCACGCATCAGAATGAACTTGCGCGAATTAGACAGCGAGCAAAACAGAAGAGAACAGCGAAGTCTATCAGATATAGAAACATAATCACACACAGAAGCGAATAGATGAAAGTTGCCTGATCAGGGCGGCCAAGCTATAGGAACACATGGACAAAATTGGATACTACTGTTCCTGCTCTGAGAACAAAGTAAAATCACTTTCAAAATGGTGTTGATGAATGTTGTTTAAAAATGATTTCAACCGAAGAGCCACCCTCTCTTACCAGGCCACGGCCCGAGCACTTGAACGGGCCAGTCGTAAAGCATTGTAAGTATCATAGATCGCAATCTATCTCTAGGTTCGAATAATTATGACTCGAGAGAAAACGCATCGAAGGAAACTCAGTGGTGATTTCATATACTCTTCATGTTTGGTTCTGACTGCACTCAAGCAACTCTACCTGATAACTAACATATGCTATGCGATTTACTCATTCTATTACGATTACGCTAATAATCAATAACCAATCATGTTAAGGAAATAAATTGCTATATACCATATAAAGACTAATTAATTTACTTCAAACTGTTACTTTCTGAAATATTTTCCGTACACTGTTAAGTTTTACGTCAAAAAGTTAAACTACACATGCTCAGAGTACATAAACAATAAAAAGAAAAATGCCACATGATAGTCCTCGTGGCAAATTGTAATGAATGAAAAGATGCATCACGCGGCAGAGCTCGCGTATTTCCGCGTGCAGGGTTTTCGGGCAGTAAGGTCGTTATTTGTTACCTGCCAGTATAGATCATATGCACTGCGTTAAATAGGACTGTTTTTCTATGTCTCTTGCATTAACTGCCAATCAGATGCTTTTGTAAGGAAAGGTATGAGCACCAATTGGTAGATTCTCGTTTTGTGTCTGAAACCGTAGTAGCGCGAATAGAGTAGGAAGACGCCTCCGCTTATTTGAGTAAGACCGAACCAAAATAAAAAGTTTGCCATGTGATAGTGGCCTAGGAGGTATAAAACAAGAAACTTTCCAGAATAGCAACAGTGAAATTGAAACCTACGAAGAGATCATATTAGTTGCATGAATAACGTCGATTGCAACAAATTTGAATACTAAAATTTGAGAGCTTGAGATCCCTGCCCACTTTTCTGACTGTTGTCCTGTAGACATGCGCTATTCGTGGGCCTGGAGCTCTTTTTGTTTTAGCTCAGTAGTTTTTACTGGCTACAAGAAAAAGTTGTTCTTTTTGAAGTAGAGCAGAATTGACTTCCACTTTAGTAATCACATAGCTTTGCCCTTCTTGTCGATCCTTTCAACTTGGATTTTGAAAGTGGTTGTATTGAGAAGTTCTGTTGTAGTAAATGAATCGTTCGATGTCGTTCGATGTCGTTCGATGTCGTCACTCTTCATTCGCGTTGCCTCATGCTGAATCAGCATTTGTCTGATCTCGTTTCATAATTACGTAGTATCTATATGCGGACTGGACGTAGAGCCATCTACCAGTAGGCAACAGGAATTCCCCTTTCGCTAGCCGAATTGTGGTCCGTGGGCCTTAGGCTGCCCTGAACGTGACTTTATTGTGTGGCTGCTATAATCAGCTAATAAGAACTAAGTAAGCGTTTCATATGATTTAAGACGTTCTTTCCCAACCTTTTCTTCAACATGCAATGAAAGAGATTTCCCCTTGACGTGGTAATAGTTTTTTGAATTTCATTAGCACATTAGATATAGAGCAAAAGACACCATTCTGCGATCAACGATGGCAGCTTTCCATCTTCCATTCCCCCCCCCCCCCCTAAGAGAGAATTGACGCCAGATTGTGAAACGTGCACTTAGAAGCTATTTGACTACCGAGAAGGCTCTGTCACTACTTAGCAATTGGCACCCATAGTAGGTAGAATAATCATTTAGGGGACTACCCCAAGAACACTTTGTAAGTGTTTGTAAGCATGCACAGTATAAAGGGCATCATGATAGAGCAGCATACACGCGAAGAGACGCTTGTGAATATGGCCTTTGTTGTGATTGCAATGGTCAGGCAGTGCTGTCAAACATACCAGTAATGCCACATGGCGTTTTTTCATTGCTCACGAGATCACCGTAGGTTATTTCAAAAGTTGCACTTCCAATGTTGTATTTAAAATTCTGTGCTAGAGTATCCAGCAGGGGCTCGACAATATCAAAGCATTTTCTGTTCAACCTACTTCACTGTAAATAGCAGAGCAGTGTTCTCAGCTGCAATGTACCACAAGCAGTTTGTTGAGCAAGTTTATGACTCAGATGATTTGCGGTTTAGTAGTTTCTTTAGACGTTGACGCTTGGATTGGACACCGCGAGGGAGCATTTTATTTCTCCACAAGTTCTCCTCCAGAGTGGCATGGTTTAGAGAGATCCGTTAAGAGAGGGTGGTTTTCTAGAAGATTAACATATAACTCAGCAATTATAGTTTCGAATATTTCTTATCTACTGTTGTAATTTTTCTTAATTTCATTTTTATTTCATTTTAAATGTGTATAAGACGAAAATCCCTTTAGCTAGAGATGGTGTTAGAATTGGTACCAAAGGCACAAAACATGGAATTTTCGAAATTGGGGGTTTGATCCACAAAAATAGCACTCTAAAATTTCCAGAGTTTATAACTTGAAATAATATTTTTCAGATTTTGAAGCAGAAAAAATATTGTTGAAATTTTTATGACTTTTAACTTTCAAACTTACTGATTAATATCCAAAGCAGATCTGTTTATCATAAGCACAGTATTATAGCTCGAAAATGTGGAAACATTATTTGTATGCATACTGAAAACTTTTCTCGTTCGACACTCGTCAGAGTATGAAACATCGGATACCGAACGAAAGGTGAACCGAATTATTAGAGCCTTCCAGTCGTTACCCAACGTTTCATACTCTAACAAGTGTCAGACCAAAAAGGCTTTTCAGTATGCTTAAAGAATGTTCCCGCTTTTTCATAAATACATTAAGCGGTTTCACAGCTGTCCACGAAGAAGACCGCTTTAATCGTTTTGAGGAGTGGGGCAAACATCTAAGGCCCCGGGATCTCTCCGTAATGACGCCCCTAGTATTCATATATCAAGGACTCACAAGAATCACACAGTGGTCAGTTCTTCTCACAATAACAGGTTATTAATTAGAAAAGCAGCAACTGTAATCGTAGGTAAAGACTGGGATTTATGAGAAATTAAAGTTATAGTGCGAGAGATTAACTGAGCAGAACTAGGAGTTGGGGCCCACGACTTTACACGTCGATCATTCATTTTGTTTTCGTTTTCTTTTCATTTAACATTCTTTAAAGTTGGTTACTTATAATAGCTAATACGATAAATATCAACTAATTCATACCAACTAACTAAACATATTTGTATAGTACTAAGTAAAAGAGTAAAAAAAGTAAAAAATATAAAAAATACAATTAGCATTGTACCACTGAGCTGAGTTGTAGTCGCTTGTCTTGAGTACTGAAAGAAAAGCTTTATTACCCAATCTTGTAATGGAATCCAACTTCCATTAGGGATCTCACTATCCTGTAGACACGATTCTCTGGGAGATCAGCCTCTGGTACAATTCTCACCCCCGTTTAAGGAAGATGACAGCACTTCAACATTACCCAAGATTCTCACTCTCCTCACTTGACTCCTTTAGATAATACCTATTTCCTTTCCATGATGGCTATCGAATAGCAACCCTTTATTTATGTCCATGGACTGAAATCCCCTTCAACTTGCTCTACGGCATGACGTAATGGACGAGGGTCAGTTTCGTTGTCGAATGTTTTCACATGCCCCGTCATATGCACGATGGTCCCATAAACGTGCTCATTCATATCTCCTGGCCAAGATAACCTTTGGCTGCATAAGTCTTTAAGATAGCTTTTCACTCGTGTAGATTGCCTCTTGCTCCTCAATATCTACCATTTTGGGACGGATGGGCTGAAGGATAAACTGGCGTACAATTATGTCAGTCATATATGACGTCATTTACTTAGTCTTTGTATTATTGGTCCTAATGGGCTGACCTCTGTAAAGAAATTGAATTTAGGATATACCAGTAACTGAATTGGGGCATATCATAGGACAATGAGTCAGTAAGGCCAATCCATTAACGCACCCTTTACGTCATTTTTCTTTCTTGTCGTGGTGCCTTTAGAGGATGTAAATGGTAGGGTGTAATTGAGTACAATTACTGTTATTGATTCCACATGACTTGTTATGACCGATTATCGACATGAAAAGGAGACATTAAAGGGTTCTCGAGTAACACGCTGTTTTCATATTTAGGGAACAAAATGTGGAAGACTTCAGGATGAAATCGACTTGATTAAAGGTAAAATTCGGGATATAGAGCGAACAATGAGTAAAAATTTGAATGACAATATTGAAGATGATCAAATGGACGCAGAGGAATCACCACCTATATTCATAAAGCCTTCCGTCCTTGCTTCCAGCGACAAGGCTCTCAACCAGTTTGAATCGCAAACAGCTAGTTGCAGCCAGGGAGGAGCAAGAGCAGAAGATGTTAGCGAGCAAGTAAAGGTAATTCTTGAATGATTTTGTATTTGCAATTATGGAGATTGTCTGGAACTGAGAGGTCCGCGCATTTTTCATTCATTCACACTCTTTCATTCCCAGCAAGTAGATTACATTTGGAGAGCCACTGTACGTCATATTTGAAAGGGCCTAGAAGCGGGGGGCCCGGCGGGCGTTCGCCTCTTGGCTAGACCCATATTCAGGGATAGCCCCTAATCCACCCATATTATGAAGTGCTTTGAACACTGAAATCCTAGCTCTTTGTGAAAGTAAAATAAGATGGTGTGTAATTTTATGTAGCGACAGTTGCAGAAGCCCTGATTTCAAGAGAGTGCTAACATGGAATCGAGTCATAGCAAAATAGAAGCTACATATCACAGCCTCGATTGGACAGAATTTATTGCGAGGGAAATGCCACTTGCATTGAATTAGATGAAGTTTATAAAATTCTGTTTTAGAGCAACGATATAGCCAGTCAACTACCAGTTGTCAAGCCAAGGAATGACCTAAAAGAGGAAATTGAACGGAAGAACAAAATCATCTACGATCTCCAACAGACAATTGAATCATTGAACTCAGAGAAGGATGAGGTAAGCTCACCTCAAAGTTCAGTTGTATTTCCACCATTTTTTGCAGCCCTTATGATGCTCCTGTCTCCCGATGGTGTTTATCGTTGTAGACGGTAGTAATTCCTACCAGAACCTTCGTTAGCCATTGCATTCAATGTTTTTCTCAGCAATTCTCCCCTGATTTTTCAGCTGATCAAGGTTAACCATGAATGGGATGCACAATACAAAAGGGTGCAAGAGTATTTTAAAAAGGAATTAAGAGGCAGAGATGAATCAGTTCTGAAGCTGCAAAGGGAGCTGAGCCAAGAGCACAACCACGCACATGGATCTGTCAAGGACCTTCTGGATCAAAAGGACTCGACTATTGAAGAGCAGAACGCCAAGATCAGAAGTTTGAGGGACGAGTTGGAGAAGACAAAACTTGATGGCATGCAGATGTTCCAGAGGAGGGTGGAAACTGAGACAGAGGCTAAGTACCAGAAGGCAAAGAAGCTATGGCAAGAGCAGAAAAGGGAGAATGAAATACTGATCAGAAAGGAAGAGGTTTGTCTCTTCTTGCTCCTTAAATTTACCCAATATTAATTAAACCGTTTGTACTATGTTTTGGTACATTTGTTTCTTGGGGGAAAGTATTATTGCGTAGATTTCTTGCTCATAATAATAGTAGATATTGCAGATGATTAATTTATCCGCGTTTTATTTTCAAAATTATTATTATTGTTATTATATATTATTTTTATCATATGGTGTGGGCAGTCGTCTCTCAACAGCAGGTCCAGTGCACATTGCGATGGAGCTGTGATGGGTCCCCTGTGCAAAGTGGTTGAGAGAGGGGCAATGTGAACAAATGGCTGACCTTGAACAAAAATTCGAAAACGTGACTCGCTAGCTCAGTTGGCAGGGCGCTTGACGTACAAAGTCAGGGGTCGCGGGTTTGAACCTCGCTCGGGTCGGTCATTTCCTAGCGCATTAACTCGTCACTTTAAATTGATTTATATACGAGAGGTCCCGTTGGTAAGGTTATAAAGTGTGCAAGTGTAACTGATAGTACCTACTGAAACGACTGAGACACTGGATAAAGAACGAAATGTTGAGCGAATTTTCCAGGGGGAATCGCGACTCGTTCACTCAGCTCCTCACTGATTTGTTTAGAGGTGAATTTTAAATTGTTGTATTGTTGAGACATCCCTGATGGAAGCTGTAATATCATTCCAAGCTTTTAAATTCAAGTATTGAAAGTTTTCCTTTGAGTATTCAAGATTGTGTATCGGGGTTTGAATACCATTAGTGTGCCTTGTTGTACTCACTTCATGTTTTTTATCTATTCCTAAGATTTTCAGGGCAGTTGGTATTTATCATCTTGTAGATCGATCATGACGTAGTAATTAAACCGTATTGATCTTCCTATACTTTAAATCATAAATACATTAGTACTGTAATTTCCCCGTACTTAGACGGCATTGCAAGAAATCCAGGTCTTGAAGGATGCTGTTGAAGTTCTTGAGAGAGAGACGAAGTCGTTGAACAATCGAAACAGAGTGCTTGAAGCAGAGATAGAGCGCCTCACAAATCTACTGGAACAGGTTTCTGAAAGAAGGCCAAGGTCATCTCCTGCATCAATAATGTTTCAGAATGAGGCACCAATGTCGAGACAGACAAGTAGAGTTTCCGAAGAGCAAGTTGAATTGTTGAAGCAGCAGATATCAATTTATTTGGAAGATTTCAATACGGAAAAGGAAGAAAAGGAGAAGTATGCAGAGCAAGTGAATAAATTGAAGGGCGAACTGCGTAAGGCCCAGAACGAAGCTGCAGAATGCAGGCGTCAGGTAAATAGAAATTCAACTCGCATTTGCAGTACATTTCGCATATATCTAAGTACCCTTTATTCTAAATCTTTGTCACCAGCTCCTAATTTTACACCTTTTAATCATAAGGCTGCTGTCTTCATGAACGTTCTCTAGTCTGGAGGTACAATTTGACTTGCTCCCTCAGATTATCCCCCATGCTAGCACTTCAGATTGATTGAAACCCCCCCTCCCCCGAATATGCTCCCATGACAAAAGATAATGAAGATTTTGTTGTAGACCGGAGTTTTGAAAAATGAGTTTGTTTTGTATCATATGTACCAAATACCTTCCTAATCCCCCCTCGAATAATCACTCCCTTCAATTAGGCCCCCCTTCTGATAAGCCCCCATCTAAGACTATTATAAATAAGCCCCCCATGAGGCTAATTCGAGGGATAGCAGTAGGGGAAAGGTACGGAACTATGTCTCCGAATATATCGATGTATTTCTGATTCGTTTCAGATGAAAATATTTGAAAATGATTACAACTTAGAAAGAGAAGAGAATATGAGATTGTCAAGATTGCGTGGTTTTGGCTATGATGAGGTAAGCGAGATTATCTACTAGCAGATACATATGCATCAGTATTTGTAGTTTTACTGTGGAAAGCCTTATTGTAGTTTATAGCAATTAAAAATCACATGCGTACTTATTTCACAGTCTTATCCTGGGTGATTTTTATCATAGGTATATGGCGTGTGCCATCTCATTCGTTTTGGATACACGTTTTTTTTATAAGAAAAAAGTTTATAAGACAATGAGGCTCAAATGGCCAAAATCTTAAGAAAATCCTAAGAAAATCACAAGGCTCAGGTTCAAGAAAATGCTAAGAACGTTACAGTTCATCTTCTTTACATGCCAGAAATTGATATTGGCTCATTTTTGCAAACTCTCGTACAGAGATCGAGACTTTTGGTGACCCAACAAATAGAGAGTAGCCTGTTTCAGCCAGTTTTTTCCTCCAGAAGTTAAGAAAATCTTAAGAAAATCTCAGCCTCAAATTCGTGAAAAGTTAATAAAATTGAGCGTCAGGAAAAAAAGTGTTTTTCTTATATAAAAAAACGTGTAGTTGGTCCCAGGCTTTTCTTCGTATATTAGGAACTGTAGACTAATCTGAACCATTCCATAAAGTAGTTGTATTCTCCCCTATTGTCTGATGATTCTATCGATTTAGTGTGTTGCATTTCTTATATATTATCGATTAACATTATCTACTGATGAATCCAACAGGAAGGCGTTGGCTATATGAGACGACCGACACCACTGAGGACGGAATACCAGGATGAGGATGCGAGACGCAGAAGGAGAGAGTACCAAGAACTCATGCAGGAAAAGACTAGGATTAGTGACAGAATGGCTGAACTGGAAAGATTGCGAAGATCTCCAGATCACTTCATCAATCCTGTACGTTTGTTTTAACCTAGTTTTTATTCATTACCAATGCCATTTTTATATGTATTAAGGCGAATTAATATTGCAGCCTACACTAGCAATTAAATCTTTCCTGTGATTCTAATCCGAGCCTCGAGTTGGACTCCTACATCAATTTGCTGGCATTTTAGTGTAATATGTTGTAGTCTAATCTTGAGATATTCTTCTTTAATAAGTAGCTCCATGTTACTAATCCTTGACGAATTCTCCACTTTCAGGGTTTCTCCGCGAGAGGACCAAAGCAGGGTCCAGCACCAAACCAAAAGCTTGCAGACACTCCTTCAGACAGTGACATGTTTTTTGGTGGCCAGGTTGTCCGAGATCTCGGCGGGAAGGACAACGAGTGCAAATGCGGTAAGGGTTTTGGCAGTAGTGCAGAGCGTTTTCGTCATCAACCTGATTGTATTTGACAGAGCCAGCCTCGTGAATATTATTGGGAACAAGTTACATAATACAGCTTTGGCTTTCTATATTTTAAGCATTTCACTACATATAGTCATAGAAATTTTTAGTTGTTATGCATTTAACACATTTACTGACATAAATGCAAGTTTAGTTAATACTCCAATAGGCTTTGTAGATTTTTTATCTAATTATGGAGAGTTTCAAATAGATTTATTGAAAAACAAAATACACAGGCCACTGGAATTGAATTCAATATTACAATAGGCCCAATAATAGTAGTACTCCTTTGCACATGCTGCTCTATACCTTTGCATTTATGATTGTGTTAAATGATTTAACCGTTAAAAATTTCATTATAGCACTAAATTTTATTTTTTATTTTAAGTATAGTTTAATTTAAAGAATTTTATAGCATTGATTAGCATAGCCACGATATGTTTGAGAGCTCCGAACAGGTCCATCTTCTCCCGCCATAATTGACCAATCATGACGCAGGATTTTAGCACATTTTGCATGATGATTGGTCAATTGGGTGGGGAGAAAATAGATCTGATCCGAGCTCTGAAACATTTGGCGGCTGTCCTGCTGTGGTTAGTTTTAGGACTGACCTCTGATACTGCCAAGTGTAACTGATTGCCTGTGTTCAGAGGGCAACTTAATTAGAAATATTTACCGTACAGTTTATACATATTTATATATACAGTATAAATATATAATGAAAAATTGGACATTAACTCCTTGTAGCGTTTTCCTACCTTGCATGTTCTTTGCGTTTTTTAAACTCTGTTTGCTTCAAGAAATTTATGAAACTATGGACAATTTCACGAGCCGGACAGATCACTTTAGCCATCTGGATTGGCTTTAGTGAATGGTGAACTTTTGGTACCTTAATGAAAATCCCATGTGTTACAAGTGCAGATTACCTATAAAATATCTTGAAAACAGCACTTAAGATTTGTCTGATTTGTTCCAAAAATTGACACATTCGGGAGGCCGTAGACCCATTTGCAAAAGTACTGTTTATCTGGAGAGTCAATAGACACCTTACTAACTATCCACATGTATTTTGCTTTTCTGTACAAAAAATGATAGGGCCTAATATTACAGCAAACTAATCTCGTCTCGTGGAATATGATGTTGTCTTTGGATTTCACAACAAGATAGGTCACGCAAACGTAATATCGACAATATTGCAGGTAGAAGTGACCAACAGATTGTAAATGTCTCGCAATCTCTGGTTACCATGGCACAAAACACGTAACACAGTCGAGTCACTTACACGTTCGCTTACAAATGGATAGTCAGGAAGCGGCCTTTTTTATAAGTATTTATCCATTAAAAATTACTTTGCATACTGACAGAGTACACTACAAAGCTAGCACACAACAGTACTCTAATAACGATACCCCGAGGCAGGGACCGCGGAGCAGTCTGAAAGTGGGGGGGGGGGGCTAAAATTTAGCGAAGTGGCTATATTACTCCATTACTGACGTCCCGATTTAACAAAAAAAGTAATCCCTGCAGCACAATACTAGTGCTCAATTCAGATGCCGCCTTTGAGTACGGGAAAAACTACAGTAAGCAATCATTAGCGAATTCTTTTGACCGCTTTGAAACATGATTGTTTATTTTCGAAAAAAGTGGGGGGTATAGCCCCCCAGCCCCCCCTGTTCCGCGGTGCCTGCGAGGGGCAAATGAATATGACTACCTCGGTGCCAGTAGACATTAAGATTGAAAAAGAAAAAACTTGTACATTCACTCTCAAATTGCATGCCTCAAGAAATATCTGCGATAGAAACAATTTAGCCTACAATAGTGGACAAAAGTCCTTGGGACACTTAGAAGAAACAGATAAAAAACCATTTTCCTCTACATATTGTCATAGTTGCTACAAACATGCACCCCCCTTCCCCCTAGAACAATGTTGATTCGTTTGTGGTACATTTGAAGTTGGCGTGCACGCGAAATTTTCCCATTATCGCAGGTACTTCTCCAGAAAACCAACATTGTTTCAGGGGGAGAGGGGAATGAAAGTTTGTTGCAGACTGCAAAAAGTGCAAAGTGTCCCAGGACTTTTGTCGGGTATTGTCTGGTATTGAAATTTTTCAAAACACATTATACCTGCAATGTGTTGGTTGGTCAAGGGGTAATCGATGGTGCTGAAAACGATGGTGATATTTAAAATTCTGTAAATCATCTCTGTGACGTCATGTCACGTGGGTGTCTATCATTCTGTCCCTCCTGCAGTGCTCCTACCCAAATCGGTATTAGGACATAATTTTTATCTTCCAAAAACAATGTAATCGACGAAACGAGCCTCACGAGACTTATCTTGAAAATATAGGAACAGTTCGAGCAACATAGCTTGCAAAAACGCTCCAAATACCGGCTTTACTTGAACTTTGCCAGAACTTGCAAACGAGGCCAAGACAGACGTTAGCACATGTACTAACGGTAGTATTGCTATGGTTACGCAGATGCAGTCCGTGACTTATTAATTTCACCATTCGTTCTTATTCAAATTCCTAAAATATATTCTGCCTATGTAATTTGGCAACTTTTTCTATACAAGAGGCGTTATATGTGCACTGCTTTTATGGCTGGTGTGTTAAGTGGCTATGCATTACAGTTCAAAATGTACCCAAGAAACACCCCCATTGAAAACATTCGCTATTGATTACATATGCCTGTGTGCATGGCGAAATTTCAGGAATACTTCCGTTATCAGCAAAACAGACAGAACAGACGGCAGGGATATTCAAAGTCTCCTTCGTGTTACACAATTACTAGTTAGCTAAAAAGAACAACGATCAAAAGTACATTCACACTAGTAATCTAAATGGCTTCACTAGATAAGAACAACAATTTATTGATGCACTAGAGATAGAGACAATAATGAATGATGCCAATTGCCAATATGTTCGTCAGATTCACATGTCTTGTGAAGAGACAGTCACTCTATGTGGCTGTTGTTTTGCTCATTGGCAGTTTATTGTTACATTTTGTCACTTCAGATCAATGCTGTACTTGCCCCTCCCTCTGTCCTTTTTGTACCTACGCTTTTGTATGCAGCTTGACAACAACGGAATGCGATGAGTATCCCGCAGTGTGTTGTTTCTATGCATTCCACAGTTTACACGGTTTACACCCACAGTTTACACTTGCAAAAAGCTCTGTATTTCTGCATACGCTTAGTATTTAATTTGTGTAAAATACGTAAAAGATGTACACAATATGTGTACACCCATCAACAATATTCAAGTTTATTGAAAACGTAGTAGTGGTATGAAAATTGGCACTTTTCCACGGTTTACACTTTCGAAGGTATTAAGACTTAGGTCATGTGATTCTTTATGCAAAAAAAGTGTAAACCGTGGAGTTTTTCCTCATTATTTCCTTACCAGTATACTAAAAAATTCATGAAAAATCATTAAAGCATGTACATAGATAGTGTACACCTGGCATGGTGGTCACCTTTTTGCTTTCGTCAAGGGAAGCACCCTTTTTCGCCTGATTTTCAAGTGTAAACTGTGAGTGTAAACCGTGTTAACTGTCGCTAGTGCATATTGTTGTTGTTGTTCAGTCTGATTTGCATTGAAGGACGCTGAGCCGTGTAATGTATTGCATGTATTGTATTCGACAGAAAGTAGTTTGTCCACTTTATTTTGTCAAATAATCATTTCCCGCATCTTTCCATAATTCAAACTGACTGTTAAGGTGGTCAAGGGGGCTAGAAGTGATAACAGGTTGTACAGCATACCATATATTATCACCATCGAATTTACTTGTGTGCTCATTATCTGGGTCCCCGAAGATGGGGAGGCCTTGCCCCTCCCCTCATAGCCTTTCTGGCCTCTTCAGAGGGCCTGAATCTGTTCTGTCATGACTTAAAATTTCTGAGAAAACGACCCTTCTCCCTTCTAGTTAGTGCTGGAGGCTCACAACTCTTTTTCTGGATGGTTTTGACTCCATACACTGTTTGCCTATGCGTTTACTCTAGATTTAGAGATCCTACACCGAGTTGTGATTTCACTATGCGGCAAGTTAAACTCCTTTCGCCACAAATTAACAACTTCATTCTTCTCATCAGTAATTTTTGCTTCTCTCGTCATCTCATTCTAATCTCTGTGTACCCTTATGGTACACTTTTGTGGCCATCTGCAGCCGCCTATGACAGTTGTTCAATTCCTACAGTCAAGCTCACGATTACGAGGCTACGTCTTTAATACGATGTTAAGCGCAAACTACTGCTCATAATTCTTCTGCGTTTTTGCTATATAGAAGCTAGAGCCTCATATTTTTATGAGCATGACGTACAGTTGCACTCGTGTGTACAACAGTACTGTTTATATGCACCTTCAAGAGACACGCCCAATAAATTTACCCTGTGACGTCAGCATGACGTCATAGGGTAAAGATACGTAAAAACTGTTGTCACTATCGTAATCAGCGCCCCCGAAAACCCCATGATCGCCCATGATTGGAGCCAAATAGCTTTTATCTTTCAAATTTGATACCAGACAATAGTGGACAAAAGTCCTTGGGACACTTAGAAGAAACAGATAAAAAACCATTTTCCTCTACATATTGTCATAGTTGCTACAAACATGCACCCCCCTTCCCCCTAGAACAATGTTGATTCGTTTGTGGTACATTTGAAGTTGGCGTGCACGCGAAATTTTCCCATTATCGCAGGTACTTCTCCAGAAAACCAACATTGTTTCAGGGGGAGAGGGGAATGAAAGTTTGTTGCAGACTGCAAAAAGTGCAAAGTGTCCCAGGACTTTTGTCGGGTATTGTAGCTCATACAGTAAGATTTTTCACTGGCAACAAAGATTTTTGTCGTCAGCGACAAAGCATGTTCCCCTAGGGTTTGTGCTACTCCTGAAACTCCTTAAAAAGTCCTTAGATTGAATCTACGTTTTTAAGGGCGCTTAGAAACTCCTTAAATTCATGCATTTTAGGAGAAACTCCTTAAAACTTCTTAAAGTTTACTTCCCCACCTCAGCACGAACCCTGTTCCCCACACACAGCAAGATTTTTATTGCAAACTTCTGTTATTGTATCCTCGACTTTCTTTGGCAGAAAGTGAACTGAAGCACGTGTTCCGAAAAGTGACTCTGATTAATTGAAGCATTCTAACTTTGTCTTCAATCCCCGAACACAGCAAGGTCAAACAAGTTTATATCAAAAATCGTCGTCTGCGACAAAAGTCTTCGATCTGTGTTTCCCGCACATAGCAGGTTTTCGCGCAAACGAAAAAAATCTGCTGTGTGCGTTAGGCTTTGAATGATCCAATGTATACACTGTCTAAAATTTAAGAACCATTTAGAGATTCAAGGAAAGAGTTTAGAAACTTTAGAAATTTCTGTACCACCTTTCACAGTTTCAGAAACGCGTTTTTCCTCCAAGGATTTAGAAGTGTCCACTACAGTATGTTTTATGTGCTTTAAGACCCAATAAGCCTTATGGCCACTACAAAAGACAGCGGTTTTACGTTTTATTTTCGCTTTAATTACTATTTTTTCAGTAAATTGTGAAACTTTTTAGAACCAAAATGTGACCAGAAATTAAGAAACTTTTACTACCAGGCCTTGAGCAAGGCGTCTTATAAAAAAAAACGTGTGTTAGATAATATCGCCAACATTGTGTGGCATGTGGTTGGCACAAGGACACCCCTTTGCCACTCAGAATCATTCGCCACGCCTATAGGTGGTCTTACCTTATTTAGAATTCTTAGAGGTTGACTTAAACTGCATCTACAGTGAGCAAAGACAAAATTTGTGCTCGAAAATTCACTCGATTCACTTGGTGATCCCCAGATGACAAATGGGGCATCAGATCACAGAGACGTTTATACACATAATGACTTAATATACATCGTTTGATGTGTTCTTTAACGAAGAAGGTTTATGTTTAACCTTCATCGTTTCTTTTTTCCAGATTTCTTTTCGACTCTTCTTTCTCCATCTGGTGTGTTCTTTGTTTTTTTGTACAAATAATAAACCACGCTAAGAATACACAGGGGCCAAACGGCAAAGCCACTCAGTCCTCTCAATTTGCTCATAACAGATTTCTTCTGTAGGCCAACCAAATGCACTGTAAAGATCAGCACGGAGTTGGCTAAAAGGAAAACGGACGGTACATAATTTGGAAACCCCTAGTAAGCATACAAGGAACATGTTCCAAATGAGATCGATAATTGCCTACCATGTCCTAGTTCTTGTCACCATCATGATTAAACCATCATGGGAATGGAAAGAGAGAAAAGAAGTACAATATACTGTATATCGCAACTGTGAGTAGCTTTAGCATATTTCCTTTGACAGCTGCAGAGTGTGAATTACAATGTTTGTATTAATACATGGTGTACAACTTCTTTCAAATCCAAATTAAAGAGGCATTTGCAAAGCCTATAAAATGATGCATTCGATTTTACCCAATCTCTCAATTTGTCTAAAATGACCAAATAGGTGACTGTCTTCTTAGTTAGTCTTCTTAGTCTGAGAAACTCAATCAACCATAAAATTTGCTACCATTTGTTATGCATTTGTATATTATTTTATGTTCATTTGTTCTTGCTGTACAGGTAGTTCTATCACGTATATGTCTGTACGTATATTTCCTATATTGAATATTGAGTCGAGTTTGGAAATAAACTGAGCTCAATTGAGCAATAAGTCTGTTGTTCATTTTGGCAATCATATCATGAATGACGTCATAAGGTTGAGCAGCAAATACCACAAAATCTATCCAAAACTTTCAATCGCAATATTGTTTCTGATTCTAAACATAAAATCGAAAAAGACAAATAAGTAACCTTACCTGGTATTACATTTCCAACTGATTTAGACCCATAGCCTAAATGTGGAGGGATTATCAGCTTACGTCTTTCGCTAAGGAAAAAAGACACAATAGTAGGATGAGTGCCCCTTGAAATACACTCTTATTACACGAACCAGGTAATTTTTGCTAAGACTCCAGAGTCCATGTTCTTACTTTTTTCATAATTTTAGACTCTAATGTTCTTAACATTGTTATCTTTTTAAGAGTGGTTTTCTACAAATGTTTGACAAACCACATGAAATTGCTAGCTTTAAAGCATTATTTATTGACAAAGTTGAAATACGTGTATCTTCTTCGTACGTTTTTGAGAAATAGTATTGTTTGCTTATGTTTACAAATGGCTCGTTTTTGAAAGTCAAGTTAGAAACAATTGCAAAATTGGACAGCCTCGCTCAGGTGTTTACAGCGATGAAAGTGTAGGCCCATCGTTTACACTTTTTGGAGGTAAGTGTGCACAGCGTAGTTACGCATAGCAATAATGCTGAGGTTATTTAACAACCTCTTCAGAATTGGCTTTCTAAAACAATTGTTGTTAATTGTTGTTGATGTTGTAATAATTAAGTGGAGTTGTTGAAGTTGTAGCTGAATTGAATTGAACAATATGAATAACTGAGTGCTTTTGAAGGTTCTCATCTGAGGCTGGCCATGCTTAGTTCTTATTTTCAGTGGGTTGGAAAAAATGTTATGGTTTATGGTTGTTATGTACTTCCTGTACAGTCCCATATGATGAAACCATATTAGTTGGTTGACATCAGGTGACAGTTGCCTTCACACTAAGTAGATATTTGACAAAGGAGTGGTTATTGGCAGTGGTAAACATTCTAATATAAACTACAAACATTTATGATAACTAAAATGACCAGATATGGTTAGGAAATTACTTTACACTGTATTCTGGAGATCAATTGGGGTACATTGTGTCCTGATTATCTAATTTTGGTGGAATCATTTAAATAAGAGCAAAGACAATGCTAAATCTCACCCCAGACACATTCCATGAATGCCTCTTTCCCAACCTAAAAGTGAAGGAAATAATTTTATCAAAGGTGTTTGCAAATTGTTAGTATTGTCTTACTTGTAGAGAGGGGTAGGCCTTGCTGGTAGACAGCTCAGCAGAATCATTCTTGGCATCTTTATTCACTTGCAATTTTCCCAAAAATAGTCTGCGTTGGCTACATACTAACAGTAAATTTAATGATATCTAACATATGTGAGTTGTAGGCTGCATGCGAAAGGTTACTTATTCTGACCCAACCACTCTATAAGATAAAATGCCCAACTTATTTACCTTATTTCACATCATGAACACAAATACTACAACAAGATTTATTTCAAAAAAACACACAAGAAAAAGAATGCCTAACACCAGTAGTCATCTGAATGTACCACGCTAGGTCTGCCACATGATATGAAATTGCCGTTATATGGAAAATGAATAAGCATCCAAGCCATGGCCTAAGGAAGGTAATCTTGGGCCATCAGGATTCAGTATACCCAATGAATTACTGCATTGAACCATACAGTTGGTTGCTGCCTATAACTAGTATAGATAGTGCTCTAATCATTTAACTATTCACCATAGGAAGATCCAGAGTTTGGTTTTGTGTGGGGCCATTCTGGAAAGACATTGCACATTTTTCCTAGCCATGCTCTTCTAAAGCTTTTTGGAGTATTGTGTAGAGTGCTCAATTCATTTCTGATTCATTTTCTTGTCTAATTCATGTGGCATGTCTTTGAAAACAAATTTTCACAATATGAAATATTACCATTTGGGGGGTCTTGGCCCCCCAGCCTCTCCCTTTGATCTGCACCTGCTATTCACCAATACTATACAGCTAAGGTTGATATAATTGTGGAAGGTGTAATTTGGGGAATGCCGGGCTAATACCATATATGATAAATGAAGTCCTTTTATGGGTTTCTGTTGCTGATATCTCTGTGCATCACACACTTACCTTTGATTAAGTTTCCTGAGCCAAGTTGGAACTTAAGTGGAGATCTGCCTTCCCTCATTGATGTGTCAAAAACATTTCCATTTTCAAGCATACCCTAGGATTAAAGTTAGCATGTGCATCTTCATACAAGTGTTCACATTTTTAACCTGTCAAAGAAATGCTTGAACAAGTCCAAAGCAAAATATATAGAAATGTAACTCAAAGTAAACTAAAAATTGATAAATGTAGATCATAATTCAGTCTGGATGGTCAGACATGATTCAATAATTTGCAAGCTGCCTCTCTATAATGCTACAGTTTTTGGAGGAAAGTGTTCCCTAGGGGAATTGAACACTATGGGTGGGATAGCAAGCTTTCATGAAATGATGTATTTTTATGGTGAGCCTTGACCAATGTGGCCTATTTTGCTGAAGTTACTCTATCCTTTTTACTGTTGCTTGGGATATCCTCTATATCTGATGCAACAGTAAAGTCAACAGTATATAGACATTATTTTTGGTTACAAACTGGTATCTAATGACATCAGCTAGTATTGATTCAAAAATAGTGTCTGTTTACAGTAACAAGGGAAAATCACTTTAATTGCACCTCATTAAAGGGGGGAACAGCACAAAAAGTTGGAAATTGTGATATAAAGCATCATTCCATTTCATTGAGATATGTTCTTAGATTTTGTTGATTTTCAGCATAAAAATTTGTCTATCAATATGCAAAGCTTTGTCCTGGTTATAAAGGATTTCTGTGTATTATTGAATCTTACTGTATATTCCACTTGAACATTGTCACCAAGTCCAGCAAACTCTTTGCATGTGTCAGGCTTGTGCTGAAAATACAGTGTTAATTTATATACAAAAAATGCATAGGTATAATGGAAATACTATGTTTGTGTGGGGAGATGAGGGTTTGTCATTCATATTCCTTTGTCTATATGAAAATTTTTACTAATCTCATATTTTTATGTTCATGTTGGTTTTCATGTTCATCATTTAATTTAAGTCACATTAACTTACATCAAATAATACACCTACAAAACAAAATAAAATCTATGGTAAGGCATTAAAATACAACAATACAGATCTGGTAGGAAGTTTAAGTCTTAAAGGATAAGCTCCCTCAGAAGCCAAACCAATCAAGGAAAGAGCCCCCTTGTTGATCTGCCAAACATATTCAAAAAAGAGAAACAGAACCTATGACAGAAGGCCACATCAAAAGGCTCAATGGAGTCCTATATAATATTAATTGGTTTTTTGTACATACAAAGAAAAATAAACTCCTAAATGAAAGCAGGTTTAGTGCATGCATGAGTTACAAAATATTCCTATTTTGCAATTACAAATTACCTTTTCATGGGCCATTCATAGTCAGCCAAAGGGTCATATGTGGCCTGTGAGCCATGCGCTACCTAGATCTGATCTACAAGCTATGGTCACAAAGTTTCCCCCCATTTTTGTGACCCTAATTGAGAAATTTCCCCACTAGTAAAATGTCCTTTCAAAATGCTTTGCAAAAGCATGCCAAATTAACAGGAACTTTCAAGCAACAACAACCACTTATATCAGCCAATAACTACCATATACCTTTGACTATAAACCATGGCTTACATTTTCTATTTGGATCATTTTGTTGTGGTTTATAATCAAGAGTGGCTTCTAAACAAAGGTGGCTTATAATCAAAGAAATATGGTATATAAGTAAAGCCAAAGTGAAACACATATGAAGCAATATTTAATCTCCAACTGTTTCAGTGGATAAATATGAGCTGACCTGGCAAAACTACCTGTTTTTATAAGGAGCCTAGCACAAGGTCCAGTTCTATAAGTTCCTTATTTTTGGACCTCTTTTGACCAAATCTTAGCTCTATAAGTTTTTTAATAGCTCCTTACTTTTAATTGCTCAATTAGTGCTAAATAAGTCATCTTTTTTTAATTGAAACATAGCCTTTACATCAATCAATTAAAAGTGTAATAGTAAGAGATTACACTGCAGAGTTTGACAATTGCACACTGGAGATTTTTGTCTCAAATGCTACTGTAAACCTAGAAAAGGGTGTGGTATGGTGTTGAAATGTGATAGGGCATGGTTTAATTGGTTAATTTGAATATTTTCCAACTACCATAGCAATATAAAAATTGCTTGGATGTGCATGCTGCTTGATACAGGATCTTATTAGTTAAGAAACAACATATAATAGATAAACTGGTTTTACTTTCTAAGCCAAAAGTCAAACATGCACTTCAAGTGCACACCTGAGATGAAGTGCACACTTGCATACCTCACTTTTTGCTTGTGCACACTTATGATCTAGTTGAAAATTGCCATATTCTGCAGTCAGGGTAAGAGAAAACATGACTACAAAGAACTCAAATGAATGTTGCTCAAAATTTTCAGCCATGTAAAGCCTGTTTTGATACATTTGCACACATATTTGTTATTTGACCCTATTTACGCACCTGACTGCAGGATATGGCCCTTTTTTGACTAGATCCTGAGCATGCACGAGCAAAAGGTCAGGTGTGCAAGTGTGCACTTGTTCTCAGGTGAGCACCTGCAGTGCCTGCTTGATTTTTGGCTGAGAAAGTATACCGAGTTTATTTGTTTTCTGCTGTTTCTCACCTTGAAAGGTTCTGTACCTAACAGCATGCACGTCAGCGGAGCAACTTTTACTTCATTATTTTCGTTATGAAAGTTGGAAATATTCAAATTAACCAAAAAAACTACGCCCTGTCGGCTTCCAAGACCCTACCACACCCATTTCTGCGTGTGCACTATCATTTGCGACAAAAAGCCTCGAGTATGCAGTTGCCAAACTTTGCAGTGTGGTTTATGCACGCGCTTTTATTATGACTCTATCTATCCATTCAGCTCTTAACACGTACTGAGAAAATTGAGACCTCGGGTTGGGTATTTTGAGCTACGGTAGAGTGTTGATCACGCCCTACTATCGACATCTGTAATCAGAGCTAAAACGGATTTATCCGGTTGCTCAAATTGAACGTTAACAACGATTTAACAAGACAAGATGCTGTTTAACTACGAAAATGGGATCGATGGGATCTCACAATTTAACTTGCCAAGAGACGGAAATAGATAGGTAAGCAAGTGTGAATCCGTTTGCACACACTAGATATCATCACCTGTTGGTGTAAATCGATTGCTGGACTCTAGGAGCCGCAGCTGCAAAGGGATTTCATAGTTGCAAAAGCCGAAAGTGTAGAAGCCAAATGTGGACTTACCTCAACAATTATCTGCAGGTCTTGGACCTTCTTTGCCCACACTACTGCAAGCAGGCTGCATATTGCTAAAATAATGTTGGCCATCATTACAGCACAAAAGTACCAAGAGGTATCTGCTGCCTAGTGTGCATTCCTACACATAAGTAGTTTGCAAGGCGACTCCTTTAGCGCTTTGATGCTTTACTTTTAATGGGCTTGTATTGTTTACCACTGATCAGTGTTGTTTACCAGCTGGATTGAAGCCATATTGATCGAGCCTCTTGATCATAGACAAATATTCTATAACGAGGTAATCTTTCAATGTCGGCAAGAAATGGCAGATCTGTCAGAGCAGGAACTGCTTGAACTGCCCCATAAAGACGTTTGCGAGTATCTAAGCAATGAACTAAATAACATCATAAAGGATCCTCTCTTGGAAGATTTACCGCCGAATCCGACTATTGATGAGATAAAGTCAAGAGTTGCGCTTGAGAAGGGAAAGGCAATCATTGTTTATTTGAAACGCAACTCTGAAAGTGACAATGAGAGTATCCGTATGTTACCATGTTTTGCAGTCGTATTTCTTTTCTAAGTGTTAAGTTTTCAAGGGAAAGGCCTTTATGTAACTGAATAGGTAAAAGGCCGATCGTAGAAAAACGAGTATACTTATTATATTTTGTACTTTTTCGCGGACGGCTAAGTGCACGGACACCATAATAATTTCAGCACCCATTTAGTTCTCCAATGCTCTGCAGACTGCAGCTGCAGATCCGTATCAGCCATGAAGCTTCCACTGAAACCTGGCTTAGCTTACCAAATAGTTAACCAAACAACTAAAGAATCAAGTAAAATCGAATTCTGTAGCTACCTACTGTTATTGCAGATTGTAACTTTTTGTAAACTTTTCCCACAAAGCATTTTTGTGATGAAATCATTGCATATTTCAGCCCTTGTTGTTGAGGAAGCTGCAACAATAAGACAGTTGAAATCAACAGTTGCAAGGACTCTTGCCTTGAAAATAAAAAGAGAGAATGGACCAGAACATATCAGCTGGTGAGTTATATTCCAGCTTTAGAGAATATTTTGTTAGCTACTTTCCAGTGTCTTGATAGCAATCTTTTACGACATATATCCCAGAGACTGGGGAAGTACTGAATAGGTTGTTAGATAACTTTCTGTCGGTTTTGTACCACTGCCTAGATGTCCCTAAATGCCTAATTCTTGTGTTAGCGACTTTTTTTAATTTAAGTAAATCCACATGTGTCATCCAGTATAAATAATTATATGTGAAAAATCTATTGGTACTACAGAACTTCACTATAGCACAAAAAAGCAGGATCATTCTTCTAGCATACTAAAAGAATGTTCCCGCTTTTTTGTGAAATAATTATATACATACATACATACTGTGTCAAATGTTACTCACTATAAGGTCTAACCATATTATTACTTTCTTACATCATTTGATACCTGTGTTTCTTTATTGATATTATTTGATGTATTTGCATTTTAACAGGCGTTATGTCTGGAAGACTTATTGGCTGGTACACAATGGTGAAAAATTGATGGATGAGAGGAAGACAATACGAGAGTGAGTTTATAGGTTATCTTTAATATAAGACAGGAAAACATCAACTTTTTAGTCTTTGTTGTGCTTTTTATCATCTTGATTCTCTGCAGTTGAAGCCAATGCATCACTTAGATAAATGCAACCAGATTATTGATAGCTTTTATAACCTGATGAAGTTATCCTGTATAGATGTGGATTCTTGTTGTTGCTACCATTTTTAGTATGCTTGCTATCCAAACATTGCACATTATTCATTTTGCCATTCAAACAAATAGAATCAGAGCCTAAAAGAGATATGGACCAGCCTTTCTTTATGGAGTTGTAATTTTGAAAGTATGAATTTGTAATTAGGGAAAGCTTGGAATATTGAATTTGGTATATCTATTTTTCCTAAGAAACTCATAGCAACTACCATGAATCCTTGACTAAGCCCCCCCTGGGGGCTTGTTTCTTTCTGATACTTTTTGGATAGGGGCTTCTTCTATGGGAGGACTTATTCAAAGGGGGCTTATAGATTTATTTGACACATGCTGCATAAAAAGCTCATTGCCAAAGCTCCTTTTCTCCACAATAGTAGAATAACATTCTAAATTTGAGCATTAGTCTATTCCAAGACCTTCATCATCCTCTATGGTGGGGGGTTATTTGAAGTGGGGCTTACCAAGAATTTGAAGTTCTAGCATGGAAGCTTATTGCAGGGGTTGCTTCTTTAAGGATGGCTATTTTGAGTAGCAAAAATTGGTATGTGTGCTCATGATGCAAATCAAGATTGATCAAGTTTTAGTAACATGTAGATTTACCATTTTACCTTTCAGACAACTGGCTAGTTTTTACTTTCTGTTTTGCCCATTGTGTAATTTTCCAAGGAAGGGCTACACACAATTTTTGTTAAGATGTGGATCTGTAGAGTTACTTATTTCAGGATGTGCAGATTTGCATGATCTTAAACCGTTATTGGTTTTTTTCAGTTATGGTATTCAAGACCAATCAAGACTGATATTCATAAAGAGATTAAGAAGAAAGTAGACATATCCAGTGGTTAATGGTAATCTATACTTCTTGTTTGGTTAAACTGGTTTACAGTATCTTATGGAGGGATTTGAATGTTAGTGATCTGGCTAATGGGAAATTTGAGAGTATGAAGATTCTTGACTCATGAAGCATATAATTAGCTGAAGATGAAGATGAAATGTAACATAACAATAGTCTGAACTAGTAAACTTATACCGATTTAGGAACAATGATGCTGGCATGCAGCATACAGCCTTCTACTTCTAGCTTGCTTATTTTTACTCTCAGGTTCGTCCCGGGATGCTTATTAATTTTTTGATTTTTTTCTGACCCCCCAGACCTTATTAGGACCCCCCGTTTATTAATTTTCAAGTATTTGACAGATGAGGATGTCCTTTTTTCTTCAACTTTTACATATTGTTTGTCTTTTTGTAGTATATACATAGATTTTCATGCTGTATTTGGCTTATATTTCTTATTCTTGGGTTATCTTAAAAACTGTTCTTATTAGTTTCTCTTGTTTTTGAAAAGATATCCCCTATGGAATTGTGTTTTTTAGAGATTTGACATTTTTTCCAAATTCCGACCCCCCCCCATTTACTAAGACCCCCTGTTTATTACATTTTCGAAATTTTTCTGACCCCCCTACTATTATGACCCCCCCCCATTTATTAGGAACCTAAGAGTAGCTGTTTCTGTGTGTTGCAAGAAAGACTTGATTTATGTGAATTCAAAAATATACCTGACCAAGGATGGTAGGGCCTGAAGTGTGAAAGCCTCACATTGGTAACTATATTGTCATTGCCACTCCTTCATCAAGAGATAGAGCCCCCTCCCCTCTCCCCTGCCCCTGCCCCTCCACCTCCCCCCATAGAGGTATTGTGCTTCATTTCTCTGTCAAGAGTCTTCATTTCTCTTATTCATAGTCAATAGAAGGAATTATATCATACCATTACTAATTCAGAAGGAACAAAAAACCTGAGACAAAACTGTTCTTTTGGTATTTGTGTGAAATACCTTTTTCATCTTAGAGCACCAAGGAGCCCTTGCATTATCTGACTGTGGATTGGTACTCTGTGGAACAGACCCTTTCTGTTTGGATGACATCAAAAGTAGTGAAATTGTGGCTGCAAGAGAAGACCCAAGATAGATGGAGACTGTCACCACAGACTGTTATATTTGTATTCTAATTGTCCATCGGTGTCCCAGTTTTGGGAGTCTCCCATTTCAAAATTTTAATCCCATTCCAAGGAAACAGATTCATGTACATGTAGTTCTGTATTTTAGCATAATTGTACACAGTGCTGCTTTGTTTGATACTCTGGAATTGATTAATTTGCAATAGGCCTTGTCAAGAACCCCAAAGCTATTACAAAACTGGTAGACAAGACCATAAATCTAGGACTGTGTTGGTTCTTATTTAGGGATGTTAGACTGTTAGATCTTGACAGTTCTGGAAACCTCCTTTTGGTTTTATTCTTACTTGTTTCTTAAGAGGGGCCTGCAGGGATATCCCCCTAGATTGGAATCTTTTGTCAGATGATTTTCTGAAGAGTTTTGGGATTTGAACATGATATAAATGCCTTTTTAGCCAATCTAGAGGGCAAGATATAAAAGGTGTCTCTTGCTGGTCACCAACAATTGTGTATCCTTCTTTATCAATAAATGAAGACATCAGCCTTCCTACAACCCCTACACACAACATAGTAGACTAGTGATTGTTACACACCCAGAGTGTCTTTGTCCTTTTCTCGCATATTATTTGTTATCATAGTTCCCGTCTCTTGGAAGATTTTTCTTTATGGAGTTGATTAGATACTTGAAAGGTTTCTGTTAGAGATAGGAGTTCTGATTGTTAGAAGTATGTGCGGAAGAGGAGGTGTGCACCAAGTGTTTATGTGTGTATGAAGGGGGAGAACGGGGGGGGGGGTCAAATTGTTCCCATTTTAGCTAGCCATCGGGCAGTTGTAAGATTGGCCCCTCGAAGGAGCTAGAACCCTGATGTTGATGTTGCTCTCGTATGTCAAAGATGGCGTATCCAGGGCAGGGCGGCTATCAATATCAACAAGGCGGTTATGGTCAACCCCAACAGGCTTATGGCTATGGACAATATCCCGGGCAGCAGCAGCCGGGTAAGTACTTTGTGACAGTGTAGCTTCGTCTTCCAGTTTAATGATAGCAGACATGGACCTGTGATGATTCATGAATGCATCCTATTTACACACATTAGGCCATTAGACTTAGAGTTGTCGCAGGAACTTTTTGTCATTTTTTTTATTTCTGCTTGATTTCAGGGTACCCAGGCCAAGCAGCAATGAATACAGGTCCCCCTCCCGGTGCAGATCCAACGCTGTGGTCTTGGTTCATTACAGTAGATAGGGATAGATCAGGGCAGATTTCAACGGAGGAATTGCGCCAGGCACTCATGAACAATAACTGGAGTCACTTCAATCTGGAAACATGTCGCTTAATGATAGGTATGTGATTATGGTGTAAATCCTGACTCTTTTAGCTATGTATCATTGTGCTCTCTTATAGAATTCATCCCCCACAAGCAAAAGTTGCTCTTAAAATCTATCTGACATTTTCCCACTATTTTATTGGCTCAAGTGTGATATCCCTGGAATAGTTCTCAGTAATACTTGAGTCTTGATAGGTTGCTTTAAAGATGAGCGTTTGGTAGCGATTGAGTTTTGCTTGAAAAGTTTCTGGTTGGCATTGTTTTATAATTATATCTTTTTTGGAATCCTCTTTCCTTTGTATTACACAAAACATATTTATGTGTAACAATAACAGGTTTGTCAGGTTCTTGTTGTTTGACATGGTAAATAGATTCATTTTTTTCTTTAATCCTAAATAAAAGTTACCAAAGAATGAATATTAACTGTTTGGACCAAGCCATGAATTTGATCAGTTTTAGAAATCCTCATCTCTTATGTGTGTTTTGCTTTGAGGTATGTTTGATCGGGACCAAAGTGGAACAATCAATTTCAATGAATTTTGTGGCCTGTGGAATTATATTACACAGTGGAAAGGTGCATTTGACAGATATGATACAGACAGATCAGGAAGCATAGAAGCCAATGAGCTGCATAGAGTTTTCACTGAAATGGGTTACAGAGTCTCACCAAATTTTGTTCAATTGATAGTAGTCAAGTATGTATTTTTGAGCATTTTTCCTTGTTTTATGCAATTATCTTTCCGAATTCCCTATGTAAAAATTGATAAAGCTAGATGGCCAGGAGGTAGAAATTTTTTATGTGTTTAAGTTTTGTTGTTCTGCCAACAAAATTTCTTAGGAGCATGTTCTAGTTGTGATTTTTGGCTAGTCAGGCAATTGATTTGGGGACTGAGTGTAGATTCCCCCTAGATAGCTTGACATGGTAGCATGTTTATGATTAATGAGGTAGTTGAAAGCATCTTGATATCAGACTATTTCTAGCAACAGTGTTTAAGATGATAATGCATTATGAAAGACACAAGAGGTTGTTGTTAGAGTTTATGCAGGATCTAACCAGAACATATGAACAGCTTCAGGATGCATTCAACACCATCGCAACATAAAACATAACTAACATAACTGTAAGAGCTTGTGTAGTAAATCAGAGTAACCAATCAAAATTAAGCTAGCAAACAACAGCAACTACCAAATCTTTATATCAGATTGTGATGTAATCATCACTCTCTCAACAGTTGTAAGAGAATGTAGTTAGGATTTTCTTAAAAATCTGATACCCCTCAAACCGGTAGTTTCTTTTTTTAGGTTTGATGTCCATGGCCGGAGATCATTAAAACTCGATGATTTCATCCAGTGCTGTGTAATGCTCAGGTGCCTTACAGATGCCTTTCGGCAAAGAGACACCAATATGAATGGAGTGATACATGTTAGTTATGAAGATTTCATGTGCATGTGTATTGAGAACAAGCCGTAGAAGACAGGTGAATTTTCTTAATGACAGTTCTAGGCCGATTGCCTCAAATATTTATCACTTGTTGGTTCAATAACTGTTGGTTGTTTCTCTCCTTGAAGTACTTTGCTGCAAATCCTGGAAATGACCTCCCCTCAGAAAAGTCCCTCATCAAGTAAGATGCCATGTTAGATCTTCAGAAATATGCCCCCCCTCAAATAAGCCCCCACCATAGGGGATGATGAAGACCTTAATATAGACTGTTCTTTAGACTTTAACTGTTCTTTTGATTTTATACATTAAAAGGAGTTTAAGCAATGAGTTTTTTTGTGGGACAAGTGTCATATGACTTTATAGGTGCCCCACTTAAATAGGCCCCACTTAGATAGGTCCTCCACTTCTGTAAGCCCACATATAGAATGTATAAATAATAAAGAAGTCCCCAGGAGATCAGTTCAAGGATTTGCAGTGCTCTTCTTGATTGACTAATACTGAGAAAGTATATTGAAGGCACTCACGGTAGCTAAACAATCATCACCTTGCTATTTTGATTTGGTGCACTACCCACATCTTCAATGTTGTCAGTATTGTGGTATGACTTGTGTCATAGCTATTACCATCATCATGATCATCAACATTGCTTAGTTTTTCTTATTTTTTATTTGTATCTAGTTTGAGCTAGTGTATGACATTGTAGTATAAAAAGTGTAGTATTTCTTTTTTGTAGCATTTTATGTAAAAATATTGCACTTTGTTTAGCTTTTTAGGTCTGTTGTGTGAGTTTTTTTGGCTTAGCAAATACCAAGTAGGTAAAGGTGTCACTCAATTGTTTCTTTGTTGTACCTGCTGAGGACAGTGATGTGAGCAACTTGAGGACTCACATAGCTATATAATGGGAGTAAATCACAAAATTGCTTTGGCATAGTTTTCAGTTTTATTTTTGGCAAAATGAGCTAGAAAAATGTATACAATAATTGAGTATTATGTTGCATCTAATTGGATTGAATTCCAATAATCCATTAACGGTGGCACCATATGATATAAGAAGTGAATTGATGTGAACAAGTTGATGCTACATGTATTGAAAAACACTGCAATAAGTATTATTTCTTTCACATATGCCAAAAGTATTTTAGGATAAATCAAATGTTTACATATGCCTGTAGGTGATAGCTGTTTTGAGATAACAAGAGACATTTTTACTCCTCATGTTTTGGTACAATTTGCTGTAATCTGAAAATGTAAAGCCTGTATGAGCGTTTTGGATTTCAAGAGACATGTTGCATTGCATAGAATTGCATTCAATTTCTTCAAAGAGCATTTAGGATATTGAGCGTCATATTTTCCTCTTCCTTCACAGAATCCTACACTTTGTCTTCTTTTAAATATAAATCAACAATGTAGCCTTGCTGTCTGTTTTCCTTTGTTGATGACGGTAGTATAGGCTTCAGTACCTTGCCCCAACGTTATGTGCTAGAGAAAATACCTATTGCATGTTGCATATATCTGCAAGTTATAATGTGATCAAAGTCCCCCTCAGCCCTGCACAACCCCCCTGGAATGGTTTTCCTTTTCATCCTGCATCCTGCCACAGAACAGTGAAATTATGTTTTTTCTTTCCCAATCCCTAAGGAACTACTGCTATCTTGTTTGAAAGTCCTATGAGAAAAGGCAATTCTCCGAGTCCTTTCATGTTTGAATTTCTTTTTAAAACAATTAAAGGCTAAATCCTCAGGAGGGAAGACTGCATACCCTTTGGGCCCTCCTTGGCAATCAGAGGTTATAATTGTATTTGAACCTCATGGTCAGGCAGGGATGTGCTCTTCTGAAGTGGCTGAATAACGAAAATTTAGTCTCCTTCGAATATGTTCGACAATAGAGTGGCCTTGTGGATATTAATAGTCTTCAAGAACCAACGAGGAAAGATGAGCCATGCGTAAGTTTCGAAATTTTGTTATATTGAAAAAAAATTATTGACATTCATTCTAACTACATGTTTCAGAGGTTTTCTACTTAGTTTCGGTTTTGAGAGGAAATTGTAATGCTTCGATACGATTTTATGAGTTTAACACTTCAGTTCTTGGTGCAGTACAGTAACATTACAGAAGCAATTACTTTAGATTATAGGCAATAAAGCTAAGAATAAACTAATAAAAATATACAAGGTAGTTGAAGCAAATCCTTATATAGTGGTTCCGCCATTTGGCGGTATAAGTATATTTTTCCTGATTATTTGTATCGCCAAATTGCAAAACTTAGCAACTTTGTCACCTAAACTTCAACGCAGAGTGCTTGCCGCAAGGATACACTCGCAGTTAGAATTTACGGTCACAAAATGCCAATAGGATTTTTGTTTAAAGTGCAATGTACCTCAACAGTGAAGTTGAGATAAAAGGGGGTTCTTGACCTCCCAATTTCGGATACAACGCTAAAAATTTAATTTGTTGTTAATAAAACAAGGTAACGTGCCTCCGAAAAAGCACCCTTTTTCCACAATATTGCCGCCCGCGTGCAAAGAATGCGCAGGAGCTGTGACGTAGAAACCAGAACGATGATAGACCTTAGCTGCTGACTCCCTTCCTACTTCATGTGCTTTGTTTTTGGCTATTGGTGCCTCATGACTTTTGGGTACAGAATGGAATCTGATGAGTCTGGATCATCAAAAGACTGCTTCCATAGCAGCTCTTCTTCCAATTATGAGGAGGAAAATGAAGAAATGTCTGCTTCTAATGACAGAATTGATCAGCACGGGGATGGATGCGAATGGGTCGAACCATAGGCGGATGTTAACAAGACGTGACACCGAATTTCCTCATAATTTATACATCAAATGAAAGCACTCATCATGAACATTAAGAATATGCATTAAAATTTTGCGGGATTGCGTATGTGAGAGAAATTATAAAGAAAAACATTCAACGCTTTGCGTACAAACCCCTTACGACTTGACAGTGCCTAAAACCGGAAGTGTGATCACGTACGGAGTAGAAATGACGATTCTTTCATATATTTCCTCGGTAGAGACACCATAGTATGTGAAACATACACAATCTAGGACTGACCCTAACCCTGTGCTCCGCGACCCTGTCCCACGAGAAAATAAACAGCGTCGAGTTGGTTACAAGCAAATTCCATGTCACGGTTTGTTAACATCCGCCGAACCATACTCTAACGAGCCAGCCGATTGCTGACACAAATTGGGTTGCCGATTATCGAGCAAAGAAGCAAAATCGAAACGAAGGCATATTTTCATGTTTTTGAAAATTTTATTCATCTCTATGATCATGTAGCTGTTCTTTTTAAATAGATACAAGTTCAGCATAGCAATGTGAAAATACTTTTCTTGAAGTGCCACAAATCAGAGTAATGCTTGGTCTGTTTTCCTCCCTCGTATGTTTTGATATCGACTTGTGTCTGTCAGAAACAAATGTTGAGATCTTGTGATCTTTTGATTTCAAAACTGCAAGGCTTCTTTTAAATCTCTCATATTCAAGGCCTATACTTTCTCAAACCTTATTTCTTTAAAAGTATAGTATACATCTGTAGTGAGCGTAAACATTGTACTCTTAGGCCATTTCATACTCGATGCCAATTTTCTTCTCACAATCTTGAATTACACACCTGGGACATCACCATACATCACTCCTGTCATTACATATCTGGCCATTCCTCTTCTTTTGTTTTCCACGGATTCATCGCAACACGACTCTATTCAGTAAACAGCTAACAAACACTTAGCCCTTCCTCTACGTAATTCATGTTCATAAATAATGATACGAGTTTGCAACTGATCAACGAAGGATGTCACTGAACGAATACTGCAGTCTATATGAAGCAACAACTCACTTTCCTATACATCAATTGCTAGTATGTATAGTCTATTTAGTGTATTATTTTCAATGAACAAAAAGACATTGACATGATAGGGTAACCATTCTGTACGCTTTCTGTTTACGAATTCAACCCATTTCCTTCTTCTACGTTTCACCTCTGGACGGTCATCATCGAAAAATGGAATGGGATGCAAAGAGATATCATTTGTCACATCTTTAATGTTAGAGCATCCAGCAACAACGCATCTTTCAGGCATGATTCCCTACTTCAAAGCGCTTCGCGATCGTTGACTACACTATTCATCGGTGTTTCCTTGGATGCAATTCTGGTTTCTACGTCACACACGACTCGTTACCAGTCCTCAAACAAACGCTGATTTGTGCAGGAAAATATTGCAAAAAGTAGGTTTATGAAGCGCGCCAGTGGCATAATAGCAATAAAAAACTCAGACTAACGATCAGTTTTGATTTCAACATAGCTTGTACAAGTTAAATATAAGTATTTCTATTAAGAGGTAACTTGCACTTTAAATACATCAACGTGCCGATTAAATGCGATATGTTCAGTGCCCCCGTTGCATTGTTTGTAGGACAGAATAGTTCGCAAACAATGCCACGCTTCACTCATTACCTACAATACCGTAAATCCTCGAACAAGCCCCCGAGGGCTTATTTGCAAAAATGAATTTTTGGGTGGGGGCTTACTTCAAAGCCTGGCATTATCCTCAAAGGTTGACATAAAAAACGACATAATTTTCTCAATCAACTAAATTTTGAGCTTCTATTTACAGAAGCTGATATCGTTAAAAGAGTTACAAAGTGTTGTGTGAAGATTTGACAAACACTATAATGTTTCTATTATCACGTCGCGTTTCTCTTTGCTTTTTTGCTTCCATTCAATGGAAGTAGTACTGTACAGCTATTATTTCGCTAAGTATACGTCAATTTCGGGGAAGTTGAAGGGCCTCTGATTCAAACAACTTTACATATTCAGGCAAATAGACTACCCATATTTACGATCAACATAAATCCGGGTGGCGTACACAATTCGTAAGTTAAAATAACAGAAAACCCTTGTTCAATATTCAATAAACCCTTCCAGTACCTCTCAGAATTTCTAAATGCCATAGGTAAAAATTTCCTAACAATTTCGTTCTATTTGTTCATAAGTTAATCTGCTTGTTTCCGATCTATTACTTGGTATACCGTAAAAGCTCTATTAAGCCTCGGTGGGCTTATTTATTTTTTGCAGTCCTAGAGGGGGGCTTTATAGAGTGGGGGCTTATTAGAGAGGGGGCTAATTAGAGAGGGGGTTTAATAAAGCTTTTACGGTATATTAATTGCAGCTAGCTGCCAATATTCCTCATGCACAGCAGCATACACCATAGACACAAAGACCACACGACTTTTGTATGGACCCTAGCTAAAGGCCTAGTTCTTCAAGTGTTTCTATTGCAGGGATTCTTTTGAGAAGATTTTAGTAATAAGAGCTTCTTAATAGTTCCTTGATACTATGGGGTACAGATGTCTGAGAGCTGCAAGAGAGTAGTAAATAATTATTTTACTTATACATAAGCGTAGGAGGTGGTGGAGGGGGGGCTGGGAGGGGAATGCAGATAGAAAATAGGTGTAGTTCAATACGACTAGACAACAACTCATTCAGGCAACAAATGAGTGATTCAGGCAGATAGTTTGCAGCCCCCTAAATTTAAAGCTCCCCTACGCCCACGCACCGTTCAACATAGGTTAGTAAATAGTAAATTGGCTCGCATTCAATTTTCAAAAAATATTCTCCTTCCTTATTAGCTTAAAAGTATTTCCAACCCGTAGAATAAGCTTAAAAGACCTGCATTTCTAGTTTTTTTTATTTCTATTTGTACTTTCAAATATATAAGGCGGGTAGCCCTGCAGCAGTGCTGTGGCTACTATATACATATTGTAGGTTTCGCCATATACCCCCTCTACGAAATATTCGCTACATAGGCTACACACAATATTCTTGCAAATCTGAACTGCACTGGCTGCCTATTTATCGATTTTTTTGCTGTGACTAAATACTCAAATTTGACCAACTGCTGCTTAAAGACTTTGTATTTAGAAGTTTCTGAAATTGTCTGGCTTCCACATGCAGGTCTCTTATAGTGGTTCCTAAGACCAAATACGTGTTCAGAAAAAACTCCGAAAGTCGACAGACAAAAACAGGCCAGTGACAGACGAACAAACGACTACGTGAACTAGGTGGAAAGAAACGTCTTAATAATATAACTTGCATATGAATTCATTAAACCCCGGTAAATTAAAGAAAGAAAAGGAGGCATATTATTGCTGTCTTATGAAATTGGAAGTCAGTTAAGTATTAGATAGAAAAATCGGTAAAAATCTACCTTTTTTAAGTCTGAGAATTTCAAAATTTGCTACAATAATATTGCTTTCATTTCAAATCTAAGCAAACATGTAACAATGCAATTTCACTAGTATTTATGATACAGAAATTGAAACATGCCCGCAAAATAACATCAGTGCCCGCTCATGTCCTTTTATATAAATAATTATCAGGTGCACATAGTTCTTTTAGATGTTCCTCTCTTTCCATTCTAGGTATTCCCGTATAAGTAGGGGTAGCTATCAGATCGACTTAAAACATAACCATCGACCTTCATTGCAGAGCTTGCTGTAAAAACTGACAGTGCGTGCTCCCAGTTGCAATAACCAAGTCTAGGTCACTTTCAGAAAATCTGCAAAGAAGAGGAAGGAAGGGATTAATGAAAGCTATTTTAACGACACAAAAAGCAACTCAGGAAATGATAACAATTCCAAGGCAGGTATATATCGTGCTTAGCAACTCTGCAGTTCCCTCAGTGTGATACGGTAAAAAGGTCCAGGTTTAATAAGGAATCTACCATAAATCAAATAAACCAAAATTTCTTTTCATGATATAGTTCCCCTTAAAACTCTCCTCACGGAAACTCTACTGTGCAAGTGCAGTGCTCTCTACATCCATAAACACGAGCCTCTTTTGGAATAAATCTACGTGGAGCCGAGGAATCCATGATTTGCCACTCCAACGTTAACCTAACGTCACACACTAAAGATGTCTACGTCACATACTAAAGATGGGTATTTACAAAGACCTGACTCACTCCCTGAGTAATATGCCAAATAGTGGTAACTTCGATGCAGTATCATAATAGCGAATGGGCTTCAAAAATGGAGTGATACTAATGCCAGCCCTACGTTGTAAGTCTTCGACATTGACATCAGCAAAAGACATACCTCATTTTTTGTTGAACGGCCTCTCTGTTGATACTTTCACGGTGAGTTCTTACAAATTCCGCTAATGTCTGCAATTATAAATGCAACGTGGTAAGAAATTATATATTGACATCCTTTTACAATTCTGTACAATTAAAATAACATTGTATACTTTTCCTTGAACTAGATAGGACATGAAAGCTAGAACAAGTGTCTTTCAGGAATACTAGACAATACGTCTCTGTTGTGTCAGCTAGACACAGTGACGTTTTCATTTCAAGATGTTCATTCTGATATGGCGATTATTGCCTAAGAGTGAAATTTCAAGTCTGAAAATAATTATTTTAATTCTAAAATTACCAAGAGCTACCAAAGTCGAGAAATGCAATACCAAACATTGCAGTTTATAAGAACTCAATTACTATCTACACAATTGCTTCCCTCACGAACTTCAATAATTTGGTGAGCGAAACAACACTCCTTCAAAGGCTATTTCATAGTATCCACAATCCAAGTGTAGCATTGTAGGATAAATTAGAAAAAATAGCCAGGATCATATGCTTTAAATTGTCATGACACATCCATTACTGTTTGACTGACGAAACCGTCGTTAATTACTGACGAAGCCGTTACAACATATCCTATTAGAACATTTCGGGACGAGATTGTCCCATCCTCAGCTAATTTGACAGGAAAATATGGGGTTTTATACATAGGAGTGAATACAATATGAATATCAAATTAAACACAAAAACAAAGGGCAATAAATGGGGGTTGAGAAGCATCCACAATCCCTTTTTATAAAATGGCTGATTAATTCGGGCATATAGGTAAAAACATTATTCTAATTCGTTTATTTTGCTAACAATATAGTTCACACCGTACCTTGCTTTTGCCATAAATATCTTTCAAACAATCTTCTAAATGCATCAAACACTAAAAATAGAATTCACAGGTCAAAAACATTTCAATATAATAAACTAATGCCAGCCAGGGCGTCATTTAAAGTGAGAAATGAAGAAGTAGGAAGACAATGGGTAAACTTGACTGGAACATTCCTACTTCGGTAGGCCATACTTAAAGACAAGTGCTTCTATTCAGCTATCAAGGTTATGTTAATGGAGAGTTCGACAGATGCTTAGACAGAGACAAAAAACAGTGCACTTACAAATTGATATGGGATATTCAGATGCCATAGTCCCTTAAGAGATTCCAACATCTCTGAAACGGCCAATGAACCAAACAAATGTGACTTGATTATTCGATTGCTAAAAGAAGCAAAACGATGATTCAATTGGCTAGCATTACACGGGATTGTGCGGTGGTTGAGATAGGAAATAATTGGTTACTGCACACACATTAAGCAACATCTAAACATACCTGGTTGTATTCTACGTAAAGATCAAAACAAAAACCTTCTACATTCTGTTTAACATCTGGGGATTCTTAGGGTCAAGACATCCCATCCAAGAATTGTTTGAAACTAATCACATCAAGATGGCGAGGGCTCCAAAGAAACAACTAGCAGTGGAGTTTTCAGCATAAAGTCAATACTAAGCAATTCTTTTTGAGTTTGTGAGCGAGTTGCTGATTAGATGGCTTGCCTGCCGTGTGCAAGAGTGGTGGTCTGAGGCGTACCTCAGGCTACAGCTTGACTCACCGCTCATTATCTACCTAACAGCAAATGGGTATCTGGTGGGAACTCTAGAGAGATAAAGTTGTCGAGGACAGAAGTTGCCCGTCCTACCTCTCTATGTCAATGCATCAGGATAAGTGTCCTCTCTAACAAGCATCCATTAAGGAAAACAACAATAAACTAAAAAGCAAGGTCATGTAACCTAGGTTTCCTATTTACATTACTATCATTTCATTTTTAAATATAAATGAACCCTCTGTTCCAAGTTGGTCCAAATGCATATATCAAGGAATTCAAGTGAAAAAGACTTGGTTGGTTAATGATCAATAACCAGGGCAAATATCTTACAATGACAATCTTATCGAATTAAACAATCCTTCATGAAACAGACCTTGATGGATCCTCGTAGTAATCACTTTGCTTTGATAAGGAAACCAGTTGGCAGGTTCTGCAAAGCAAGAAAATTGCCAGTGTACAAATGAAGCTTTGAAGGATGATAGAGAATATCATCTATTCGCTGTTTTATTCTCTCAATTTCAAAGACATCTCGTATTTCACTATCGAAATACAAAATTCTAGTTTTTAGTCAATTTAGAAGAAAGAGTCTACATCAATCTACAAGAAATACTTACAGTTTTTTATATAAACATTTATGTAAACAGTAATATCAAAACTAAAGAAGAAGAATATTAATTACAGGACGTCTCAAACTGACATATTGCACATCATAGTGAGTTATCTGTGAGGAATCCTAACTTCACAATTCAAGTTTGATATTTCCATAAAATTAGTGACAAAAACAAATTGACAGCGCTTCACAATGACTCCTTTGGCATTGATCAAAGTCAATGAAAATTTCTTAAGATCTGAATATAATTATATCCACGCACCTTGCGTCGACATCTGCAATGATATACGCTGCATCGGAGATTGATTCATCCAGCACAGAGTACTATGTAAAGATAGGACAGTTTTAAACGGGGGGGGGGCTACAACAAATTCTCAGAACAGAAAGGTATACGCTGAAAAGATCCAACGCAGATAGCGACATCAACTACTACAAAAATAGACTGAAATGAAATGCTACAAAAAGATGACACAACAAATGTTTTTTGCAGTTTTTATTGGGCTGCATGTTTGAACGGGAAATTAGTATAATTCAGATCTCTTAAGGAGAGATGAAGTTCAACCTGGTCCAACCGATGGAGAGTTGGCCCAAAAGAAATGACTAGTCTGTGAATGGAGCAAAACAAATCTGAAGTAAGACTCACTTTGAGTGAAAGGCTCAATTCTCTTTCTATTGCATGCATATCAATGGCTCGAACTCCATGGAGGGCGAAATCGCTGACGAATTTATCGCAGTACCTGGACAAAGAAAATACGAAGGCGCATTAGCTACATAATTAGAATTGATTGGTTTTGATTGAAGTCGATCATAGCAAGTGAGTGGCAATGCGGGGTGAGTGGCCAAGCGGTTCAATTGGCTTCTGTTAGCTAGCTGAAGTTAGGCTTGGCTGTGCTAGGTCAGCAACTGGATGGGCGACTATCCAGATAAATGACCAAAGCAACTAACTCCGCCGTCCTTCGGAAGGGACGTTAAACTAGGGGTCCCATGCCTGGATGCGGCATGCACAGTAGGCCTAAATCAGCTGAAAATGCTAGATATAACAGCCTACTCAAAATAAAGTAAACAACAGTAGTAATGAAATTGATAAAACGGAGAAATAGGAAATTATTCCTTGAATAAGATTACAAACCCTGCCAAGAGCGATCTTCCAAAATTTGGCAATTCAACTTTATGATCAAAATGCCTACAAAGGAAACCAAAAATTACATCAAAAAATAACAAAAAGGCTGAATAATCATTGAGTTAATGACCATTCGATAAAACGATAAATCGCCCAAAATTGTTTGGCTAGGAAAACAAGTCAAGCAAGATCTAAAATTATAGTGGAGACTCGGAATACAACGACTGAAAAACTAATAACGCAAAATTGAGAGAAAACAGATTACAAAAAGATACTCATACCTTTGTGGAACAACTTTTATGTCAGACCTATAGAGTAAAGAAACCGCTTTTGGTGAGTAGTTCTGCAAATAATTCAAAATTCAGGCAATGGCCTATTGTAATCATTTCCAAAAGAAATTTGTAATAAACATATAGTTGTTATAAACATATAACTAATCAGAACAGCTCTAAGAACGGAAAAGCAAAGCACTCCTTAAATAAAAGGATGATAGACTTGATTTACATGGAAAGAAAGGTGTAGCTTGTGCTAAAAAGCACAAACAAATAAATACCAACTAACTCAAAACTAACTGCAGTAAAATAATTTACAAAAATGTTACAATCGTGACCCTCAAAAGCCCAATATTAATGTTTCTGGCAAAAATAGAGCCTGTGTAAGTATACCCGCCAAATGTTTAAGGTGCTAATCAGATATATTTTCTCCCAACCCAGGTGACCAATCATCATGCAGGATTCTCACCACACATGCGTTCCACAGCTACATTTAGGCCCATCTTGCATGCTGATTGGTCAGTTAGGGTAGGGGAAAACAGACTTGATCAGTGGTCATAAACATTTAGCGGCTATGCTGGCTGTATTGCTGCCCGTAATCATGATGTAGGTTGGTCATCATTCCCGTGGCTAATGGCCATAAAAAGGAACCCCTGGCCTTTACACCAGCTGGTAGTAAGATTAATTTTCAGCTACTCAAACCTCTATCTATACAAATAAGCAAGGCTCACAAAATCGCAAAACTGCTTACTCGGGCAATTGCAACTCTGCAAGGTTCATCGACAAAAGCTCGTCATCATCTTCAACTTTGTCAGATTTGACATTGTCTGTTATTTCTTGCAAATCTAATACAATCCCGCTTGATTCGGTTGTGTGGTCTTCATATGCAATACTACAATAATCCGAATCCTGCGATCTGCTTTCGAATTTCTTGAAATAATCTGTACACGAACCACAAGAACTGTTCCTAGATAGTGTGCATAAGTTGCTTCGCGTTTCCGATTCGTATTCACTCGTTTCCCCTTCTCCACAAACACAGGATTTTGATTCCGGTGAAGCACTCTCCACACTCTCACCACTGTTTTGTCTTGGGAGTACTTTCCCTAAACCTTCACCGTTCGAGTGGTTCTTTTCAGGACAGCAATAGCATCGGAACGATGGATGTTTTCTACGGCACTCTTCAATCTCCTTCTCGTTAAGAAATATATAGTCCTTGCCATCAATGGGCGTGTCATTATCATTTTTCAAGTCTGCATTTAAATGGTCCGTTTTCAAGTCTGCATTCAAATGGTCCGTTTTCAAGTCTGCATTCAAATGGTCCACTGCTACGATTCCATCTTGTATGTGATTATCATTTTTGACACCAGTTTTTAGTTTCCTTTTGTTTCGTAAGCTTTTGCCACCAATGTAATCAATACTTTGTAACACGGAGCACATACATTTACAAATTTCCTCGTGATCTGCAAACGCCTTATCCTCCGTCTCATCACCGCCAGCATCCCTACCACCTGCTCTCCTCCCACAACAAACTTTTTCTTCCTCAGCGTTATGTAAGATCTCCAAATTTGGTGTGTTGGTCGGCGTCTCACTACAACAACTAACCCGATCACTTTCCGGAACAGGTAATCCACTATAGTCATCGTGTACTTCCATTTTTAAAGAGTATTCCTTGATTTCACTACACCGGATAAAGTAACTTAAGATGTACAATAATTGGCGGACCAATGTTGGGTCCTTCCCTACAACGATTGTCTTGGTGACTTTGGATGGATAGCCAACTGCACCATACAAATCACTAAGAAAAAAACATTGAAACAAATTTGAAAAATATATAGATAACTACATAACTGCAAAATGAATACACGAATTTTTAAAAGAAGGTGGTTTAGTTGAAATCAGTACTCAGTGAATTATGTCCACAGTGAAAACTATAATAAATATAAACAAGAGTATTCGTAAACATTCAAGTTCTCTTGTTTTACCTTAATTGTGCCCACAATGGATTGTAAGGATGACACTTCGCCAATACATCACCCTACGAAATACAAGTCCACATGATGTTAGAACTAATATATAAATAAATAAATAAATAAATATATATATATATATATACATACATATATATATATATATATATATATATATATATATATATATATATATATATATATATATATATATATATATATAAACAACTGATGAATTGATGAAGGAATTCATCTTATAGGATTGTACAATTGTAGCGTGAGGTAAACAAGTCAAAAGTCATAGAGAACAAGCTGACGGATAACCATTCTTTTGCCCGAACTAAAGAAAATATACGAACCGCAACGGAAGAATGCTTATCCAGATATGTTCTTTTAGGCGCTGAACCACTTGGCATTACAGTTGGAACCCATGCTAAATGGTGCGTCAACACTGCAGTTAAAAGTGACGACAGAAAGCTGAAAAAGAAGCGAGCAGTCGATCACAATAAAACAAAGACACCCAGGTATTAAAATATTACTCTGTTCTCAAGGTGATAAATCTGTTACGGCCAAAATGCTTTGACTACCAATAGATACGATCCTTAAAACTACTTCTACATCAAGTTCTAGCTGACAAATCATAGTGCTAAAGAATAATTCGCTTGAGAGCAGCAGCCCATTTACAATGAGCCATGTCATTTAATTGCAGCATGCCAGGAGCGTGCCATCAATGCAAAGATGAAAACTTCTGAAACCGGCCTAACGTAAGGTCTAACTTACTAGCTCTCTTCTTTCTTTTCAAAAATATCCATGGACTTCATCAAAGTACTAATAAATCGTTCAGCTATTTCTTCTTGTTTATCACGTATGCTCATCATGTGCAACCAGACTGGTTCCTAGCAAAACACACAAAGTTAAGCATATGAATGGCTACCAAAAATTACTTAGTTTGATCAAAGTCAAGAAATGAGAAATGGTCTAGTACCAAATGAAGAGGATCTAGAAATGGTCTAGTACCAAATGAAGAGGATCCAGCAATAGAAAAGAACTCCATGGGTTTCTAAATAAGACCGTATCTTTTCTGAAATTTTTATTGTGGTACCCAAGTTTTGTTTCACTGTACGTTACTATCTTGAAACACATAGTAAATAGCATGTGTTGTAAACTTACTAGGAGTCTTGGAGCTGAGTAGAAACAGATAACATCCTGCTTAAAACGATCAATGGCCTAAACAAAGAAAAACCATATCAGAATTAACATATCATTAAAGGTAAAGGTGAGTCCCATGTACGATTCCGTACGTTGGGGGAGTGCCCGTTAGAGGGACACTTATCCTGAGCCGCCGGCATAGTGAGGTAGGGTGGCCAGTTCCTTTCCTCGCCGCCTTTAACTTCCCCAGTGTTGCCACCAGGTACCCATTTGCTGCTGGGTGAACAGTGAGCGAGCATCCCAACTATGATCAGAGGGTTCGGTTCGAACCATCGATGTTTCGCACAGCAGTCAAGCGCTCTAACCACTTGGCCACTTGCCCATAATATATCATTAAGGTAATACAAATATAAAAGGAGCTACCATAAAAACAATATTTGTTCGGATATTTTATTATCCTAACACAGTGAGATTTGCAAAAACAGTTTTCCCACTACAACTGTATGTTGAACCATTTGAAACTCTTCAGTTTGCAAAAGGAGTATCTAGACGTTTTTATTGCATTTAGCTTCTCTGCAATATGGTAGTATGATGGGCCTAAAGCCATCCAAGAATACTAGAATAAACAATTAAGAAAATGGAGTCAAATCCTAAATGCCATCAGCCTTAAGCACGAGATATATTCTATTTAGATCTAAGGAATCTGGCATCTAAATTCCTTGCGGTGTAAGAACTACTTTCATATTTAGAAGTGTCGGACAAACCTCGATAACTGAAACATAAAAGTTCTTCTTTGAATGGAAACTCTTTTCGATTGCAAATTTAAGTCTCTGTACATGGCTCTCAAACAGCGAATAATGAGAGAAGAGGAAATTTTGAAATACCCTGCAAACAAGATGACAACAAATTGGAGCTTTAGTTCCAACAAGAAGCAAGGGGGCCAGTAAAACAATGGCAAGGGACAAAGACTGGTATATTAGGGATTTCACGTTATATTTTTAACAGGTTCTAGAATGAACTTTACAGTTGTCAATCCTTACGATTGCCCCGTCCAAATGCACTCGACTCTTGTATGGTGAAATGTCGATAGCGTTTGGCCACCCTATCGAGTGTTGTATAATCCTGCACAGACTTGTATAGTCAAGTAGAGCGAAGTTTGATCACGGTAAGAAATGTCGAGTTTGCGCATGAGCAGTTGGTGCACTAACAAAATGAGCACATCTGAACTGGAATTGCAAGAGAGATGATCTAATTCGCCATACTTTTGAAATTATGGACAATCGTTCTCGTTCTGGAGGGTATAAGTGTTTTCAAAGAGCGAAATCGAGTGAAATGTTGAGAGCGTTTGGCCATCTCTATTTGAATGTGCTATGCACTAACGTACTTTAACAGCAAAATTTCGTGCGTTGTGTAGTCAAAAGTCAGGAGCGATTGGCCGTGGCTTTATGGACTTCTATATGATTAACGGATTGACTGACTGATTGATTGATTGATTGATTGATTGACTGATTGAGTGTTTGATTGATTGATTGATTGACTGATTGTTTGACTCATTCATTGGTCAAATGAGTAGCAAAACATCTTTAGATGCGGGGTAAATTATACCATCAATTCATCAAAGAAATCGAAGAGAAATTCAACCACCGACGCAAGGTATCCTAGTTTCAAGATATCTCTCATAATTACCTGTTTTTCTCATCATGAGATTCCCATAATTTGAAAATGACCCCAATTCCTATTTTTGGCTGTTTGCGGTTCACTGCTTGAAACTGCAGAGAAACACACAACAAAATGGTGATAAAGCTTTCGAAAAAGCATATCCAAACTCGAGCAAAGCAAATCTTCATTAATGTACACCAAATGTAACTAAAAAACCATCAAACATAGAGACAATGGAAAGTAAGAGATATAAGTCAACCATAAAATTAGAATATTACATATCTACGATTGGTACATTTAATATAATATTTCATATTTTACTTAAGTAGTAATATCTCATTAGAACTAAATTTTTCTGTCAATGTATTTGCAAGTGTAGCATCAAGGAACGTGATTTAGACGCATAGTACCAATGATCTAGCTTTGGAAACAAAACAGAAATAGATGGTCACCTCGTCAAAGTTGTCTACTTTCAACTTGGAATGCTGATAATTATGCAAACGCATCATTTGACTTCTTTGCCAACGACGATTTAAGCTGCCACCAGGGGACGGCGAAAGCGAATGAAGTGATGTCATGCTATCTGATATATTCAGGCCTTTGAGGGAAATCATAAGAATCAATATCAAGCTATGAACATCTCCACTGATATACGAGACACAACTTAACACTTCGAGAACATTGACAAAGCTAATTTTCTATTCGCTTCTATAAAATTGGGTAATTACAGTATCTTGCAACACTAGGCCTAGCACAATGGTCAAGAGCTAGGGCATGATCAATCACTGGCTTTTGAAGACTCATTTCTATTAAAGAGACCTCGTTATAAAACTGGCTATATTTTCTATCTAACTAGTAACAGATATCCCATCACTCAATATACGCTTCGTAAATAACATTCAAGTGCAAGGTGCCTGAGACTAATCTGAGACAGATGCCATAAAGATGTAACCCAAACCGTTTAACACTTATAATGCGTTTTCAAAATGGTTCCACTTACTATCCATGCTAGTATTAGAGTTCAGACTTAGGTTAGATTTGTTGTGAAACGAAGGAGTTCGTAGTCCAGGTATAGGGATAGAGCCTAGAACAGAAAAATGCAATTTAAAATGGATTTGCAGGAAACAATGTGAAAAACTTTACTTAAACGTTTAGAGGTGCTAATTCAAACCTCTCATTACAAATAATAGAAATCAGCAAAAAAACTACTACTGATATGAACAAAGACATTAGAAAATCAAATGACACCGGGAAAAAATAGAAGATACTGTTCAAATGCTTTCCGCCAGGGCTCAACACCTATGAAATCTAAAGCAACTGTTTCCTTCTTTACTTCTACATCATTCATTAGTTCAGAATCACAAAATATTGCAATAAACGGAAGGCCTGGGTAATTGTCCCAAAATTAGTTGTCAGTACCATATCTTAGTTGTTGGGGTCTTTTGTTTCATTCGCCTCCTATGTAACTGAGTGAAGACGTGGAAACTAACTCAAAATCAAACAAATATTTTGTTCAAAACAACAAACGTGGGGAAAATGCCCTACAATGAACCGGGACAATGTCCTTCAGGCAAAAAAAATTAGTAAAGGGTGTGAAAGTTGCATCAAGAAAATCCTGGTACGAATTTTGCAAAAAATAAATAGTTGGGGAGGGACCTCTTTCCGGATTGGAGAGTACCCTAGAATTTACCACTCTAAACACGAAAATCTGTTATTTAGGTTTGTTGATATGTATCGAAACTGTTTACCGCGTCGTCTGATGCTTGGTCCTGAATTACATCATTTTCAAGGAGTTGCTGGACCTAACAGACCCAGAGATGACCTATCGTATACTATTAAGAACAATTGACACACCTGCAGCACTTCTATTTGGACTGCTACTCATGACAGGAATCTCGATCGCTTCACTAGAATAACTTCGTACTTGGTGAACCATTGAATTTGAGCGTGAAAGGCCGTTCGATGAGCTCGCATCACTTCAAAAAATAAGTTACCCTTTAGCAAGACTTCAAAAACAAAACTAGAAAGGGCAGCAAAACAACAGCTCAAAATATTACAACAACATCAGCTCATAAGCTCAACATCATGTCAAATCAGTGCAACAGCCTAGCAAACATTACAACAACATCAAAACAATAACTCATAACATCAAAACACCATCAGTACAAAACTCAACATCATCATAACAAATCAGTGCAACAGTCCAACAATATTACAGAAACATCAAAGCAACAACTCAACCGCACGACGTCATTGCAACAGCTCAACAACTTCAAAACAACATCAGAGCGATAGCATAAAAATATTTTTAGAAGCATTACATTAATAATATACTATCAAAAGTAATTCCTATTTAGTGATTGGATACGGGAAATGTCATAGCATGGGAATTCACTATTTCAAAAGTTTCCGTGGCTTTATATAAGCTGAGTCTGTTGCATTATATAAGCTGGTATTCCACATAAAATGGTGCTCACAACCCAATCGAAATCTAGCTGTCAATCAAATTCAGTACAATCCACTTCAAGTGAAAATATACGACCATTCTTTCAAAGTCTACAGCGCAGTATAATACTATGGGATTTCTAGCCCCTGGTACTTGATAGTGCTCTTTATACTAAAAATGATGAAAAGACTACGCCATTGCCTGTTGAAGAACACAAAAGGAAAGAATAACTTTGAAATGATTCGCCTACCATACTGATGTAGCTGACGATCGTGTGCGTACTGTAAATACCTTCGTTAACAATAACTGCGGAGGCGTTCTGCACAAAGAGAATAAACAAGAATATAGGCACAGGGATGACGTAGCTAAATATAGTTAAAAAGATCATCGTTGAGGAATGAACAACTCGAGGGATGCAATACCTCGTGACGTGGTAACTGAAAATAACTAAATTTCTACACGACGACATAAACAGAATCGTGCAGCTTGTATCAACCCTAATGTCAATGGTAGTGGCTAGAAAAGTGTATAGATTCAAGGCCCCTAGCGGGGGGTGTATGGCGCGTCATACCCTTGAAAACTCTTCGACCGCAGAACTAGCCTAGGTCTAACATGTGGACAGTAACACTAGAAGTGTATTGAAAAGTGCTGGCTGTGCTGTCAGAAATCACACCCAGTCTCTGGATGCCACGCCTACGTCGTCAGAAAACTTCTATTTCATACCTCACAGTAGAGGTATCATCTTCGCGAGGCCCCTGACAGATACATAAAGTAAAGACTGGTTTCTATACATCGTCGTAAGCGACGGGGAACGCGTCCTAGTCAACGGAGACAACCCATCTCAACTTCTCTTAACTTTACTGGGACGTCTGCGGCACTACTGGGGCATCGGTGATATAACCAAAAAAGTTCCCATACTATCGTAAGCGTTCCAGTAGCATCACCGATGCAATGACTGTGATGTGTCTCCGATATTTAACACGGTACAGAAACCAGGCTTAAAGATACGTCTTGTACTTCAAATAAGCAGCAAGGCTAACACAAAATATCATACCTTATATGGTGAACTTTTATGATCGATCCTCTATACGTCATTGTCACAGACCCAAAAACCATTTCTCCCAGCATCTTGATATCCGATTTTGGCTTGAGGAACTAAAGATTTTGAGAGTAAATGTTATGAATGAGCAAGTAGTAGCAAAAGTGAATGAATCAGGTCACAAAAAGTATTGCCAGGATATTGCTAGGATTCCAAGCAAAGGAACACTAGGGCTGCATTTTGATATGTAGTGAGCTATCTAAGATCACTAAGCACCCTAGTTAGTCCACCCCCCCACGCCCACCCCTGTGTATCAAAATTCTGAAAAATGATCAACCTACACTTACTTAACTCCAAAGACTTATGATATGAGAACATGACCCTCCATTCAAGCGCCTACGAAATATTTCATTATAAAATATCCAAAAACCTTATGACTAGCATATGAGCAAAGCCATACTACTGACTGGAAGCAGAATGTCATACCTTGTAACTCGAAGGCAACGAACGAGATGAAGAACTTTGTGAATAAGTGTCCCTAGCATGTTGATTACGTTTTCGTTCAAGTTTCTAAACAAGATAAATATTTATGTATTGGAAATAAATAAGAAATAGTATATACATGTAAGGAAGGTGAACGAATATCACTTTTATGAAAGATAATTATTGGAATAAGGAAAGAAACTGAATTAAAATTAGCAAAGTCATACAACAAACATTTGATGAAAAGAGAACTTTTTGAGAAGGTGAGATAACACTAATTATAGGCAACAAATGGATGATTTATTTAAAATGTGCTTACTTCATCTTCTTTCACTTCTGCTACTGCATCTGAATCGAAAATCAAAGACTTCCCCTTTTTGTCGCAGTCTTTGAAAATGAGGACGCGAATATTTCCCTTGTTGATTTTTGGTAATCTGAAGTAGAGAAACAGCAAAGACGCTAATACATACTCTATCTTGCACTCTTTCCATCAACTGAGTCCTTCTTTATGATAAGTTATAATTAGGTGGGCATAACAAAACATAATGATAGAAAATAACCGTCAAATTCCGTAGGATTTTTATGAGGGTCGTATAATTACTGAAAGAGTATTATGTACAGCAACCTAAATAATCTAAACAAGACATATGTAGCTACAACACATTCTGTATTCGCAATTCCAGGAAAGGTTTCTCTTAAAACACCTTATTGTTTGTTTAGGGCCTAAACATTCTACCATCTAAGACGTAAGAGAAGGACACAACAGTGCTGTAGCGACATCCTGGTAGGTTCGGCTGGACACAGGGTGCTGGAATACTTCTGTCCCGCAAATGTATATTTAGATGTCTTTAGAGATATTAATATCATGATTCCGGTGTCTGGTGAATCGTGTTCTATGCGAATACAATTGCGTAACTCCTGTCCAAAGGGTGAATCGTTCAGAGAAAACGTCAATGAGTTTTTCATCTCAATTTGACATTTGTAACGCATGCGCACAGGCACTGCCTTCAATTTTATTCCAACACTTGTATACATGAGTTCAATCTACATGTATACCCCTGCAGTCTTGCATGTTTCTTTTTCAATATAAACCGAACAAACCACCTTGCAGGGCCAAAGTCCAGGCAATCTGCATCCATATCCACTTTTGTATCGGGTTTACATCTTCCAATAATCGAAATTTCTTGACTTCAATTTTTCGATACACACCAAAAAGTTGGCTTTTGCTTTGTTTGAGAGGAACCCAGTTACTCACAGGCAGTGCATCGAAGTGTGATACCGTAAAGACTTGCTACGGCAAGGGCAAATAGTGCTAATGCTAGAGAAAGACCAAAGGTTGTTTAGACACAATGTAGATATGGACCTTAAAATTCATGTCCGACATCCTGAGAATAATATAGACAGCAACTCATGTGACCAACGCAGAGATCATGCGATCTGCAGTGAGAAGAAGGCGTGGTGTATGTTCATTGACGAAATCAGTCGAAAGGATTCAGAACGATTACCAGTGTGGTTTAACAGCACTTACGAGGGCCTACCAGAGGTTTGTGGCATCACTGATAATTGCAAATAAATCAACATACATTCTGGTTGTGTCAGTGAGAGGTCAACAAATCACAGAACTAGACAACAATATCAAAACTTTTGAACTGTTCATCAAAACCATAAAAATCGTTGTCAATAATGATAGATCATTGTTTCTTATAAAGATATGATGGTGGTGATAATGATGATGACGATAATGCTGATGATGACGACTATGATGATGACGATGACAATGAAGACGATGATGAGGATGGTGATCATGATGATGATGCTAATGATAGCGATGATGATCATGATGATGACAAAGGTGGGATGATGACAAAGGTGGGATGATGACAATGGTGACTGTAACGACAATGATGATGACAATGGTGACTGTAACGACAATGATGATGACCATGATGATGACAAAGGTGATTATAACGAAACAAAACTACGATAATGACTATCAAAATACCATGTTTTCTCGGATAAACGCTCAGAATGTATACAACATTTCACAGATTCTGAACGGAACCTTTATATGAGATCAGAATTTAATACAGAACGAAGTTTACTCAAAACATAACATTTTTGAAGATTTGCACAGGGTGTCTATTACAGAGGGGTGTTTTAAAGAGCTGGGGTATTACTTGGAGAAAATGTGCTAACTATATCTAGCCCATAATTGGTGACCTCCTTGTGGTGGTGAGTGGGTACAGACAGACACTGCCTTTAAGCATACAGCAAATGTTCTCAGAGATTCTGGATTGGGGCAGATGTTGATGTCCTGTGGCAAACTATCCAACCCCGCCCTTCAGTCAAAATCAGGCTCAGCAGCCCAGGTGCAGCTATGCCAAGTAACTATTGAGGTAACATAGTGGATTGAGAGTAGTTGCCTTCATCACCTCTTTTAAATAAATGGCAGGTAATCAGTGATCTATGGGTTAGCCCAGGCCCAATAATGGTCTGCACAAAGGGTATGGGAAGAAGATTAGATAAGATGATCAAAATGATGGTGATGATGGTGACAATGATTATGCTGACAATGACTATGCTGACAATTATAATTACAAAAATAACTATGATTAAATTGATGATGATGATGATGATGATGATGATGATGATGATGATGATGATGATGATGATGATGATGATGATGATGATGATGATGATGATGATGATGATGATGATGATGATGATGATGATGATGATGATGATGATGATGATGGCCCACCCATGGTTGGGGATCTCCTTGTGGTGGTGAGCGGGCACAGAGAGACACTACTCATAAGTTGATAGCAAGTACTTTTGCAGAGGTTCAGAATTAGGCAATAAATAACAGACTAAGTGGTGCATGGTGCAGTTCTGCCTGTTGGAGTAACTGAGTGGATTGAGTATACCTGAGTCAATTGCCTTTAACCAAGTGAAAGGCAATCCACAGCCCCAGGCTCAGCCCAGGCCTCATAAGGAGCATAACAGGATACAGAAGAAGATTATGACAATAACTTTGATGATGACAATGATCATGATGATGACAATGATCATGATGATGATTATGGCTATGACAATACTAGTGATGATGATAATTATGGTGCAGATGGTGATAATAAATATAATGATGGTAGTCATGCTGATGATGAAAGAAACAATAATGGTGGCACACAGAATCATACTATTTTACCAAAAACTCAATTTATAGTTGAGCAAGTTGTGGATTGCTTTAAACTCTGCTGTGATATGTAAAAGTCTTTAAATCTATTTCCAAATGTAACATAAAAAAATACAAAATAAATAATTTTGCATACTGTCAACTTAAAAGGTTAATGATGATTTACTATAAGTACTATAGGAAAGACTATGCCATATGAATCACAAACTATACAGATAGGATCATAAGCTAATCAAAACAAGGATTAAAATAGCAGTACTCTTTAACATAAAAACAAAAATTTAGTCTTTGGATTAGGTACTACCAATATCCTTGGGTATTTCGTCTGACCTCCTACTGCAGTTCATATAATACTGCAGACTATCAACATGGTGCAAGATGAATGAACTACATTAGTAATAATGACAAGAAAATCCATTCTGATGTTCAAGATTTCTAATTTGCATTGGCTGAAAATACACATATACCTGAAGCAAACTATTGCGATCAAATAATGAGCCGCATTATGGGAGGCAGTACAGCTGTGAGGGTTTGCCTCTTGATTGCTTCTGTTTCTATCAACCATAGTCAACAAAACCTTAATACTTCCTAATGGCATTTGTCTGGGGGCACTTTCTTGCACAGTGGCTATACTATGCCAGTCAGCACTCAAATCAATGAATTTTTATAGTCAAACACTCAGTCTTGATTGATCACTTCGGTTCTTAAAAGTTATTTATTTGTTTGTGATAACAGTATTTGTTGCCTAAACCTTTCATATACTAACCTAAATCTCTGATGATTTTCTGCAAATCTTATAATTACATAACACATTTGTGAAACAACTGCACAGCTCTCCAGTTCAAATTTCCCCCAGTATCTTGACTTCTTCTAACAGTAAACAAGAGTCCTTTCACAATGATTAGTGCTAGTATAGAGATACTCGAAACCTAATAGGAAGTCAAATGGTATGATACTTGTCTCTAAAGCGTAACACTTCAACCCAATTTTGCGAATGACTCCGGCACCTATGGCATTCACCAAAATGATCACAAGGGATTAAATCATGCTTAAACGTCAAAAGAACTTAATAACCAATGTAGGGTATTTTATAATGAATTGGCAAAGTGAAGTGTGGGTGTTGTTGGCAAATGATTAATAACTAGATTTTTATTTATAAAACTACCTTGGAGCTGCTTGGAAATCATCCAAGGAAACGTGCCTAAAAAATGAAAAACAAAGAGAACATTACAAGATTGTACGGCTTCCATTGCTTAACACTACTGGCGAACGAAAGATGTCCACTAATTGAGCCACTGAGGCGGGTAAAACAAAAAGCGGCCTAAGCTAAAAAATAGTGATCTTCCCTGTAACGGCTCTACTTTTAACTATACTCACCAATCACAAGGTAGTTCCTTTTTCTCCTCCCTTTTAGGCAAATTAAACAATCTAGAGAACATTTTGAAACATGGTTTGGATGATCAGACAATCGGGTTATACTGCTCTACAGGCAAACTCCATCGACGGATTCATGTGATGCTGTGCACATAACAAAAATTGTCTCCTGAGGACGCAATGTGAATCATGTGACTAGTTGATATGAATCACGACTCACAGGGTGCCCACATGATCAAATGCTACTGTGTAGACAAAAAGTTCACAGGTGAAAGTAAGGATTAGAGGGAGGGACAAATCGAAAGATGCATCACTCGTAGAAAAATGCATGAGATTTCTTGTGATTTTTTGCGGTTTTTGCGGTTTTTGCGATTTTTACGAATTTTGCGATTTTTGCGATATTTGTTACTTGTAATGTGAGTTTCGTTATTCTGCTATGACTTTATTTTTTGGGGATTTTGTCACAGAGTGTATGAGATTGAGATTTCTCTATGGATATGCCCCTTTGGATAAATGATGCTGACTCTTGATCATTCAAATAGGTCCTAGCCCGATAAGTTACTTTTGCAACAGATGCGCTGGGCCTGCAACAATTTCTCTCACCAAGAAGAAGAACCAGCCTTCAACTGTCAAAAACATGGATAAATGCAAAGTGGTCTAAATATAAAACGTGATAATTGTGAAAGTAAAAGAGTCACTTGCTCCCCCTGTTTGCTCCGAACATGAAAGGATCAATGAGCAAGATTGCAGTCCTGGAGGAATCGAAGGGCAGCCCCCTGAATGCATACGAGCTTTTAGGAGGGTGAGGTTTCTCTTGAAGTTTCAGCTTTTTTAATTTATATTGATTTCATTGGTTTGCTCAGGAATTGTAACTTAGCTTTAACATTTTGTCCTAAAGATAGAAAGAATGAACTGTCAATTCAGTACATTCTAGAAAAAGTTTAGTGGAATATCGATAAATGCATTGGATTACTTTCGTGAGGTTCCAATGAGTGCTGTCGTAAAAATTGTATAAAGAGAATATTCTGTTGTGAGCTACCCTTGTTAAAAATTTAGCACTATAATACTGTTACTGAAATATGTCCATTCTCGGCTTAATAGTCACATCCCAGCTAACTTTCAGAAATTTTATGAATACTGCTACTGACCAAAGGGTACCAAAGAAAAACTCCAAGAAATGCCAGGAATACTTCTTGTTTAGAGGTCCCAAGTCATGAAGTGGCCTTTCACCTGAGTGAAAGAGAGCACCTTTCCTGAACAGTTTTTAAACACTTTTATAGTGGGTGTTTGCCACGAGGGATATTTGACTTTCAATATAAATCTATTTTAAATGTTAAGTATTTTTATAATATTTTAACTTTTACTGCAAATAGGTATTAGGTTACTTGTTTTTAGAGGCTTTGGCTTTTTAAATTTATTATATATTTTTAAACAGGTGCATCACTTGAAAATCATCGTTGTTGAATGGCTACTTACTCCGCTCGTTGGAGGGCACTGAGCCCCCAAAGCTCTCCTGGTCTTAGTAGGGGGAGTTGTGCCCCTGAATCCCTTCCTCGATACCACAGGGTATAAATCTTAAATTATCAAATGCTAGCAGTTTTGGGGGTCAGTGGGGGCATACAGTAATAAAACAAATTGGGAAGATATACCTCTATTTCGCTCACTCTCTCCCACTAGCAAACTCAATAGAAACGAGTCTCAAACGTGTGCTTGTTAAATCTCGAAAAGGATTGATACCATGAGTATTTTGTTTTGAATTTTTCATACAAAGTTCACATAGTTCATTTGAAAGTTTTGTAACACTGTAACAGACCCGACAGAGCTGACGAAAGCTAACAATAAGGGTTGGTCTGACTCACTTTGTGGAGTTGTAAATCGCAACATTGGACGCGTAAGTATGAATATGTAATTAGGGCATATCTAGTTATAGAAGTAGGTCATAAAAATTGAAGAAATTAATTATTAACTCAGAGTTAACCCTTAGGGTTATCATTTTATCTTTTAGATAACTTAATAGTTCTTCATCTTTGCCACACCTTTTGTGCAATTCCAAGGAAACACCACCATACCATAAAAAAATTTTCATTAGGAGTATGGATCTAGCAGTATTTCTTATTGTAGGCTCTGGACCTAAGATAAGCTTACAAGGAAGAGAACTGGAGATGGTACAAAATTCCTTGCTTCGAAGGAGCAATTCTATGGACTAAGTTTCTTTACTGAGTCGCACGTTATCGTCTTCCCAGAAAAAATACATGCATGCAGTACACAATTTTTTGATAAAAATGTGGTTTATAAGAATGCAGTACCCGACTGCTCAAACTGTTAAGAAAGTCCATTATTGGATTTTTGAGATCTAAGAAGGTTGACAAGCTGATACCAATTTGCAATTCAAATTTTTATGCAAGCCCATCATCTCTTTTGTTTAACTTGCATGCACTGTACAGCAGATTTCATTCGATAATCTATGTATTCTGTGTGATGTTTGGGTAGGGGCTGTTTGACTTTGCAACACTGGAGCATTGCATAAACTCGAATATTCTTGCTAAGGACGTTTTATAGATTCAGTACCTAAATCGTGAAAAGCAAGGTTTCAGTACAGCGCGAGAACATTTTCTTATAAAAAAACGTGTGTAAAAGATTTGCGGTGTAGAAAAAGTGTAAATAGCGTTTGAGCTTCACGTTCTTTCTTAGAGTAGAAATTACTTCTACTGTTCTACAGAAGGCTTTTGGAGGATCGGTATGTTTGAAGTAATAAAAGTGACAGGTTGATTGGGACATGAGAACAGTACTTGGATCTCTGTTTCATATGGAGGCTATCAATCAATGGCTTCTATTGAAAAATTGAATATGGTATGGCGGCGTTATCTAGACTGTGTTTCTAGGCTGAAAAGACTTAGTGAAAACAGACCGTTTGGGTGCCAAATGTAATGAAACGTTTGCTGGTGAAACGAAGGAGGGCTTTTATAGTATTGATATGTGTGTCATTTGTTTTGACCATCATCTTGGGTATTAGATTGCATTTGAGTGTTGACCTCGACTCCTTACATTCCAGTGCTGATCTTGTAAAGCAGGGCCTGATCCAGTATACGAAGGACACAGACACACAATATGCGCAGAAGGGGGAGCCTGTAGATTCAAGAAAATCAAATGATAAGCACAAACATAATGAACAGTCTTTTTTGGATGTTGTACATCTAGCAGCTGTAAAGAAAGGGAAAGAAGTGAGGAATTTTGCGGCAAAAAAAGCATTTGATAAGCTTGCAGAAGCTGGCTTTGTAAGCCACAATGAAGGACATTCTGATACAAAAAATAGAACATTTGGATCCAGCAATAAACTAGAGCATCATGAAAATAGGGTTAGAAGAGAAAGTATTAGTGGTGAGTTCATCACTGTATGATTTTGTAGACAAGAAATGAGCCCCATGGGAAAATAAGGCACTTTAGCCCCAAAACCTTGGGGGATGCAATGGTCAATGCCTAGTTATGCAGTATGCAACACCATGGACTGTGCACTTCAAGTGTATACTGCATTTGCTAATTCACATTGACCATCAAAGTTCTTAGACTTTTGCCCTTGACTATGCCACTATGCCCTGGATCTAGAATAGCCCTTGTCATCAAGTGTAAAGTTCTAGCTTCCTGAAAGTGTTTTTGGTTTGCAGCTGCCACTCTTTCCATTTTATGGAATGGATGTATACCACACTGAGGAGTATGGCAGTTTTCAATGAGGTCTCACAGAAACTAAGGATAGTTGCCAGGCATACATAAGTGCAATTGCTGTATAGGCAGAAGCTTGTGCATACATGTATGCTTAGACAGTGATAGTTGGCATGAACATGTACTTCTCTGCATGCAGATGACTGTCAAAAGTATCAATTTCATGCATGTGTTAGACATACTCCTCATTATGGAATGTACACTGTAATGCTAGCTCAGTTGCAAGATTGGTTCTCTGTTACATGTTGATGGTAGCTTAAGCAACCATTTAGCATTCATTGGTACCATGGTTCTCATATGTTAAATGTATACTTGGCAATGAAACCCCCACCACCATACTTACACATCTTTTCATCCCCTAAATGAAATATGATTTGTAGAATCTCTCAACTGTTCCTCTAAGCTTTTGAGTTTTCATTAGCATAATTATTGAATTAACTTTTTTTTATCACCATGAAGTGATTTTGTATTTCAGTATTAATTGGTGTTAGACCAGAGCTCTCTATGCATTATGAAAACAAGAAAGAATTTCAATGTTTGGATGGTCGTCAAAAGTTCCCAATAGATTTTGTCAATAATGATTACTGTGACTGTACTGATGGCAGTGATGAACCAGGGACATCAGCATGTGAAAATGGAAGGTGTGGTACCATGAGAATTTACTTTGCTAATGCATAATTATTAGTACATGTTTTTTCATGAAAACCTAATACTAGACAGCCTAAAATGTAAGAAACTTAGAACTCAGGGCTTTCAGTGGGGGGTGAGCGATAGCGCTCGCACAGGCACGCGCCCATGGTTACATTTAGGAGCGATTAATCACACGCCCAGTAATACACATTTCCCTTGTGGAGAGTGACACCCGGAATCCGACAATCGTTATGATCCATTCTTGAGTAATAGGCTCGCCCACTTGAGAAACTCCTTTTCGAAACAGACACTTTGATACTGATTTTTATTGGACTGACACGCTCGTCATTTCTTATTTGTTGGTAAGGCGGTGGGGGGGGGGGCGCTTCTTCGTTTCCATTTTCTAGCACTTTCTTCACTCGTTTTTCACTTTCCGAACAGCATTAAAACTCTCTAGCAAACGCCTCGCTATGTCACACAGTACCCTCTATGACAACTTGATAGTATATGGAAATCACTCTCTTTGGAGTAAAGATAAGAGGGAAGAAATCATTTAGAGAGCTCTCGATATGTACCTCAAATTGAAAAGGCGAATGAAAATAAATAATCTTCCAGGCATCCAAACCTCAACAGAATTCGATGATCCCTTACCAAGTGATTCATCAGAGTCAGACAGTGATATTGATGAAATTAAGGAACTTGGCCTTTTTGAAGCCGAACTTGAACTTTAGTAGACAAGGCAACTTGAAATTTTGCTACTTCTGTTTGAAACATTTAACACGGGCTGATAACATTATTTTCATTAGGTACATTTATCGTTTTGAAATAAGAGTCGGTTGTTTCTATCAGTGCCAGGTCCCGTTATCATTTGAAGTTGAATGCTTGCAGGGTATAGAGCGAAAACGATTGTAGGTCCTTTAAAGGCACGTAAAAGTTTCCAAACTAAATAATTGAAGGAAATCTTTACGATAGTTAATGCTCTAGGCTATGGCTTGCTTGTACAAAAATTAAAGGGAAATGCTGTTGCGTTCAATTTTTCAAAACAAAACTTCTCTAAGTTGTGTTCTGATATAATTGTCAGTCGCTTGCCCCACTCCGGTCACGCGAGTTTTTGGTTGCGTGCCTCAATTTCAGAGCTTGAAAGCCCTGGAACTGCAAGGAAAGAGTTAGGAATTTTTTTGGCCTTTCTGTGCCATTTTTCACAGTTTCTGAGACATGTTTTTCCTCCATTGATTTAGAATTGTCCACTACTGTATGTTTTATAGTAAGCAAATTATGGGCACTACAATAGGCTTCTTTTACATTGTTTTGTTTTCACCACTATTTTTTCAGTAAATTAAGAACCTTTTAAGAAACATTTAGAACTAAAATGTGACCAGAAATTAAGAAACTTTTACTGCACTCCAAGCATACTTTGAGGCATGTTTTATGTGCTCAAGCTCAATTGAGCACCTTTGTGGCAAGGCCTGTACAGATGACTTTGCTGTGAACCCTTTTATGTGTTCACGCACACTAGCTGCTTTTACGAATTATGCATGGTGACGGAATTTATCATACTTATCTAGCATGAATCATGTGACATGGATGTGTTACTGCTATGTAATGGCTGATTTTCAGACATGTGCTATCATACTCTGTTATATGACTGTATGTTTTACTATGATTTTAGTGAAATGGTCTTATGTTGTTACTTAGTCTACTTGGTGCTATCAGGGTATTTGCTGTAGATTTGAATATGATATCTTTCATATTGTTAGATTTTATTGCAAGAAAGACAACAAATACATCTTATCATCTCGTGTTGATGATACAATTTGTGATTGCTGTGATGGAAGTGATGAATGGAGGATGGACAAGCCAGTTGGATTTGTAGTACCACAAGCTCTATCCATGAGGTTTTCACCATGCAAAGATACTTGCTGACATCAGGGGATACCAGTTAGAGCCACATTTGATTGTTGTATGGTGATTTGTGCTGACAGCACAGAACAGGGACCTATGTTGCAAGTTACAAGATACACTTTGCAGGTAATTGTGTCACAGAAATGCCATAATCAAACCCCTCTGGTAATCGGTGCTTATATCAATGTTTGTATCATCAATGAGCTCATACAAATCTGTACTGATTTGGTTATTCTTGACATTGGTAGGAGCACACATTCTATGCATAATGTCACAGAGAGTAAAAATTTCATAAATTTTGTTTAACTGTTTTGGTAGTGGCATCATATTGTTTTGGTAATGGCATTTAGGTGTTCTTTATCAGATTTTTTCAACTGATCTGACTTGCATATCCAAACACAGACTGCAGTGCTTCCAATAACATGTTTGTAGCACATTACAGAGCATTCAAACAGCTTCTCATATTACAAGTTTATAGCTTCCTGAGATCAAGTAACTTGGAAGAATAATGCCATTTCTCAGCTACTGCTTTGTGCATTTCTAAGTCTCTTATGTGTTTTTGCTGCAAAACTCACAAAACTCTATCAATCTCAGTGGTAACACTAGGTAGTGGCCATTTTGTATCTTCGGACTTCAGCACACAACAGAGTTTGAGGTTGTAGCTGGTTCATTTTCTATATGAAAAAGCTTGGTGTTATTGAGAAGAATATATCAAGGAAAGTCAACAGTTGTTGACTATTAGCTTGTTTTGTGCATGTATATTGATTAAATCTCTGTTGCTTTTTGAAAAGTTTCTACGTTGTTTACAAATATCACCCATTAATTGTTTTCAGTGAATTTGTCAATCTTAGTTTGTAATATTTTTGAAAGTTTAATTGCACAGACTGATAGCACAGTTTATTTAAATGGCACACAAGTTCCAGTATATGTGATTAATTAAATTGATCAGTATAGGTAGTTTGGGGAGATGTTGGTTTTATTTTCATGACAGAATTTTTAGTAATTGTCTATAGTGGATCATCAATTTTGCACTTCCTCATTCATGCTATTCCTGCTCTCAATCTTGTACATGATTTGAATGTTGTTACTCTTAAGGGGTTAGCAGCTAAAAGAGTATGGTGGTTTTTTCTTCATTCATTCATTCATTCATTCATTCACTCATTCACTCATTCACTCATTCACTCATTCACTCATTCACTCATTCACTCATTCACTCATTCAGCTTTCCCCCTTTTTAAGGAGATAACCCGTCAGCAATGCTGATTATCAAGGAGCTCTCTGCTACATAAAATGTAAAAAGCTAAAATGTTATATGCCAATCTAACCTTTTGCCTATTTACAATTAGAGCCCATTAGAACTATCTCATCGTATCATTACTTGGCATCGCAAAACAAGAGACAGTTTGGCTCAGAAGTATTTCTAAATGAGAAGCATTTTGTGTACAGGCTGCCATCCCTCCTGGGAACTTCATACAGTTGATGTTGGTGAAGCCTCTTGTATAGATAGCTTCAGTGCAGATTTATTACAATCGAATTGTTACAGCAGTGCTGTGCAAATTTCCCTGTCCCTACAGTTGGTACAGAAGGTCTCACACACCCCAGATAAAAGATGTGCTGGCATATAAGCAAATTTTCCATTTCTGTCCGCAGATTGTTTTCGTTTGTTGTATTCTAAGAATCCAAGTGGGGGAATTAGGTGCTGCAGCGTAGCAGACAGCAGCTCACTTTATGGTTATATTTACATGTTCACACAATTTACCGACAGATTGGACACAAAATAATCAAAGAGTTAAACAGATGTTCTCCCCTTCACAGCAACACTTCAGGCAATGATTCTTTGTGCAAACGATAGCGCAGCTCTTTGGTGTTATTTTGTGACGCTTACAAGGATGGAATTTGCTGCTGTATCAAAACTTTGTATTGTAGCTGTCAGGGCCGTTCATAGCAAGAACTTTTCTTTGGGGTTAGGGTGTAGGACCTGCAATTTGCAGACAAAATGGGCGTGGCTCCCATTATTCCAGACTGCAGAGTACGGCACTTTTTGACGAGATCTCACTATACAGAAGCAAAATACCCGGTGTGCCTGTTTTCAAAGCCAGATGTTCTGGTTTGATGGTGTACTTCAGCAGTTAGATCATCAACCGTTTTGTTCACTGACTTCAGATCGTTGCTCTTTTATCTGATCCATATTTGCCTTGGCCTTCCTCGATATCCCTTCGCCTTTTCAGATGCTCTGTGACTATTAATTTTGTAGGAATTCCTTCCAGTTTCTTTTAGGCATAGAGTGAAGATGTTGCATAGCATAAGTTTAGGCCAAGAACGAAACAAAATCTCACTTATACTCAGTATTGCAACTTGACAGTTCTGCTTGAACATCTTCAACAACTTTAAAATAGGGCGCAAATATTAATTGAAAGTGATAAATTAAGGGGCGGATCACATTGCAAATGGCTTTCAGTTTCGAACCTAATAATGTATGATGAGCAGCCTTTACCCTGACAGCCTCAAAGGCAGATTTAGCATCAAGTCAGAGATATTCAGATATTCAACTGAGAACCAGATTGGCATTGATATCCCAAGGCAAAATTTGGAATTCTCAAAACGAAGCTTCGTTTGCTCTGATGCCAAAACATAGAATGAGATTACACGCAACGTCAGAATGGACACGATAATCATTGGTTCAAAATAAATTACCATTCATTGCTCGAAGGTGGAGGCTCGAATCCAAGCAAAGTGAAATTCAGAGGATTCAAGGAAACGTCCCTCAAGTACAGCAAATTTGCTTTAGTAAATGAATTGGGGAGGACAAGAATGAACGAGAGTCGGGGGGCCTAGTCCCGAGCAAAGTTGTTGTAGCCGATCCCTTTACTTGTGCCCAGACTGCATCTCTCAAGTATCATGCTTGCTTCTAGCCATAAAGAACTTTAGTAATTTTAGGAGAAATATTCTATAGAACGGAGCGAGTGGAGGAAGATATTTTTAAGAGAAATTCCTCGATGTGATATTAAAGGATTTACAAGTATAATCAGTCGGTAGAAGGGGGGGGGGGATTACCTCTACATGACCCATAACATTTTTAGCTGTATAACTGGGTGATGGACTGTCAATCAGTATACAAATACCTGTCACCCAGGGCATAGAAATTTAGAATGCTGGGGAACAAGACAAAGTGAATACCCGCAGGCAGAGCTGATAGAAAAATTGACAATAAAATCATATAATTGGAGTTTTTTTTGCCTAGACAATTAGCAGTTTGTTGTCGATAATGGAAGATGGTATTTTCTTTAGTGGTACCATTTCCTTTGATTTATTATCGATATTTGTCACAGCAGTCAAATATTTGAAATGTGTTTTGCTCTTGGATGAAGAAATAGTAAGACAAAATTAATGATTATCCATGACCAAACGAGGTGAATTAGGATTCTTTCAAAGATACCTTCTTTTGCCTTTCCCCTGCAGGGATGGCAAAAGAGATAGCTTTGAAAGCGTCTTAATTCGAATAATTTGACCATTATTAGATATCATCTATTTTAATCATTGCGTGACCGCATTGGAAGAATATTCACTGCCATTCTTGACCAGTCATGGAACTACAGGAATCTTCTGAACAGTTAAAGACACAATCTTCCTCTTTTAAATTCATGTTTTTCAATAAGGAATCCAATTTACTGCCCAACTCTTAGCTTCTTTTGACCACACTTCTCAATAGTTCCTTACTTCAACTGCACATTCAGTGGCTCGGAATTAGTCTAAATGTTCTGTTTTTAAGACAGGTGAGTATAGATCTTTTTAGTTTCAACGGGAGCTCCTCTATGACGCACTTACTGTATGGATTACAATTCGTGCGAGTTTATATGCAATGAATGACACCGGATTTCTAACTGTTTATAATTTGAAGATATGGGGAATTTAGGCATCGATCTTTCTATCCTTTATCAAGCAGTTTTATTGATTGTAGCGCCCACTTTTAATTTGACGACACCGTGCCTATTTTGTAGTACGAGCTCCTTAAATGGTTTGCCTCCCTCATGTAGGTTCCTTATAAAATGATTCCTTGTATTAAACGCGTACCCTCGCAGATTATGCTTGCTGTGGGTACTGTCTTGTCACCCAGTGTAAATTCACTTAAAGTGCTATGGTCCCTACTCTACAACAAGGTGTAAACCATCTCCTGTGATGGGTCTTAACTAAGGGGGCCTTAATGAACAATTGAATCTTTACCATAGTGGGGCTTATTCAGACATGCCAACTTTCCTGGTTTTACCGCAGATTCCCGCTTTCATTTGCCTTTTCCCGCCATCCTTGAATCAAAATGTCTTTTTTTTCTGTTTCTGTTATAATAATAAATGATATAATTAGTTTTGGTATGGCATTTCTCCCGATTTCAAAACATTTTCCCCAATTGTTTTTGGTGTCTCGAGGATTGTTACAGTAGTATTGAAAACTACTTGGGGCTGCACCCCCGAGTTGGACAGAAATCCATTCACTTAATTTGGGCAATTTCTTTAGAACAAACAGTAGTTTACCCCCAAAATAGCTGCGGCTCAATAGGGCTAGGCAACAACTCATTCGGGCGAAATATCATTGATTCACGTAGATAGTTTGCAGCTCCCAAAATTTAAAGCCCCCCCCCCCCATCCACGCCCATACTTACTGTACATCCGATCTCTGCATATACTGGCAGGCAGGAGGTGACTATGCGATTCCGTCACTGATATCAAAAATACTTTTTTGTGCATTGTCTATATCATTGTTTTGCGATCCACGTCAACCAACAAGAGGTTGCCAAACATTACACCTTCGTTATAAAAAAGTCGGTTTCTTGGTTCTTCCAACTGCAACAACATAAACAAAGTAGAACACCCCGAACGAGGCTGTCTACACTTGACATGATGGCCCCTTTTCGCGTGACGATAGTTGGAGCAGGGCTGACAGGATCACTAACTGCTTCAAGGTTGAAGAAGGTCTTCAAGGATGATGTTGAAATAACAGTTCTGGAGAAAAGCAGAGGTGCCGGTGGTCGTATGAGTACGTCGAGATGCCCGGAAAATCCAAAACTAACATGTGACTTAGGTGCACAGTACATTTCACCAACACCTGAGTATGCAGAGAAACACAAAGAGTACTACTTACAAGTTATTTGCACACCTATTAACATTATGGCTGATAGCGATTAAGATGCTAATGATATGTAACACGGCGATAATAATAATGATAATGGTAGCCTGCATCTACCACGTCTGATTACTTCCTAAAAGAACGAAGATTGTGGCAGGGTAATGATGATGATGATGATGATGATGATGATGATGATGATGATGATGATGATGATGATGATGATGATGATGATGATGATGATGATGATGATGATGATGATGATGATGATGATGATGATAATGATTATATAATAGTATGATGATTATAATGATGATGATGATGGTGGTGATGGTTAGCCCATGGCTGGAGACCTCATGGTGGTGAGCAGGCACAGAGAGACACTGCCCTTAAGTTGATAGTAATTCATTTTGCAGAGATTTAGAATTAAGGCAGATGTTGATAAACTGGCAAACTGTCCATCCAGGCCCCCTCAGTGAAAATCAGGCCCAGCAGCTTCAGGCTGCAATTCTGATAAGTAACTGTCAGGGTAGCAGAGTGGATTGAGTGTAGCCAACCCAATCACCTGCTTTAAACAATTGGCAGGTGGTCCACTAACCCTAGGGTGAATCTCAGGCCCTAGGAGGTGGTATAGTGAGAAGAAGAATATGATTATGATGATGGTGTCAATGATGATGATGGTACTAGTTGTGGTAATGATAATGTTTGTGAGGGTTATTGATAATGTTTATTGATGGCAGTCACTTGATATTTTAGGGTGATGACTGGGGACAAGCCATGATGTTGATATTGACTTGATTATGATGGTTAAGACTGAAAACAATTATTGATGATAGATGATGATGATGACTAATGATAGATGATGAAGGGATTGGTAAGGGTTGATATCTTTTTAGAAAATGAATAATGTATCTTCCTTTCATTTGTCTGATTTGTATCAAATGTCAATTTGTTTGTAGATTTTATGATGAACTGTTAATGGCTGGTGTGATCAGAGAGTTTACTGGGAAGATTGTTGGACCAAATAGATTTGGAGGAGGGTCTAAGCATTTTGTTGCCCCTCAAGGAATAAATTCTGTTGTAAAGCATTTTCTCAATGAGCAAGGTAAATTTTGCAATAGGAATTGTTGTCGTGATACCTCTAATCTTAGGATAAATATCTGCAGGCTGAATTGGTGATTTCTTTGTTCAATCTGTTCAGAATCCAATGAGCAAAAACTAGAAAGAGAAAACATAATTCTATTGCAATGAAATGCAGGGCTATATTGGTTCATTATATGCATTAAATAATGACCTCAGGCTTTTAAGAAGTGCAGTGTTATTTAGAGCTCTGTATTACTGTCAAATGGTATGCAGGCCCTAGAAGAAGTTTATCGACAGTGTCTTGGCAACAACAAATTACTCAGTGAAGTTGATTTCTTACTCATAGATGTTGATTTCTTACTCATGGAATCAAATGCTTGTTTGAGATGTAAAATTGTTTTTGATAAATTACTTTCTTTAATTTTTTAGATATTAACCCATTTTATGAAAGAACTGTTGATAAAATTCACAAGAAAACTGATTACAACTCGTATGTAATTCACACCAAAGAAGGAAAGGAGGGATTAGTAGCAGATGCTCTGATTTTAACAATCCCAGTCCCACAATTGATAAAACTTCAAGGTAGCATTCAAGGTTTATTGGACCCATGGAGGACAAATTTGGAAAAAGTTGTGTATTCCTCAAGATATGCAATGGGACTTTATTTTGATGGGCTGCTTGATGTTCCATGGGATTGCAAATATGTTGCTGATAATGAATGTATTAGATTCATTAGCATTGATAATACCAAGAGAGGGGCTGGTATGTGGTTTTATGGCCATTTGATATGAATAAGTGTGTCTTTGGATAGGAAATGCTAGTATGTTTCATATTCTCTGGGCTACCAGACCAAAAGCTTGTGAACTCATGAATAGACAAGCTGATCTGATCAGTATGACAAAGTCTAAAAAGGCTACAGTTATATATATGAATTGAATCTAGGAAAATTGAATTTGATTTTCATATGCCAGGTATTTTATCTTAAACTTGCTAACTGTAAGACTAATTCAGTTACTAGAACCCACTGATTCATAGCTCCTTAATATGTCATGTTTAACTTGGATTTCTTGGCAGCATATGAAAATGACATTGAAGTGGAACTATTTACCCCACCTCAGGAGCCTAATGCACCAGAAGTAATGTTGTCTGTATGGCACGGTAGTTCTTCTATATAAATAACATATACTGGGCCATTCCAAGATTGGGGGTGTCGCAAAATTTTACACCAATTGGATAAATATTATTGTTTTTTACATAATTATTTGCCATCCTGACTTCAATCACCAAATCAAATCAGCCATTCCTCTCTCAAAATTATCTTGGAACAGCCCTGGTCGTGCGGGATTAAGATTTACATCTACCCTTAGTTAGATGTCTTCATTTCCATGTTTTATTGCTTTGTTTATGATATTTTTATCTGCTTTCAGACTGTAAAAATGGCTTCTCAGTTGTGGTACACACAAGTGTTGCATTTGGGTTGAAGCATTTGGAAGATAGTTTTGATCAGGTGGAGCCAGTTGTCATGGAAAATCTCAAGCAGATCCTTCCTTCACTTCCCAAGCCAATATCCTCTAAATTTATAAGATGGAGGTACTCGCAAGTTTATAAATCATACCCAGGTCTACCAGGTAGCGTGGTTGTGCATCCTTCCCCTTTGCTGATAGTTGGGGGTGATAGCTTTTGTCATTCCACTTTTGATGGATGTATTGACTCATCTAGTTCTATTATGGAGAGCATAATGAATGTTATTAAAGACAAAATTTAGAATGACAATCTATTTACAGCAGGAGCCAAGTGTGTGGTTGAATTTGGGGTGCAGGCCTCAATTTGAGGCCCCAACACTTTGGCTCATATTTTGTTATGAGTGGATCAGTTTTCTACTTGTCACTTCCAGACCATGCCTTGAAGACATCAAAATGTTTGTTTCTGCTGTTTCATCAGTAATATATGTATAAATATATATATTAGGTCATGAGTGGGCTACCACAATTACTAATGAAGGCTTGTGCTGAAACGTTTTAAAAGTTGGAGTTTTTTCTTTTGCACTTCACATCGATTATAGGGGGCTACCCCCATAAATTATTTACCATTGAATGGCCCTTCATCTGTACATTCAAATGCTATCCTATTCACCTGCAAAGAGTGAGGGCTAGGCTTAGGTTAGGTGAATTGATATATGTATATAGTTGATGAGAGGTGTGAAAGTGCACTAGTGCCGGGAAAGTGTTGTTTCATGCTTTTGAAGAGCATATGAAACAGCTCCTTAAATATTGCTTTGAAGATAGAATTTTGTTAGTAGTTCAAGATAACTAGAATGCTATCAATACTTTTAGATATTTTGTGAAGTGAATGTTTGGATTGTTTATTAAGAAATATTGAGAGTTTTATTTTGCCCAATATTTACTCATTGAGTACCCTTTCTTGTGTCTTTGTAGGATTTGTAGGAAGCCTTCAATGTGTTTGCAGCTAGTTGTACAATGTAGTGAAAAATTTATTGAGATATAGTACGTGTAATAGACATACTTATACATACACTTAAACAATAATGTCTGTATAGACTCAAAAACTGCAACAGGATACAGAGACAGCTTGGGTAAAATGAAGTGTTGTGGTTCAATTTTCTGTCAAACATTTAGCTAGATGCTTTAGCAAGCTTCTTACTTTATTTGTTCTGAAGTGACCTTTACTTTGTGTTGAAGAGCTGTTTTATGAGGTGTTATTTTTTGTAAAGAGAGGGTGGGCATAAAATTGATCTCGAAAATGATGTCCATAATGAATATGAACTGTCTCATTCAAATTTATTGTCATAGATCCCAACGAGATTTTTCCCCTTGATCTCTTCCACGGTTCATTTATTTTATTTACCAATCACGTGATATTCGGAAACGAGGCGCGCATCACAGCTAAAGAAAATTTAGTGTTAGGTCATGAAGATAAACACTGGCTAATGCATTAACAGTAAACAAGGTAATCATTACTTTGAAAAAGTATGGAAACAAGCATTAAAGATGAAAATTCTTCGCTCACAAAATCTGATGATGCGGGTTTAGGAGATGCCCAGGAAGTTGACCTGAACGCGTCGACAACATCAGAAGAGGAAGCAGCCGCCATCGAGAGACATAAAGAGGAACTCAGAAAGGAAATTAAGGAGGTATAGCAGCTAGAACTTTTTCGTATTAGAGGATTTTTTACACGATTTACCCGTCTTCATTTGATGGTTTGTCCTTCAAGCATTCTATCTCGGTGGACGTTTGTTGAGTGTGATTTTTTGTATTATTGACGATATTTTATTTAAAACGTGGGTGGAAAACGTATTATTTATCGACCTACTTGTTTGTTGAGTATCATGGCATTGAAGGTACGAGAAGAATGTATTCTTCTACATAGACGTGAGAGTTCAACTGTTAGTTGCTTATAGAAACTATGGCCGTCTCTTCATGGGCTCAAAGACTTGCTGAGGGAACGAACTGACTTACCATTTTGATGCAGCGGTGGGGCTTTGCTTTTTTATACTCTTTGGTTACTTTAATGGCAAGAATTGAATCAAACGGCATATTTTCTATCATTTGTCACATATGAAGCGATCAATTTGTTAATGGCCATTAAAGTTATACTTATGTATATGTACCATATATTTACTTATATATACTATGTATACTGTATTCATTTTGCGTAGCTTCAAAGCCTGTGTAGCAAATCCAAAGACAGCATGGACAAAATGAAAGGCTGGTGTTGGATTGACCATCTAACATCAGCTAGATGCTTCAGAAGTTAAAAATATATCCTTCCATAGATTATGCAAATGAGGTGTATCATTAAATAGAATTTGCCAGATACTGGAACACATGTAACTTTCTAAATCCTTTACCTACACAGACATTGGGAGCTTCAGTATTCCATTTGTTTCATAAGTTCAATTCACTGGATATTTGATATAATTCCTATTATTATTGCTGACTCCCTGCATAGCAAGTCACCTGGTAGGACTCTTCTCTTAAGGAAGCGGACTACCTGGTAAATTTAGCTGTACATGAGTGCTCATTTGGGCTTTCCTTGCTCATATTTTATCTCCCTGGAACTGCAGCATCCATTCTCTAGCTATCAGATTTCAGTATGGCTTGTACGTAGTTTTAATTTTTTGATCCATTCTCCATCAGCTGGAAAGTGACATCCAAACATTGAAGCAATCACTGCAAAGAAAGGAAAATCATCTGGCTGAACTTAAAAAGGAACTTGGAGTAACAAGATGGTCTCAGTTTAGAGAAGGTCTCAGTGAAAGATATAGTGCATATCAAAACTCAGAAGTGTAAGTTGATCAAATCTCTCAGCTTTGGGGTGTTTTTATATCAATCATTTACAGTTGTAACTGATGAAATTTTCTTATGCTCTTTGATTCCCCAATAAATTTTTAATTTTTGCAATGAAAACAATGAAGATGATTTTGCCACTCTATTGTACTGAATCAATTCATGGTTAATGAGAGAATATCCACCATTATAAGCTTTTCTCGCATTGCCATTCTTACAATTAACTCTACACAAATAACTCTTGGCATTAATTTATTACATATCATTAACTTATTACATATTGGTGTTGGTACTACAGACTTACACTGTCTCACAAAAAAGTGGAATCATTCTGTACCATACTAACAGTACTTTTTTCATCCAACACTTGTCAGAGTATGAAATATCAGACAACAACCAAGGTTTTGAAGCTAAATGTATAACTGAATGTGGTTAAAACCCTCTTGTTAGGAGGAATATTGCATCCAGTATGCCACATTGGCCAATTGGAGTGAGTAGGTATCAACTGGGCAAACAATGTGGCTAATTTGGGGCAACATTTCTTCGATCTAGTGAATTTATCAGCACCTGGTTATAACTTTAGCTTCACCTAACAGTCATTGTCTGATGTTTCATACTCTGACAAATCTTCAACGAAAATAGTACTTTCAGTATGGTATTGAATACTTCTGCTTTTCCATGCAATACATTGATGCAGTTTATTCCTATTTGTTTATCTTTGGTATTTGTGTATTACCCTGCTTGTTGATGCATATGCTTTGTTTTTCAATAAGTTCTCTTCTTAAACTCTTTTAGGTATAATAAATTGTCATCAGCAACAGCGTCCACAAAGCAAACCCTTGGAGCTGCTGGAGAAAAAACAACCACAGCTCTAAAAAATTTTGGAAGTGCAACAGCAAAAAAGTGGAATGACATTAGGTACATTTTTCAGTTCCTAAGATATCTTTATATCCTCATGCTCATTTTATTGAATTTACTGTGTATAGAATCTCACTGCATTTCTCTTACAGCTTGATGTAATCCAAATTGTTTTAAAATTATGTTTTGTAAAGGCAACAGGATTTAAAATTATGTTTCTAGTCTTTGACCCTTGCAACTTCTTGGGGGAACTAATTAGTCTAAGACCATTTGCCACAATTAGATATGTAGTAGATCAAAACATATGAATCATGATTAACTAAGGATTCTTTGAAATTTGAATAATGTGCTGTACTTGTACTGTTTTAGGGAATCTCCCAGGTTTCACTCTATGGAAGAGAAAATGTGGGCAACTACTGGTGCGATCAAGGTAACAAATAGATCTTACTTATGTAGCTCTAAATTAGATTTATTGACTCTGTTTATAAATCCTACCCATACCATTTGAAACCCCTCCTGATTTCTATCCATCAGTAGTAATGTTAGAGATAAGAAAAGTAGCATGATATATTTAAAACTTTTGAGTGCATTTTGGCTAGTATTGGAAGCAAAATGTACATTGGTATTTGAAGCCTCATTCAACTATATTTAAGTTCAGGGAATTTTTTTCATTTTCAGACATTATAGATGTTTTTGCTATTAATCTGACAGTTAAAGCCAGCACTACACTTGACATAAATTTGTCTTCCAAAAGCAAATATTTCTTTCTTTGGTTTTCAAAGACAAACATCTGCCTTGTTGGATGCCAAATGTGGATATTTTTGTCTTTCAAAGATGGTCTGTGAGATTCAATGTGTTTTTGTCTCAAAGAGTACCATCTGAAAAACTAAAATCTTACATGTCCAGGTTCTGGATCACAAAGATGTCTGAAAGACTGAATTGCCAATGTTGAAAAAAGTATTGTATGGTGATTACAAAAATTCTATCAAAAGCCAACTTCTTTCTCACGGTTCTCAGGTTCTTCTTTCAAACTTTGCCACGTGCAGATCATAACAGTTTTGATTGAAAAGAAAAATGTTTATCTTTCAAAAACACAAACCTGCCATGTGCTGTGAAGATGGAAAATTTTTAATGAAGTTATTTTAATTGAAATATGGGAATTATTATTCAAAATGATGATATGAATAACCTATAAAGGGAAGTGCTTCCTATAGATGGGGCTGGAGAGTGCCAATATATGTGCATTGGAAAACAAACTTCAGCTTTGTAAAAATAGGAATTATTATTTTGAATACATACTTTCTAACATACTAAAAATGTATCCATCATATTCATCCATTATTTCATCATCATTGGCACATCTTTCACCTGTGTTTTCAGTGCTTCTGAAAGCATTACTCATTGCAGTCAAATATTATTACAAACAACAAATAATTACCATGAATTACTTTTGCCAGAAAATTCTGGGTCTGATTGGGACAATGTCTTCTTGGCTCAAAATTAATAGGCAAGGGGGGGTTGCAAAATGAGTATCCTGGTATGCATTTTTTGAAAATGTAGAAAGTCCAAAGGACACAGAGAGATACTGCCTTTAAGTTGATAGCGAGTCATTTCGCAGAGATTCAGAACGACCTATGGCAAACTGTCCAACCAGGCCCCTTCAGTGAGTCAGGCACGGCAGCTTCAGGCTGCAATTCTGATAAGTAACTGTTGGGGTAACAGAGTGGATTGAGTGTAGTCTACTCAATTGCCTCTCCTAAACAATTTGAAGGCAACACTTACCTCAGGGTCAGCCTAGACCTGTAGGGGCATACGGGAAAAGACAGACAGATTATAGTGATGAGATAACATGATGGCAGTGGTGATGATGGTAATGATGATGATGATGATGATGATGATGATGATGATGATGATGATGATGATGATGATGATGATGATGATGATGATGATGATGATGATGATGGCCGCTAGCCCATGGTTGGAGACCTCCTCTTGGTGGCAAGCGGGCACAGAGAGACTCTGCCCTTAAGTTGATAGTGATTCATTTCGCGAAGATTCAGAATTGGGGCAGATGTTGACAACCTGTGGCAAACTGTCCAACCAGGCCCCTTCAGTGAAAGTCAGGCACAGCAGCTTCAGGCTGCAGCTCTGATAAGTAACTGTTGGGGTAACAGAGTGGATTGAGTGTAGCCAACTCAATCACCTCTTCTAAACAATTTGAAGGCAACACTGACCTGAGGGTCAGCCTAGGCCCCGTAAGGGGCGTACAGGAAAAGAGAGAGAGAGATGATGATGGCCTACCCACAGTTGGAGATCTTGTGGTAGTGAGTGGACACAGAGAGACATTGCCCTCAAGTTGATATTATGATTATGATCATAATGATTATGATTATGATTATGATCAGGGCTTGAAAAAATTCCCCTCTTCCTGCCAGCAAAAAAATTCCAAATTTCCTGTGAACAATACCAGAATTGCCTACAACTGCAATTTATATTTTGTGTTAGATACCCCATTTAATAAGGTATAGTATAGATTGAATGCAATATTTGGAAAAGTTTCCTGTGAAACTGTATGACATTACCCATAAGGAATGTTTGTCAAATATTACCTAGCAGCACCAACACCAGTGCTACCAGCCATTTTCAAGCCCTGATTATGATTATGATGATAGTAGTGCCAATGGTAATAATGATGATGGCAATGATAGTGATGATAACACAGTGACATTCATCAAATTTTATCAATGTTAATATTTTAACCAAATATTGTTTCCTTTAGTTCTAACTGTAACTAATATCACTCAGAAGATTACTCCCAATTCATGAAACATATAATCCATTTTATTAGAATAAACAAATGTAATCACAAGAATTCAAACTCTCCAATTAAAATAATCAATTCATTCTTTTCTAGAAGACCATGCTTGGGGTAACTATGTCAACAAGAAGAGCAATTGCTAGAAATTAAAATAAAATTTGGTGACTAAATTCCAAAGTTGTAAATGTTATTGCCACATAGTTGTATTAAAAAGTTAACTTTAAATCTTATTTAGTATGTAATACCATTTGATATAATCATATCAGTATAGAGGCTGGTATTTAGTGTCAAGTATTCCTGTAAAATATGGAGCAAAAATTTCTTTCTATATCATTTAACAATATATGTATCATCCTTGTCTTCATACTTCTTTGAGAAAGGCTCCTATTGGATTTTTTGCAGTTTTTCTTGCCTAGTGTAAATCTCTAAATATTGACATATTTTGAAAGATGTTTACTAAATCTGATATATTTTAGAGGAGATATTGAGAATCATAGCTACACATGCTTTCATCATGTTTAAAGCAAGTCAAAAGTGATAGGCTAAGGTGGTGGATACAGAAAATTCAGAATTGGTGTTATTCCAAGGCAAAATAGTTGTGAAAATTGTTTCTATTGCACTTTGCACATCCAACAATATTCTATTTTGCAATGAATTCCCTAGTAACTTATGCAATATTTATGTTTTTGTGGTGTGGTATTGTATTATTGGATCATCTGACTTACAAATCTTTACAGGCAAAGCTGTCTGGGTTAAAATCAACTACATCAACTGCAGCTGTGGGGCAATCTAATGGAGAAACAACTGGTGTATCATCTGAAACACCACCTTCGACCTAGTTTGATTACATTGTAAAGAATTTTTAGCTGGAAGTATGTATTTGAGTTTCCATGTTCTTTTCAGTTTCTTTCCATATTTCAAATTGGCAAAGACCATTTTCATGTGCCAAATTAATTTGCAAAATAGTTTAAAAATCTATCAAGTTTGTACATCATAATTGAATCAAGGTTTTGTAGCTTTTAGAGGAGACTAATAAATTACATTTTAGGAAACCATGAGCTTTTTATATATTTTCATGTTAGTCTAATAAACTGAGTACATAGAATTTTCTGTCTTATATAGGTACAAAATTTTCGTATTTATCTTTTTCAGTTATTTAATCTGTATAAGATATTACGGTTTAGCATAGTTAGGTTTGTCTTTGAGTTCTTCCAAAAAAAAACCAAATTATTCCAACTACAGCTAGTCCTGGAAAGCCGTACAACACGAAAGCCAGAATAAGAGCAACAGTGAAAATTGGCTCTACAACATAGTCACCGATGCTCCACGGTCTTAGGCCAAGTCCACTCAATTTTTCGTTGATCTCTTGAAACGGCGATCGGCCTTCCATTTGACTGTTCTGCCCACCCCCGCTTGGAGGATTACCCATTCTTCCAAATGCACTGGCAAATGAAGGGCTTCCAGTAGTCTCTTGTTGGTTTCTATGATCTCCACGAAGTCTAGAATCATTCCATCCTTGACTTTGTCTTTGCCTTCTCTCCCATTCGATAGCTCGAGGGTCATCATCTTGTACAATTTCACCATCTATTATTTTCACCATGTTAAAAAACTCAACGAAATTGTACTCAAAAAAACTTACAAGACGAGATCTATATCAATTGAAGCTTTGCTCCGAGTTGTATGCCTTTAGTGTAATTGACCAGGAGACACTGTAAGACAATCTGAATTGGAACGGATATGGTGTTTACTCAATGTTTGGTCGCCATATTTATTGGCAGTATAAGTGCAAGAGTCGCCAAAAGGAGGCCAGGGCGTTATGACGCGTGTCTCTTATCCTGAGATGTTCACAATGGGAGGGGGGGGGGGGTATTTCACTGTTTGAGGAGTCCTTTTTAGTAAATCCGCCCAGAAGTATATGGGCTGCATTTTTCCCGTGGAATGATAGTGGCATATTGTACCATTTGTGCCTGTCAAACGATTTTAGTCATCAAATTCAGCCTTAGATTCAGCCTTATACTGTATATAAATCAAGCTTTTAACCCACAGCAAACCACCCCACCCACCACCAAATGCCTGCTTAGGGCTTGCCTTGCAAAAAGGAAACTGTAGGCCGACATTCTACCCTTTTGTCTTCCAGTAAATTGACTTAACAAGAAGGAATGCTTCATGAGACTTGATTCTGTCGCGGATTTGGAACAGGACCTTTTGCATAAGTAGAATTGAAAGCAACTGCCGCGAACATCCGTCCCCTTCTCTGCTCTTAGGAAATATTTCATGCCGTGTTCCACAATGGCTATGTGAAAGCGAATAGAATACCAGGTGCAGTCACTTCTACTGTCTATTATTTTACATACCTGGATAATTTTTTCAGGAGACCGCACTATCAAAGAGAGGGGAGAATGAACGCCTCATGCAAGGATGCTTTCGGCACGAAGACACCAGGTTATTGAACTTGTTGGCCGATTCATATTTTGCGTCAATATTGTCGTCTCTCAATTTGATATTAAGTAATTATATGGGAACAGGGCCATTAGGTGCCCAGTAAATTTCAATTTCGGTCATTTATGGGCAAAATACCAAGGTCATAATATTGCTTCATGGCCAAAACTGGCTCAGTTTCATTTTTCAGTCAGGGATAAAAATCAGTGAATTCCACTGTTCGTCATTTTTGGGTAAAATGCCAAAGCATGAAGGTTACAGTGACGACAAATAAAGTTAACATTTTTCTTCATTTTATTTGATGACAATTCCGTTTGTTATGTTTCCACGCTATCATTATTGACACAACCAGAAGTGACCCAAGCTTGAGCCATCTTCGGTGTTGTTTTCATGAACTGAGTAAACATATTAAAGAATCACAGAGATCAAGAAAGCGAGAATATGGGAAAGTGTATAGGAAATACCCTAGAGAGTACATACAGAAATAAAAATAAAGGACGAAATTGTAAACAACCTAAATGAACAAAGAGGGCAACAGGAAAGCGTCTAAAACAGAACCATGGGAATAGATGGTTGTTGAGAATTAAGACAGGGGCTATCTCTTTGAATTAAGAGACTGTCGTGTATGCGAACATCAAAAGAATTGTCAGTCCTACTAATGATGCTGAAGTTATCTAATGATGCACTATGGCCGGTTTGCTTAATGTAGTCCCATATACATATTATGTGCTAGGAGAAGCAAGCTTTGAACGACTTTTACCAATACCAAAGTGTTCATTACAACTAACCTTAAGGTTTATAGATGTCTTTCAGTAATAAGTAGCATTGCAGCCACTAGACGAATATTTGTAGATCACATTTGAGCACAAGAGAGTAAGAAAACAGTCCTTATATTGAAATAGAGATGACAACTGCTTGGGTGATTTATACACCAACTGTAATTTAAGATCGGGGTAGTATTTCTTAAAAGGTTTAAACATATCATTACGTAGTTTGAAGTTGAATTCGCCTAAATAGGGAAGATATAAGACAATACGTTGTTGATCATTATCTTTATCCAACTGGCGAGTGTTTGGTAGGAGAAAATTGTTTTCAAAAAGTTCCTAACGATACGGTCAATTAAGGCAGAAGGGAAACAATTATTAATAAGAATACGTTTGATTTTAAATAATTACTTGTGAAAATAAACATAAGAGGAGCAAATATGAAAAGCGCGATAGACCAGAGCGCTGATCAGCGAAGTGAAGTCAGTGCTACGATGCTAACGAAAATTCAGTCGATCAAACTTTCAGTCATTATACAGTATGGTATCACACTCTTTGAAAAGTAGTCGAACGCAAAGGTCGATGCTCTCATCCAAGGGTATATTGGTAAATAGGCTGGAAACGTCAAAGCTAGCAATGTAATGTGACTCATTGGGAAGAGAAGAAATTTCTTTAACAAAGCAGAAAAATCTTTGACTGTATATCGATTGGCAGTGAGGGGCCGTAGCCATGCTGCACCAGAGAGACCAAGAACCTGGCACAATTATAACTATACGTGCATATGGCAGAAAGAATGGGTCTAACGGTTGAATTAACCTTAGGAAGTCCGTATAAATTACCGTGGTTGCTACCTGTGGGGAAAAGCTTCACGATAAACAGCATCAGAAATACAACCTTTCTTGAGTAGACTATCCCTAAGAAATCGAACTAGTCTATTGCAAAACCTATTGTTTCACTTTTCGGCCAAAAGTTGGCTTGGTTTTATCACTTTAATCTGCAATCAAAATCATTGAATTTTAATTCCGGTCTTTTATGGGCAGAATATAATTGCTATGCCCTTACTTTCTGGCCAAAATTGGCTGATTCTCATCACCTTTAACTGGATCTCATCTCCCTATCTAATTAACTTTCCTTTCTCTTTCTTCCTTTGTCAGGGCTTTGTTATAGGCTCTATTAGCCTTTCCCAGACACTACATACTAAACAAAAAACCTTTAAACCTGCAGTCAAACCCGATGAATTTCAATTTTGGCCATATTTCGGTAAAATACCAAGGCTATAGCCTTACTTTTTAGCTAAAGTTGGCTCATTTTCATCAATTTAAATCTGCAATCAAATTCAATGAATTTCAATTGCAATCACTCATGGACAAAATTCTAATTTCGCTGAGACGCTAATAGAATGAGCAACGATTAATGATTGCTATTAATACAGCAATCGATATCTCATTCAAAGCAACTTTTGATTCGAATGATATGTGCATACACTTTTGAGGGGTTAAGTAGTTTGTTACCACTTCACACAGGGATGTCGCGAGAACCCTGTAATCTGGGGGTGTGTAGCCTTCAAGTCTTCGAAACGTACCTGAATGTAACGATGTAATGACCTAATTTACATGAATCTCCCCAAGCTCGAAAAAGATGGGGGTGTGGCATCCCTACACACCCCGGTCGCTGCGTCCTTGAATACACACATTTACTGTTTACAAACTGGATGCCACTGCACACTAATACTAGGTATGCCAATCGATCTGACCGCTAAGTACTTATCGTATAGATTTTTGATCATTATTTCGCGTTTATCTTGCAATCAGTCGTGATTTTGTGACCTAGGTGATAAAGTTTCGTTTGGTAAGCCGTATTATCGGATTAGACTAAGACTGCAGTTCCCCTGTACGTTTCTTTACACAAGAAAATCTCTAGATTATAACCAGCTGCAAGACAGCTTGCATGAGAATTGCAAGAAAAAACTCATTCTTAGGCATGCAGCGAAAATTTTGGCTCCCGCAGTGTGGCTTGCTGCCTAGTGCACTTAGCGGTCCTCGCTGCAGTTAGAAACCACTTTGCCAAACTTGAGGACACAATTTTCTTTGTTTGGGTATCTAAGGCCATAAGAGTACTAGTTGAGGGTGGCATTCTTGTAAAACAGTGCTGAATATCGTGCTTTATTGTGATGCAACATCATAAGAAAGGATTTCTTATTTCGATATCTGTAGAAAACTGCGTTCCTCTCGTTTGTGGAATTTAATAAATTCCCCACATTTATGATTTGGCTTTTTACTCTAAAAATAATAGTCGGCATTCACGTGCGATTATCATGACAAAAATAGCGCTTCTAGCTAAAGAGAAATGGAATTATCGCGATCAAGGAATAAAGACAAAAATAGTAAGCTGGAAAAAAGATTAACTGGTTATCACATTAGGAAACAATCCCATGGCTAGCATTATCTGAAGCTATTATAATAATAATATTTATTATCATTTGTAATCGACGATCCAAGTTTACTACATGATATGAAAATGAATAACTTTACATTACAAAATTTGGCATAGCTACTTTTCAGCAAGCAATTCGTACCCGATTTGAATGATTAGGGGCTTGGAAAGCTTGAAAGTTTTTTGCAATTATCACTCGTGAGGGTGGGTGGCTAACCGATAAATCCAGGGAGATTCACTCTAAGGATACAAACTTTTACGGTATTCAGCATGAGGAAATGGATCCGATCGTCCAAATAAATTCTAGTCTACCTCCTTGACTTATAAAAAGATATGACTAATCGTAAAATAAGGGAACATGAAGGTCGTAAATGAGTACTAACTTTGTTTTGCCAAAAATATTTTACCTGCATCTTTGATTGTCTGTCGGCTTCCAAACCATTCAACTGTGGTAGCTAGGATGTTCTAGTTCCGCTTACATATTCCTCACCCTCAACTTGCCTGCTATAATTCTAAGAGTTGACAAAGTCAACTTACTAGTTACATGTCAAAAGTCAAAAGGTCAGTTCAGAGGTCATAAGTCACTGTTAAGGATGAACCGATTTCCTTCCGAATGCTTTCCATAATAAACATATCGACACTTTCCAAATGTGCCTTTGTGCTCGCCACCTTCAGCGACTTCAGTTGGCAATGGTGTGTAATTATCTTCTTGAGAATCACTCTCAGTTCCAGACTCAAATTTTCCCTAGAGAAAAAGTTGAAAAAGTAATTAAATTACTTGCATGAATTGGCCTGCCTAATAAAAAGGGTATAACTCCGTTCCAATAATGTCCACTTTCTCCAAAACTGGACTCTTCTCCGTTAAATTGACAGAACATTGTACATTTTTCATATTGTATATATGACTCATCCCTAATGCCCTAAGCAGATTGCCTTCCCTTAGCACGTAGTTTCTATTTGCAATAAAAATGGCCACAACTACTTATTAGCAAACAGTAGTTGTATTGTAAGAAACAAGGGAAAATTCTGTTGTATACTGAAAGCACTTTTCTAGTTCAACGCTCATCAAAATATGAAATGTTGGATAACAGTCAAAGGGCAAGTTGAAATATATGACCAAACGAGGATCCAACCTCAGGTGACAGGAGCATTAGTGAATCTGATTTCATAGTTTGCTAATTGTCACTTTCATGGACTCTTTGAAACCCTGCCATATCTAGTGCTTATTACCAAATGTTATTACTTGCCTTGTCAGTAGATACAACTCTCATCAAAGCACCAGATCGTTTCGCTTCTTTTCTCTCACTCTCTTGAACAGCGGTGGAATCCAAGAATTTTAAATGGGGAAGTCTGTATATTACATAGTACCTACAAAGATGTCATGCAATTGGTAAAGAGCTTTGCACATATTTCACAGATTGCAGAGATAATCACTTAACTTAATATTATACTAACTGCATTAAAAATTGTTTGCTAAAGTGATGTGACCAATTGCTTTGAAGTAAAAATAAACTGGAGAAAAGAATGGAAAGGTCATATAAGCTGAGCCACAATGTGATCCTGGAAGGGTAAACAAACCAAGTTGCAGCCATACCAGTGAAAGCTTGCCCATTTGCTAAAGATATCACAAAGTTTGAGCAGATCAAAAACAAGGGATAATACTGAAAGATATTTTTTGCTGCTAAGAAGAAAAAGCACACCATTTGACCTTGTGGAAATCATGAAGGGGAATTTGAGCACTACAGGACAAAGACTATTAAATTACATGGACACATGAAAAACAAATAACTGTAAACTTAAAGAGTCCTATGATGGACAAGAAGCAGTTACAAGGTGACTATATATAATTTTACTTCCTTCACTTCTTAATCAAATGCTCATATTCATGTTGTATTTGATAATTTCAAAATTCAATCACCCATAGATGTGCTGATCGTCAAATATGCTAATGCATGACCTCTAGAAATCAGTTGATCATCCTATCAAATACCAACTAGATTTAGGAGGTCTCTGGCGTGAGAGCTCACTGAAGTTAGCACACAAATATGCTGAGGGTCCACAAATATGTAGCATTATGGTACTAACTTCGAATATGCTAAAAATATTCTGTGAAGCTCTTTAATTACCTGACTCAAAAGTAACTCATTTTATGGAGGTGCATTTAAAATAGGTGAGAATATAAATATCCTCATTCAGAATCAAATGTGAACATTGGAGTAGCTTTATTTGTAAAACAAAATATTGACTGATGAGCTGACATGACTATTACTAATCTTAGCAATAATGTTTGAAATGAAGTCAGTTGCTGTGCTCTCTTTCATATTCCTGCTGTGAATCTATTTATTCAACTTCCTGAATTAATTCAGGGTTTACTAGAGAGGCAGGAATAATATTTCAACAGGGTGGAATATTTTCTGGAAAATCTTGAAGACTTATAATTGGATCCACTGTGCTTTGAAGCACAGGAATTTTTAGAATGACAAGTTCATAAACACCAATATTAGACACCTTCTATGTACATGGTCACATACTCTTTGAGCCTTATAATTCATTGAGTTTCTTCTTTCATCAAACCTACATCCATGATTATTAGAGAAACATGGCTAATTTTTCAAAGTATAGACCAAAATTGCTTTAGAGGCTGGAATACTAAAGTGGTTGGGAATACATGAAAGAGTTCAGTAAATGCTAACCTGTATCGTTGATAGTCTTCATCATCCTTCTCCAAGCTAATTAATTGGTTTGGACAAGCAGGATTTCCAAGGAGACTAAGATAATCCAGATATGGCACTTTGGTCACAATTCTGTCCAACAACTGTTCAAGATTCACAATGTAATGATATGTTAAGGGAAACTCAAAAGAAACAAGTTGAAGACTAAAGAAAGAAATATGTGCGAACATATCCTTAGTAAACTGGGCAAGATGTTAGATGGCAATACTGTCGTTGAATACCAATAACTTTATCATGAAAACTCCCAAAAAAAAACTGCTTGGTACCTATGCCAAAGATCACTTATTTACTAAATTCCATTTGTCTAATGGCCCATACCTTTGACTACACATTATCAAAATTGTCTGTATCTACTAACTTGTCTGTGTCTGTATCTATTATGTCGGGTGAGTGGCCAAGCGGTTCAGCTAGCTTCTGTTAGCAAGGTGAAGTTAATCTTGGTTGTGTTAGGTCAGCAACTGGATGGGCGACTTTCCAGATAAATGACCAAAGCAATTCACTCTACTATCCCTCGGAAGGGACGTTAAACTAGGGGTCCCATGCCCAGATGTGGCATGCAAAGCAGGCCTAAACCAGCTGAAAATGCTAGATGTAACAGCCTACTCAAAATAAAGTAAACAACAATGACAACAACAACAACAACATTACTAATTTCAAAAGCAAAACGGGATATGTTGTAATATCATTTGGTCATTAGCTACAACTCAGCAATAAAAATATCTCAAGTGAAAGGATATTTCATTTTTGTTTATAGTAAGAGTCCTTAAAGTTGGCATCTCTGGGAGCTCAATGTCATCCTTCAGTTGGTTATTGTCAAGTAGCAACTCTTCCAGGATAGTAAAGCCAACCAAGCCTTTAATTGACCTTCAAACAAAAGCACTACCAATTAGACAAAAAAAAAACAGAAAAAGCACTTTTACTAAATGGCACTACACAAACATAATTCTACAAGATAGGTTAGCACAAGACATCTATACAAATTAAGTAAATGTGATGATTATCCTTGTGAGGAATGGACTTTTAAGGTATATAGACTTAGGTCTCAGAAATCCAGTGTACTGAACATTCTTAACTTGTTGAGCAGTCAAGTACTACTTTCAAATAATCACTCTCTTGCACAAAATGTGTAACTGACTTCCAAGCAGCTCAGGAAATTTAGCTTATCTCTCATATTAAATAACTATATACGTGTGAGTCTATATATATGTGTGTGTGCGTGCGTGCGTGCGTGTGTGTGTGTGTGTGTGTGTGTGTGTGTGTGTGTGTGTGTGTGTGTGTGTGTGTGTGTTTGTATGTGTGTGTGTGTGTGTGTGTATATACTTACCTGAATCTGAGCCGCATTTGCATGGCATAAAATATAAAAAAGTGAGAAAATCCAAAACATACTTATCTCAAATGTAGACACTTCAATAAATATCTTCATCAGTACAGATGAAGATATTTATAGAAGCATCTACATTTAACATAAGTATATTAAATATGTATGAATAGATATGTAAAAATATATATACACACACACACACATATAATATATATATTCGTATATTGAATATGTATTGTTGACATGGTGAAAAGGACAAATATGACACTAGATCAATAGTGCATGTGTTTTTCAAAATAATGCTTTCAGTTTTAAGAAATAATCATTTTCCTGGAATAGGTTTAGCTGCATAGGTTTAGTCCACTAATATATGAGGCTACAGATATTTACCTTAAACGATTGTAACTTAAATCCAATCTTTTTGCTACTGTTCCATATTTTCTGGAGAGCCATGGAGGTATGCATTCACAATCTTGTCCAACAAATGTGAGCTTAATCAAATCAAATTATAAGAAGAAATCAAAATACTGCATGCATCTATTTTATACCTTTTACCACAATGTCTTAGTGGATGATCTATATAACACTACAGTGATACTACAGAGGAAGTGAAGTGATGTCTTCAAAATTCAAGGGCTCTATTTGTTGTGGTTTCAACATTTCTGGGTATGCTTCCATTTACCGGCTGTTCAAGTGATGTCTTGAAACTACGGGCCCGCTTCATGCTGTGGTTTCAATATTAATGAGTGTCAAACCAACTCCTTTCATTCACTAAATGTTTCATACCTTTTGCATGGTTGTGTGGTATTTTAAAATTCATACGGGACCATTAATGAACAATCCAACTATTGAGTTATGCGTGCCAGTAACTGCTAATGTTTAACATGTAAGATTCATTTGAAATCTATTTCAATTCAAAAACGTTCTATGATCAAACAACTGGGTTGCCCGATGCAAGGCATGGCAGGAATTGCTTGATAATTTCACAGAACAAAGAGCTGATAACAATTTTAAATAAAAAATTTATGTGGATAAATAGGACATGAAAACTACGGTTAAATCAATAGTTGGATCATATGCTCTTATCTCAATGATGGATTCTTATTACTACATTATTATTGTATTTTTCTCAATCTTTATATACAACATATTCAGTTGAGCAATTGAATGTTATACGATAGGCCTAGGCCTTTCCATCGTCAAGGGATTCTTATGATTTCCTGTGGTATAGAAGATAAGCTACAATAACTCTTACATTTCCATTAGAGAATAGCGTTTCCATTGCTATAACTCTTCACAAAAGACAGACAATAAGTTACTGTTTTCTTCACCACTGCATTGTGAAATGTCTTGCCTCCATTAATCTACCGTCTTCTTGAGTACGACGTCACAGCGAGGAAGTTACGACGCATGTGACGTAAACTCGTGACTGTCAAAAGGAATCCCATCCACATGTTTTCATAACGAAGCATCGTCTGACTTTACGCGGGGGTGTCACTACCTGGAGTTTTTAGACAGAGTGTAAATCCTTAAATGCCTGACAAACGCTGTAAATCCTTGAAGTGGCCTCACTCGAACAAGCCTTTAAAATATGATGCTAAAACTTCAAATTGTTAACACGTCCCCACGAATAAGCCCTCCCATCGAATATGCCCCCAGCCAAAAAGTATCAAAAATAAATAAGCCCCCAGGGACTAATTCGAGGATTTACGATGCATAAAGATATTCGGACTTTAGTGGTTGGTTAATTGCTTAGACCTCTACTTTTAAAAAGTTTTGCATAGGCACTAAAAGCGTAACTTTGCATTCACGATGTACTTGAAAAAGTGTTCTGAGACTCTTGAGGGCACTGTACTTTGTTTCAAAAGTCTGTCTTTGATAGTAAGCTTCAAGTTGATACAATTTGCTGTAAGTAAATTTCTTTTGTACGATGGGTTCCGCAAGTCTCTCTCATGGTAACTTTAGCATGTTTGAAGTGCCTTCTCTCTTCCCTCTTTGATTCCACATGCACAAATGCATAATGAGAGTCCCTATGCAGATGGTAAAGCTCAAACTAAACCGTATGATAACATTTTATCGTAACATTATCTGTAACAAATTCCTATTTGTGAACAGAGAAATGTTTACGCGATATGTAACAGAGATAGGCAATAAGTGAAGCCCAGATTAGGAGATGGAGAGATAAGAGATTTTCGATTATTAAATTCTAGATGATATGATCTACTGAAAAAGGCTTCGTGAGCCTCTGAACGTTTATCTCATTCCCTAGGTTTTGTTATATTTTTTGTATTATTTTCATGGCTTCCATTTCTAAACTCCTTGACCTTGACCTTGACCTTGTACTGTAGATGAAGATGTGGCCTTACCATGTTACCGTACCTTTAGCTGGCATCTTCAAACTGAGGCTAAATGTTCTCATGACAACAACACAACTAAACGCCATCTTTGGTTTTCTTGCAGTATAGATGTCATGATGGATTCTGAATATTTGAAACAACATGTCGGAGATGCTTTGACTAGAGGTTTAGCAGAAGTAGCACAAATCAGGCCTAATGATCCTATTGAATACCTTGCACTTTGGCTGCAGAAATATGTTGAAAACAGAGAATATGCAAGCAAGGTTAGGCCTAATAAGGCGTACTAGCCATTCAACATTCTATTTTTATTATTCTACGTTACTGTAGATTTGGAAAATAATTCATTATCCAAGCTTACATTTTTAGGCTTATCTCATGGATTATTTACTTTTGATATTCAATTGTTGTAACAGCCAGTTGAAAGCCACTATCTGAGATTATGTGATGAAAACACAAGATTTTTTTTACAGAAAGAAGAAGAAATGGCACAATTGGAAGTAGAGAGGAAGGAATACGAAGAAGAAATGAAAAGAAGACAAGAGATGGAGGAAGAGCAGAGATTAATTGCTCAACAAGAGGCCATTGAAAAAGCAATTTTGGAAGCAGCATCTGCTGGAGAAACAGAACAGCCTATTCCAAATGTGGTGCCTGAGCCATTAGAAACGGTTACTGAAGGAAACGAAGAGGAAAAGAAAGAAGAAAAAGGTATTATAGTTCCTTGATGAAGTTTAGTTGCCTGTAATGAATGCATGGTTATTAACAGATTGTTTGAGAAGTTCTCATTAATGATGTTCTCAAATTTTATCTTTATCACATACCACAAAAACTTTTTGACTCCTTAAGAAATTGGTTAAGAGATATGCAGTACTGGAGATATGCATATGCATGCTAGGGAGGAATTGGGATAATTTTTTGCAGATTTTAAGAGTTGCATCAACAATGGTAGAAGTACATGTACTTGCAAAGAGTTGCATGAGATGTAAAAGAGTTGCATGTGCTTGTAAAGAGTTCCATTAAACTTAAAAGGAGTTACATGAGCTTGTAAAGAGCTGCTATGGTCTTAAAACTATATATTACTTTGGCTCTAAATTATGGAATACCCTCCTGCTTTTTATACTGGTTGCTGGTTCTGTTGATGCCTTTCGGTCAAAATTGAAAATCTTTTTTATTGATTCCTATACCTACAATAGTGGACAAAAGTCCTTGGGACACTTAGAAGAAACAGATAAAAAACCATTTTCCTCTACATATTGTCATAGTTGCTACAAACATGCACCCCCCTTCCCCCTATAACAATGTTGATTCGTTTGTGGTACATTTGACGTTGGCGTGCACGCGAAATTTTCCCATTATCACAGGTACTTCTCCAGAAAACCAACATTGTTTCAGGGGGAGAGGGGAATGAAAGTTTGTTGCAGACTGCAAAAAGTGCAAAGTGTCCCAGGACTTTTGTCGGGTATTGTCTGGTATTGAAATTTTTCAAAACACATTATACCTGCAATGTGTTGGTTGGTCAAGGGGTAATCGATGGTGCTGAAAACGATGGTGATATTTAAAATTCTGTAAGTCATCTCTGTGACGTCATGTCACGTGGGTGTATATCATTCTGACCCTCCGGCAGTGCTCCTACCCAAATCGGTATTAGGACATAATTTTTATCTTCCAAAAACAATGTAATCGACGAAACGAGCCTCACGAGACTTATCTTGAAAATATAGGAACAGTTCGAGCAACATAGCTTGCAAAAACGCTCTAAATACCGGCTTTACTTGAACTTTGCCAGAACTTGCAAACGAGGCCAAGACAGACGTTAGCACATGTACTAACGGTAGTATTGCTATGGTTACGCAGATGCAGTCCGTAACTTATTAATTTCACCATTCGTTCTTATTCAAATTCCTAAAATATATTCTGCTTATGTAATTTGGCAACTTTTTCTATACAAGAGGCGTTATATGTGCACTGCTTTTATGGCTGGTGTGTTAACTGGCTATGCATTACAGTTCAAAATGTACCCAAGAAACACCCCCATTGAAAACATTCGCTATTGATTACGTATGCCTGTCTGCATGGCGAAATTTCAGGAATACTTCCGTTATCAGCAAAACAGACAGAACAGACGGCAGGGATATTCAAAGTCTCCTTGGTGTTACACAATTACTAGTTAGCTAAAAAGAACAACGATCAAACGTACATTCACACTAGTAATCTAAATGGCTTCACTAGATAACAACAACAATTTATTGATGCACTAGAGATAGAGACAATAATGAATGATGCCAACCGCCAATATGTTCGTCAGATTCACATGTCTGGTGAAGAGACAGTCACTCTATGTGGCTGTTGTTTTGCTCATTGGCAGTTTATTGTTACATTTTGTCACTTCAGATCAATGCTGTAATTGCCCCTCCCTCTGTCCTTTTTGTACCTACGCTTTTGTATGCAGATTGACAACAACGGAATGCGATGAGTATCCCGCAGTGTGTTGTTGCTATGCATTCCACAGTTTACACGGTTTACACCCACAGTTTACACTTGCAAAAAGCTCTGTATTTCTGCATACGCTTAGTATTTAATTTGTGTAAAATACGTAAAAGATGTACACAATATGTGTACACCCATCAACAATATTCAAGTTTATAGAAAACGTAGTAGTGGTATGAAAATTGGCACTTTTCCACGGTTTACACTTTCGAAGGTATTAAGAGTTAGGTCATGTGATTCTTTATGCAAAAAAGTGTAAACCGTGGAGTTTTTCCTCATTATTTCCTTACCAGTATACTAAACAATTCATGAAAAATCATTAAAGCATGTACATAGATAGTGTACACCTGGCATGCTGGTCACCTTTTTGCTTTCGTCAAGGGAAGCACCCTTTTTCGCCTGATTTTCAAGTGTAAACTGTGAGTGTAAACCGTGTAAACTGTCGCTAGTGCATATTGTTGTTGTTGTTCAGTCTGATTTGCATTGACGGACGCTGAGCCGTGTAATGTATTGCATGTATTGTATTCCGCAGAACGTAGTTTGTCCACTTTATTTTGTCAAATAATCATTTCCCGCATCTTTCCATAATTCAAACTGACTGTTAAGGTGGTCAAGGGGGCTAGAAGTGATAACAGGTTGTACAGCATACCATATATTATCACCATCGAATTTACTTGTGTGCTCATTATCTGGGTCCCCGAAGATGGGGAGGCCTTGCCCCTCCCCTCATAGCCTGTCTGGCCTCTTCAGAGGGCCTGAATCTGGTCTGTCATGACTTAAAATTTCTGAGAAAACGACCCTTCTCCCTTCTAGTTAGTGGTGGAGGCTCACAACTCTTTTTCTGGATGGTTTTGACTCCATACACTGTTTGCCTATGCGTTTACTCTAGATTTAGAGATCCTACACCGAGTTGTGATTTCACTATGCGGCAAGTTAAACTCCTTTCGCCACAAATTAACAACTTCATTCTTCTCATCAGTAATTTTTGCTTCTCTCGTCATCTCATTTCAATCTCTGTGTACCCTTATGGTACACTTTTGTGGCCATCTGCAGCCGCCTATGACAGTTGTTCAATTCCTGCAGTCAAGCTCACGATTACGAGGCTACGTCTTTAATACGATGTTAAGCGCAAACTACTGCTCATAATTCTTCTGCGTTTTTGCTATATAGAAGCTAGAGCCTCATATTTTTATGAGCATGACGTACAGTTGCACTCGTGTGTACAAATGTACTGTTTATATGCACCTTCAAGAGACAAGCCCAATAAATTTACCCTGTGACGTCAGCATGACGTCATAGGGTAAAGATACGTAAAAACTGTTGTTACTATCGTAATCAGCACCCCCGAAAACCCTATGATCGCCCATGATTGCAGCCAAATAGCTTTTATCTTTCAAATTTGATACCAGACAATAGTGGACAAAAGTCCTTGGGACACTTAGAAGAAACAGATAAAAAACCATTTTCCTCTACATATTGTCATAGTTGCTACAAACATGCACCCCCCTTCCCCCTATAACAATGTTGATTCGTTTGTGGTACATTTGACGTTGGCGTGCACGCGAAATTTTCCCATTATCACAGGTACTTCTCCAGAAAACCAACATTGTTTCAGGGGGAGAGGGGAATGAAAGTTTGTTGCAGACTGCAAAAAGTGCAAAGTGTCCCAGGACTTTTGTCGGGTATTGTAGCAAGTAAAATCTTGTGAGGTCTATCTGCTTCATTTATCATTTTTTATCTTATGTTGTTGGTGTTTTCTTCTTTTGTGTCCTCTTTATATTAATGTTTTTTACTTTTAGCAGGCTCCCTCTTGATTAGCTTAAACTATTTAGGGAGCTCCTCTTTAGTCAATTCAACTATATTAAATGTATTTTGTTAAATGTGATAGTTTATTGTTGTTGTATTTAATTGCTTTTTTAGCTATAACTTTGGATAAATTTGTGATTGAGTTGAGTTGATAAAATCAGAATTGAATTGCATGAGCTCACAAGGAATTTCATGAGCTTTGATGCCTATGCATAATAAGTAAGAAACCATTCAACCACCAAACAACACTATTACAGCACATAGATGGTGCTTCCTTGAAAATGAGAGCCAGCTGAATAATTTTTGTACTATAGTAGGGATAGAAATAGCTGCTGGCAATTTCCAAGAGCTTTCCAGAAACTGCTGGCATAAAAATCATTTTATATGTATTTTTTTTGAGTCTTATGGGATTTTAGCATTTTGAACCAGTGTCTGACAGGTCAGAATTTTGTTTTTTCTATCCCTAGCTCAGTTTTCAAATCAAAATTTCCGAATTTAGAGAAGATACTTTTCTATAGGAGCAGACAGCTTTCAAAGCATGCTTCGACTGATTAAAGTGTGTTTTGGTAGTATGGCAATCAGTATGTGATTGTACCAGTTTTCCACCCTCACCATGCAAATTATAAATTCTATACCTATAAATTTACTGTACATGACCAAAGAAAATAGATATTTTGCACAAGTTGAGTTTAAAATGTTTAATTATTTGCAGTTAAAAGAAAGAAGAAAAGTAAGAAACTAAATAAGGAAATAAAATATTTTTTGATTCTTGAGCTCATTCAGTATCATTGTAGTTTACCAATGATTATCAATTTTCTCTGAAAAAGCATTCACTTTGAAATCTGATCCAACCAGTTAGCCATGCAAGTATTTTTCCTTTTTTGTCATGTGATATGATATATTGAATCTGTTATAGATGAAGTTGCAAAGGAAAGTATAAGCACAGAAACAATTAAGGAAGAAGATGATGAGGAACAGAATGAAGAATTATCAGATAAACCTGGTCAGTGCTTCTTTAAATACTTATTATTATAGCCACGTTGTTCATTTACTATCTCTCTCAGATTTTATTGTCATCTTGTCTGATAGGCTGTTTATCAAGTAGGTAGTTGCCATGAAGTGCAAGCCATTCATTAACTGAGTGGTTGACTGGTTCATTTACTGATTGATTGAATGACTGATTGATTGAATGATTTACTGATTGATTGGGTAAGTTTTTGATCAATTGGTTGGCTGATTGATAGACTGATTAGTTGATTGTTTGACTGATTTACTGAATGATTGATTTAGTGACTGCTTGTCTGGTAGATTGGTTGATTGATGGATAGATTGATTAACTGATTGGTTGATTGATTGACTGATCGTTTAATTGAATGGTTGATTGACTGATTGACAGATGATTAGAAGATTCATAGATTCATTGATTTTGAATGCATTAGATGATCACTACAGTAAGGTGAAATTTTATAATTATCCAATCAGGGGTTTGTTGTCGAATTGTGCAATTATGATGCACCATGTTATCCAATCAAATGCATTTACTTTTTCTTTGTGATAAAGTTTAGTGATTTTCACATCACTGAGTTATCAACAGGTTGATTCTGTGGTTGATTGGTTAGATGCTTTGCTAGTTGATTGACTTAATGATTATAGATTGATTCGGTGGCCGATTGACTGATTGATTGAGTGATTAACTGATTGAAGGGCTCAGTGATGATATCCTAAAAAGTTAGCACCGTTATTGGCTAGCCTTTAGTCTTTGATAATTTTCCAATTAGCCTATTTACTTGGTTTAATTTGTCTGGAGTATTTTACTTTCCACTATGATCTTATAAAGTCTTAGTTATATAATCCCACTTATTTTGTTCCATTTCTCCGTGTAATTAATCCTTTCATTCATTTGTTTTCCTCTGGTCGTCCTCATGAAAGTAAAAAGCAAAAGAAACGTATAAGGTGTGCTGCTCTCTCAGTTTCGACGTTTTTTGTGTAAAACCCGTTCGAAACCCTCACTTTTCTTTTCGTTCTAGCAACAATATAATAAACAAACAGGATACCACACATCCACTATTTAGTTAAAAGATTATATCTGACAATTCCCTTTGTGAAGAAATTCGATTTAGTATTTCCCATGTGTCCAATATAGTACAGACGATTTCTCAAGCAATTATGTTTTATGAGCTTAGGGATAAAAATTTGGCAAACAGAAGAAGACATTAAATGTGGTAATTGCACTAGTCATCTCATTTAACGTGTATGGTGCTAATTTTGTGGAAACAGGGCCGTATTGACACTTCCATCCTTGGGAAGTGTCAGAGATTTTTACCTGAATTTTCCCAACATGTTTTAGATAAACTTAAATTCCATTCAATGAAAATATGTGTAAGAGATTCGTTCGCCGTTGTCTAATCAAAACGGTTATTTGTAGTCGTACATTTTACATTTAGCAGCGATTCAACTTCTACGAGTGCGATACGTTCAACGCACATATTCTGCAATTCTGAATATTTTCCCAACTTTTCTTACCCTTTGGACACATTAAGGGTGCGACACCCCCACACACCCCGTAGCCACTCCTCTGACAGGAATGGTGCCAGGGGAGAGTTGTGGGGGCTATAGCTCCCATCGGAGCATGGTAGCCCCCGTCGGAAGCTGACGAATGCTTTCCTTGGAACTTTGATGAAATTCTAGACTAGATTCTGTTAAGTAAAATGTTTTCATTGTTGCTTTGCAGACCCTGATACGAACCAGCAAGAAGATGAATCCTAACTCACAAACCCTTCCACGCTCCCATACGTCATATGTAAATATTAATATCAACCAAATTTAACCTTAGAAGTAGTTATATGATATCAAATTCCATCCTTAGTTGCGTTAAACAACATTTGATATTTCACTTTTTACAAGCTTCTATCAAATTCAGTTTGGCATTTGAACATGGAGGTTCTTTAGGCAGAGTAGAACGAACTTTGCCTATCGCATTTTTCGTTTAGATGAATTCATCTTGTTACTTGATCATGGCTCTACACATGCCAAATGCGTGATCAAGGATACAGGAAGCAATTCGCAGCAATTAGAGCAGTGTTTCTCGGCTTGGCATTTATGTTGTATATTCAAGAATTTATATTGTATATTCAACGTACATACAATCACTGCCAAAAGTCCTTGGAACACCCTTTTGATTGCAGCATTTTATGTGACAATTATGAGATTCCGGTGAAGAACAACCGATTACGCCCCGCTACCCCCCAGAACAATGTTGAATTGACGGTTGGGTTAGCTGACAGTTGTGTGAAAGCAATTTGACTTACTTACTGTGTATAAAACCTGTATAAATCAACATTGTTTTCAAGGGGAGAGGGGAACTCTCACCAGCCAGGTCAAAAAATACAGTAAGTGTTCCAAGACTTTTGGCATTGGTTATAGGCAGACGATGTTCTGGAGAGAATTCATAGAGATGTCATAGCTTGTTCACGAGTTATGTTTTACAAATTAGTGTCACCGCAAGATTAGGGAACTTAATGCTATTATATTTAGTTTATCTGCAGGGAGAGATAACTATACGGAGTTGAATGTATTATAAGGTGAATATTAAACTTATGAAACTACAAGGTAATGATCAGAAGGAAATTTCAAAATACAGAACAACATTGAGTATCAACAATATAGAACATGTGCAGCAAACACTTGCGTTTGTTTTATATTAAATATGATCCAATGTTTGCCGAAATAGTTTCTATTTTTGTCACTTTTTGTATTAACGAAGCCTTTCGTGCTTTCGTTTAATTCGATATGGTTCATCACGCTTTTGTATATTGCAGAATTAGTGATGTTGTTTAAACGACTGCCGTCCGAAGTGCTTCGAACCCACCTCATATAGCGCTTCATGTCACTGTTCGTGCACGCAGCGGCTACAGAGTGTATAGGAATAGTCTCATAAAACCTCTATAATGAATCACGGGGCACGCTGTTTTGAACTTCTATAGCTGTTCAATGCTTCACGACATATAGGAATTTTATTCCATTCTTAATTGTCATCTGTTGTTTGGTTTTGTTTATCTATATAATAAGGCACATACCTTTTGGTTATTTAGAAGTTTCCTTTTAAATTCTTGCCTTCCAGAAATCCTTCTTGTTAATTTTCTCACGAGAACATTCCGGTTTACTAGAGGTAGCCAAAACCAGTGCTTCTGTGTTTTTTAGATTTTTGCACACATTTTAAAGATTTTGCTTCAATGCCAGACATAGTCTTTTGACACGTGTCTTTATTACACAAGTGATGAACCCTGAATTTCTCTTTATCTTTGATTTGCCACTCTGAAAGTTGACTTCTACATAGCTAATAGCTTCCAGCAAGACTATCGTCTTTGAAACGTAACTTTTTTGTTTTAGGTTAATACATTATCAGTCTCATTGTCTCCTCATTTCTTAGAACCTGTGACTTCTCTTATAAGAGATAGCCCATCATCGCCACTAAACTCAGTTCATAAGTTGACTGCAATTCTTTGGATGGATTTACAGCAGCGTCTAGCAAACCGTATTCTGATTGTGGCTGCTAAGGACATGAACCCACTGGCTTTGAACCAGGCATCTACTCATTGCAAAAATCGTAGGAAATGCTTCGCAGACTATTTGAATTTTGGCTATCTTCGTTGGTATCACATATGCAGAACTTCCAGGTGTTCTTTGGTGAACCTCCCACAAACCTTGCACAAAGTCATCTCTAAACCTTGCTTGTCGCTATTCTGTTGTATTATCGTATTTGATTCCAACTTCATGACATACAATACTACTTCAGAGAAATACACATTTATTACGTCATCATCATCATCATTATTATCATCATCATCATTATCATCATCATCATCATCATCATCATCATCATCATCATCATCATCATCATCATCATCATCATCATCATCATCATCATCATCATCATCATCATCATCATCATCATCATCATCATCATCATCATCATCATGTCCTATAGCATATTATGTCGTAGGGCAGGGGCAAGCAAAACGAGTTTTTAAAGCAGTTCAGCACTAATATTTGCAGTGAAACTAAAAAGGGCTTTTCCATCCTGACCCTACCTGTCAGATTAACAAGACAGACAGAGATTTGTTCCCCATGGACAAAAGCTTGCCTCTTTCCTGTCGTAGATCGACAGGTTTCTGTTAAAACAGAGTAGTTAAATTGAAGTAAAAACTCATTCCTTCTGGCACAGGAAGAACGACTTTTAAATTCAACTCAATGTTTTAATTCAACTCAACCGATCTGCTTTGCGGAAACCAGTCGAGCCTGCACGCAGGCAATGTCTTAGGGGCTCATAGATTGTTTTTCAAACTCCCTTATTGTCTTCGGTCTCTCGCTATCTCTCGCAATGATCCCAAGCTCTACAATCTTTCGTACATTCAGCGTTGCCTTCATCCTGTCAGGCATCTTGATCCTTTGCTTCCACCGTCCGTTTGAATATTTAAGAGATGAATTGCATCATTGACAAGTACTTCTGCCCGCGTTGTGTGACAAAATGACAGTATATTGATTTTGACCATCGGTATTCCATCCAACCTTCTTACCATTAGTTTCATAAATGCAGATAAAACCAATGCTGGCCTTGGTCGACCTGTCTATAATACTCTGCCTAAACTTTCCGCTTTGGTTGGTCCTTTAAGCACCGATGCAAGTTACCGTAAAAATCAGTGATTTTCGGTAGCTAAAAACTATCTTTATTTGGCTTTTACTAATTTGAGTCTCTGATTGATGAACAATTATTTTGTCAAATTTTCACCGAGATAACCGATTTTCCCATGAAGGCGAACTTACAATATTTGTTGGTCACCAGTCTGATTATGGGAGAGTTTTTGGCGAGCACGGCTCCGATGCCTGTGTTTGGAACTCAGATTGAATTGAATCAGAAATGTCTTACTAAACTTCTCGAGCCAATGAGGCGATTTTGGCTTTTTATTGTATTGCTGATCACGTGGTTCGTCAAAATTGTAAGACACCCTATGAAAGCCTTCAGATTTCTTTGTAGGTGACTTCTCCTATCAATCCTCGTATGAATAGACAAGATCTGATCATGCGTAATGTAACGTGCACGGCTGCTCTCCTCTCGACCACATGAGCCACCTGCTTATAATATTGACGTAGAAAAATGGGAACTGTAGAGAGCCAGCAGACCACCGTTGCAAACACACTCTCAGCCTACAATGGAGCAAACAAAATCTCATTGCACGCGTGAAGTGATATGTATAATCTGTTTTGTATCATAGCACTGTTTGAGTCTGGGTATTGTCTGTGTCTTAAAAATTGCTCAGTCGTGATGCTTGCGTATTTCCACTGAAACACTATTTACTAGCATCATAGAAACTCATTTGTGTCTGGTTGTTACCGTGGATGACTTTTATTCTTCACACAAAGGCCATATCCTTGAGGATTCTCAAATGAGCTATGCGGCAAATTGAGCTGTGGGCATTTGCCCAAAGGTACCAGCACAGAATTCTCACAACACTCTCGTTATTTACTCGCCAGTTCTTGCAGGTAAGTCACATTCTTTTCTTGCATTTGATTTTGACTCGTTAGAAAGTAGATAAATCAATGTATGTTTTTACACAGTTATGATAAAAATGTATTTTTATACTAGGCTTAGAAAGCCAACAAGCAGACTAGCAATCTCACAAGCAAAGCAAGCTAGAGCCTTGATATGAAACCAGTATAATGTACAAAACCAATGTAAGGCTTGTTTTCATCCAAAGATCATCGTTTAAGACAGCAGCGACTAAAACAGACCTAAAATCATAGAAAAATCCCTTTGCCTTGTCGATATCTGCTTGAAGTTGAAACTGTTATAGTGTAATAATATTTGGCATTAAGTATGCTTCTTGCAATTCTGCTTTCCGCTTACACGGAGTAACTATACCGGCTGGGTGAAGTGTGGCATTCGGAATGGGCATTCTTTTATAATACCGCAGCTAATTAGGAGTGGTCTTGGCCGGTAACAGCAGTTTTGCAGTTTCAAATACATTATATTTTATAAGGAAGTTTTTTGGTGCAGTACTGCAACTTTCTTAGCTTTTTCATGATTTCAATAGTAAAATTTTCTTAACATTTTCTCAGCAAGAATATTCGATTTTGTGTAACGGTGTAAGTTATATAGGCAGACAGGCACTACACAAACACAACACTGAAATACATAGATAACCACAGGAAATCTACGTAGATTGAACAAGAGACTTAACAACGTTCTTAAGTCTAAAAAACTCAGCAATGACGTTTCTTAATTCTTCAGCAACCGAGTACTACCTTCTTGTTAACCACTTTCTTATAAAAAATACATGTATTGGACAGGGATAAACAGCTTTTATGGTGTAACATCAATTCATCTGAAAAATTATTCTATCATAGTTACCAGGTCTTTCTTTATTTGTGTTACAAGAATGTCGATTAAGTACAAGGGTGTGTAGAATTTCACATCCTTCTGTTCGATTCACTCACAGACAGCCTACATAGAGGTGTTGGATGAATTCGCTAGATTAGGATCACAATTGAAGTGGAAAGGTGATGTAGAACATCATTGTCTGCGTGTGCAAGATTCTGCTAGAAAATAAAACACAAATTAAGTTCGTATTTTCCTTTGTCGGTGCCATGTGCAAGGTGCTGAGTATAACAAATCTTTAAGAGTGACTCGTCAAAAATACGCCACTTTGGAAAAGCCACGTCACTGTGATTACAATGAAGCTAGGTCTTTTTTACAGCCAGCTTGGGGGCGTACTTACATGGAGAATTCCATTTTAAAGAACAGAGCAATGGGACTCCTTGCTTGCTATATGCAAAAGGTTTGATTGTATTGCAGATTCATTGCTTCTCATAAACAGGAGCATTTCATGTTTTATTGCTAAAACCGAATTGTGAAAAGCTTCCTGTAGATGAATTTGGAATTTACAGATACGCGAATTCTAGCAAACAGGAATATGAAAAACGTTAGCAAATTGTGTTTGGTTTTACTTCATTGTTGCTCTGTTGCTCATAGAAAGGGGACATTTCTTGTTTCGTTATTTATCTGAATTGTGAGAAGTTTCCTATAGAAGAATTTGGAATTTACAGATAAGCAAATTATATCAAGCGGGAATACAAAGAACATAAGGACTTTGTGTTTGGTTTTACTTCGTACTTCGTTCTGATTTCAAAAGATATTCAGCAGAGCGATCGTTGACAGTAATGATGACAATGCATAATTTTCTCACATTTATGTTTCTCATACAGCTCCATCTCCCAATGAACATATTAGTACATAATCCAGCTATTTATCTTTACAACTGAATGTTGTTAGAACTAACTGCAAGTTACTGAAATGGTTTAATGTCTATGCTGCTCACGGTAAAATGCGATGGCGTGTAGGAGACCACCATTAGGCAAGTCGCAAACTAGCCAAATAAGACCGCATTCGGGACGAAATAAGACAATTATCAATGCTTTCACAAGCCAATTTAATTAGTGCAAGAAAATAATGGAAGAGTGACTAAGGTCTTGATCTTTCAAATAGACCACTTTTTTTATAAAGAAAACGTGTATTTACGCATTCAGACTGCAAATCCCCTTTTACGTTTTCATTAAATATCCAGTCAAACGCATTCCATCAGATGTAGAGGGGCAAACTGAACGGAGTTGTACAAGATTAAGATTGTTCTTTCTTTATGAATAAATTCTCGTTAATTTGCACAGTGCTGTATTTTGCTCTGCAATTCTAAAGGGATCGATATCAAGTTCAGACAGTGCGACACATTATTATAAATGGTATTGCCATCAAGGTTAGCAATAACAGCCAAGTCTGTTTATGCATCGAAAGACGGGAAATTGTACGCTAGCATACTGTCGCAGAGAAGAAAAACACAAATCAAGCGTATATTTAGGAAATAGGGATTGACAAAAGAATACGAACAATTTGGGAAAGTAATCAGATTGGTGTTGCGCAATCTTATTAAACAGAGCTATTGATTTCGCTTGCAAGAAAGAGCTCTTTTTCAAATGACGATTGCCTAGTTTGTAATATCGCAGCGCACTTTCCATGGTTACCGATTCTATCTCCAGAAGATAGGAGTAATCTGGCGTGAATACAGCAAATTCCATGAGCTTTATCACGCACCCAGCAAAACACAGGGCATGGAGCGCGAGTGGTCATGCTTAGCATATGGGTGGGTCACAAAAAGAATTCACTTAGAATGTCATCCTTACACTTGGATTTATCTGATGCGACCGTAATAGTTGGTTTTGTACTTTGATTCCAGCGCAATATTTTGGGACTGCGTTCTCTTTTAATTATTATCTCTAAAGAGATTAGCCTTATCTTTCCATCTCTTTGTAACTTGTTATCAAATGGATCATCATTCTTGCTCCTCTATTAGTATGTGCACGGGGTGAACTGCAATACAATTCCATTCAATCTGCTCACAAATTGCCCCTTTCCTCAAGTGATTGCCGCTTGCCATAAAATTTTTTTATTCCTTTCCTGCGCAGTTGATCATTTTAATTTTATGGAAATTCGCAGTTTGCAGGAAAGTGTGACTCACCGCCCATGATTGGTTTTGTTCTCACTCCACAAAATGGTAGAGGTTATACATAGCTCCTCTCTTCTCTTGATACAAATATATTAAGTTCCCATTGATAGATCATGTCCTGGTGTCAAGTTTGCCAGATTAGGTGATTAACAATTCATAAGGGTAAACCAGTAATTCGACGGAGCTCGCTAAGGAAGAGCGCGTGAAGATCTCCTTGGCGCTTCCATCCCAAGTGAACTCTTCTAATTGTAATGGGATCCAACACCTTTACTTACCATGTGCGTCAATGTAATCTTGTTTCGTTGGTAGCAATCAACAAACACAATAGACCATCAATGAATCAATGTACTAATGATTTCTCGGCACCATTTACAGTGTACAGCCAAAAGCGCTCCTGCCCACTTGCATTTAGACTGTGCCGGTGTGCATTGTCAGGTTCGTACAAGTACAAAAAGTGTATAAGTCCCTAAACTGCGTATGCAAAGGTGGATCAACCATATCAGCTCACATATACTGCCGTAAAGCAGAAGTAAATTTATAGCTGCGGCGGCTCTTGTCGCACATAAGCTTTTAAGAAACTAAGACTTTTGTATATTTGTTTATATAAGAAACTGAGAGTATGGTCCAGTAAAGAATAGATTTTGTCACTTAAAATTCTGTGAACTCTAGTTTGTTAATTAGAGTGGTTCCGTTGGAAACATAGAAAATTATTATATTCTTATGATATCTGTGTGGATTATATAGTCTCATTTCCAGGAAATATTCCGAAGGAGAGCTGTTCCTCCTGAATTACAGGTAGGGGGTTCAGCACTCCCAGCACCCCTCTTCTACACCACTGATATGGGGGCCTTCTTTTTTGCCAAATCAAAGTGATGTGATGCATTACAGTCTTAAAACACCCATGGTTATCATCGCAAATTTCGACGTATGGTAAAAGTAATCCATAGTCAAACTGTAAATTTCAATTTATTTTTATAAGCTCGTTGATCCCATCTGGTTCCATTTCTTGCAAAGATTCGTATCAGTTTGCCAGGTGACCCAACCCACCTGAAACTGATAAAATCTCGTTGTAGCAATCAAGAGGTCACCAGGCACGATACAGTTGTAAACAACATTGCAGTTAAACGACTTTAAGTTTTATCTAACAGAATTAGTCATGGGGTCTAAGCGTAATTGTTTCTTTGATAATGGGGTAAAGAAAATTTTTGCCTAACACTGACTTCATTTGTTCTAGATTGATGATTGAGAAACATATACAGTTGCGCCTTCGCTTTGCATAATGTACGGCCTTATTATTCAGAACCTTCAATCTTTCCTGATAAAGGAATTTGGTGAGGAAAAGTTCCATCAGATTCGATTGGAGGCTGGTATTGAAGAGCACGTCTTCAGCATACATGAGAAATATAATGACGATATCATTGAACGGCTCGCTATGTCAGCAGCAAAGATAACAGGCTGGACCAAGGACCAAATTCTTCGTGGAATGGGTCTGCAATTTCCTCGTGTTTGCGGTGAATTCGGTTACTACAAAATGCTGAAAACTGTTGGCAGGAATCTTTATGAGTTCGTCAATGGACTTGATTACATGCACCAGTGTCTCAGTTTCTCCTACCCTGGAATGCAGTCACCAAGTTTCTATTGCGACCAAGAAACAGAAGAAGGCCTTCGCCTGCACTACCGGTCAAAGCGAAAGGGGTACGTTAACTATGTCCTAGGACAGTTGGAAGAGATGGCTAATTATTTATTCAACATGAAGATAACAACTGCTGTTGAGAGCGAGATTGAGACTGATGATGGAACACATGCCATTATATTACTCAAATTTGACAACAAAGTAACGAAGAGAAAAGTCTCCACTGGTACCAGCCATATATGTCCAACCGTTTCAACGGAGCTGATTCTTGAGACATTTCCGTTTCACCTCTTGTTTCGGGACGATATGAAAATGTTTGGTATAGGAGTATCACTTGAAAAAGTCCTTCCACACATTGATGGCAAGCTGCTAACAGATACTTTTAAATTACTTAGGCCAAGTATACCATTTACTTGGAAAAGTGTGAGTTGCTTATTGGCGTCGCTCTTCTGTCTTTCGTTGCAGTTTACTATGTATTATGTCACCTGTGTTGTCACTAACCGTTCTAAGCTACATTGTGATTTGGTTGGTAGTGCAAATATCACAATAGTATTGAAATATGTTCATACATATATACTTATATGTGCTTATCATGTGAGAAGGCGGTTTAAAGTCTTTTCTCTGTGTGGGGAGTGGGGATCAAAATTTTGACGTAAATCTGAGAGAAGAGGACGAAAATTCCATCAAATATATGAGCAAGCGCTCCACCTCTTCCCCCCTCGCTGATTCTAAATGGATTCTCACGGTATTTACCCTAATAAGAAAACCTTGTGGAAATTAATTTACAGTTTCACTTATCATTATTTACTCTGAATAACATCCATTTGAAGGACAGCACATAATAGCAGAATAAATGTGAAGAGTGAACAGATGTTCTTTTAGAAGTGTAAAGATATGGATAGCTATCTTTTGGGTTGATTCCACCGTAATATATAATAAATAAGAATTCTGTTACTTTAACAACTGTTTCTAACTTCTCTTATTTATCCGTCTCTTTTTACAGTTCATGTCTCATCCCAATTCTGTATTTGAATTGATATCAAATATCCCGCTCGTAAACACAAGTGAATTGTATGAAAACACAGACGAACAAGGACAGACATACTTGCACCTCAAAGGTCAAATGAAGTTCATCCAATCTTGGAGTGCTTTTATTTATCTGGCTTCTCCTGTGTAAGTAACTCCACAATGTTGCAAATATTATCCTTTAGGTCTTGTTTTGATTGCTCCTATTGTCTATCAAGCTCCTCCTTGGGAACTTATTCAAATTGCACTCTTTTCTCATATTCATATGTTCAACCACTCTCACTTATTGAATTGCTTTTCAGCCTTGAAAACATCGATCACATGTTTAACATAGGCCTGTACCTCAATGACCTGAGCTTGCATGATGCATCACGTGATATGGTCCTTGTTGGAAATCAAAAATCTACGGAATTAAAAATCGCATTGAATCAGGTATGGTTTTTACGCTTTTGACTTGTTAATGTCAACCCGAGCTTGGCAACGTGTTTCCTTCTACCATGAGAGCTCTTCATGAGATTTTGTGCTTGAAGAGCTCTCATGATAGAGCAAAACATGTTGCTACAATAAACAATTTTGTTTCTTCACGTTTTCTACTATATACATGTAAATACAAATATAAATAAACATACAAATATATCAAGGGTGGCCAAACTCCTGCCGTATAAGAGCCACATACAATAGGATTCAAATGACCAAGAGCCGCAGGAAGTTAATAAAAATTGACGTAAATATTTTTCTTGCATCGTTTAGCATAGCAATAATTAACTATGAGACCTTTTATGAAAGAATTCTAAAATCAACTCTATGCAAACTAGGTTAGTAAATAGCAAATTCATTTCATTCTTATTTTTCATTCATTCTTATTTGCTTATCTTTTTGGCAAGGATCTGCATATTGCGCTCGCTGCGGTTTCGCCACCCTTGTTCTATATACTACATACTTTATATTACATGCCATGCACTGTTATATACTGTTGTATCATATAAGATATACTGTATACCATGCCCATGGTTAATTGTTGATAATTTTAATGTATTTGTGCTCCGTTATGTAGGAGCTACAAAAAAGCGCCATGCTCGAAGAAAGCATGAAGAAGCTAGATACCGAGATGCAGAAGACTGACAAATTGTTGTATAGTATGATACCAAAATCTGTAGCGGATCGACTGCGATACGGAGACATGGCTGTTAATACTTGTGAGGTATGTTCGATAAACTATTTACATAGCTTAAGTATGTTGCTTAGTGATTGGCTCTTTAGCTTTGAAATCTAGTCCATTCCACGTCTAAACGTCGAGAGATTGTATTGAACTTAAATCCAAGCGAGCCAAGTATTGCTGGTGCAGAGGAAATTCTATGTGGTGATCTTCGAACCATGTGCATTTTGGTTCCATCCCATAAGCTTGCACACTGCATCATCTGTCAACGATAGTCAATAAATCGAGACAGATTAGTGTGTTTCTATACTTTTGAGTAGATTTCAGTCCTGCAAGTAGGCGTTTACCATTTGAATGTGTACTTGATGATCAACCGAAATCATGGGCGAAGTTACTCGCTTTTTACCTAAGCGTGAATTGCTTCAATATGGACGCTTCAGCAATAGTAGGGTAAGAGGGGCCAACAGAACGAAAAGGAATTGAACATTATACAAATATTACGTCTATTTCTTTGTCAACAAAGGAACACTTCTGATCTCCTTGCCTACTTAGCAGAAAAGACAGGAGGGGCACTTCCCCCCTTCCCTTCTTTGGCCTCCCTTTTTAGCATTCATTTGGTTTTACAACAGCATAAAGCATGACCTGTTGTATTCGAAAGGACTACCAAATTACTTAAACATGATGCGGGTGCAAAATAATTTGGGAGAAAGTTAAGATAAGTTTCGTATCTACCATGAATAACAGTCTCTTGCTCATCTTAACTTCATAATTCCTTAACAGCCATGGTGTTCTGGCTTCAATACTTCCTTCTCGTCATTTCCAAAACAAAAACTTAAATATAGCAATCACACCAAGGTTTTAAAATTTGCGTGAATCTAGTACGTACACCTTTTACACAAAGTGTGCACTAAACCAGGTTCTTACGCGTGTTTAGAGGCAGACTGGTATTGACAAAGAGACCCGGACATGTTTTATTCACTATCTTTCATTCTTTTTGAAGTAGTCCCACCAAGTAGCAGGGACGCCTACGCTGGAGGGGGCAGGGGGGCAGCTGCCCCTCCTGTCCTTTCCAAGAACTTAATTATTTTAGTACAAAAGTGTTCATAATGTGCCCTCAATAGGAACCTTGCCCCCCCTGCCCTCAGAGCGGGCAGGCGTGCCTGCCAAGTAGGCTATACTTAAAAAAACTACCGTACGTCATATTTGAAGGGGCCCAGAAGTGAGGAGTCCGGCGGGCACTTTTCCGATGTGCACAACCAGCCAGTCCATCCCTCCCCACGTTGAAGCTACTTGACGAGGTAGGGCTATGGAACTTATGGATGGACACTCTCTAGATCTAGAACAGGACTGGCTCCATGGATAACTGACAGGGAAGATAGTGGGATGTCTGACTGGCGAGTAAATTACTGAGTATATGAATTAGAAAACCGACAATTATAGGTGAAGCAATCATAATTTTTCAGCGTGGATGCAAAGTGTGAAAACATCCAACCTAGATAAAACTTCAGTAGCTTTTTAGAGCTGGAGGAGTTGTAGCATTCACTTTGGAATAAAGTGCTGTTGCCTGGTATGTAATCACTACATAGCAATAAATAACGATTTCTTTGTTGTCCATTGGAATATCAAAAATGTGCTACAAATGCTATATACTTGTAATTGATGGCAAGCCTATTTACTTTTAATCAGAACTTTGAAAATGTCACAATCCTGTTCAGTGACGTAGTTGGCTTTACAACCATCTGCTCAACAATACAACCGATGGAAGTCGTCGAAATGCTCAATGATTTGTACACAAGGTTTGATAAACTCAGCGAAGAACATTCTGTTTACAAGGTAACGTATCACAAGATTGCACAGAATTATAATCTTCCCGTTTGCTATTGCTTCCCATGAGCATTTTTACACACATTTCCTGCATGTGCATAATGTGTAATTCACTGTAATTTGCTCACACTCATCGTGGAGTCACATTATTACTTCACACTATATCATAGTACAGTCAGCTATAATATGCTACGATGTAGTGATATGAAATTATATTATCTTACTATATCACATTTTGTTCTATTATGTTACATTATGTTATGTTATATTATGTGTTATTGTACTTTATGATATATGATATGACATGCTACGACATGATATGATATGGTATGATATGATATGATATGATATGATATTATATTATATTATATTATATTATATTATATTATATTATATTATATTATATTATATTATATTATATTATATTATATTATATTATATTATATTGTATTATATTATATTATATTATATTATTTTATATTATACTATTTTATATTATATTATATTATGCTATAATATATTATTTTATATTATATTATATTATATTAAATTATATTATGTTATATTATATTATATTATATTATACTATGTTATAGTACATCATTTCTTATTGCATTATACTATATTATCTTGTATGTAGTATATGATATTATATTATGCTACAATAAATTATTTTACATTATCTTATATTACTTTATGTTATATGCTTTTTCTTTTTCTCCGCAAGGACCTCATTTTTATTTGCATTGAAAAGAGATGTTGTTTAATTTGTTAAGTCAATACCTTTTCGTTGTCTTTCCTAGCTGTATCATTTTATGTAGCAAAATATCTCCTCCTCAGGTTGAGACCATCGGTGATGCTTACATGATCGTCAGTGGTGTTCCAGAAAGGATAGCATATCACGGAGAGAGAGTAGCTGATATGGCCTTAGACATGCTTGCCGATGTTACAAGCATAATTGACCCTGGAAACCCTGATGATCACCTCAAAATAAGAATAGGTAACATCACATGTTTTGTACAATCAACAAATCAAAATGATCACTGTAAACTGACAGGTAGTAGTTGCTTGGCATTCAGTGAGTGCATACATGTAGACACAAACAAGGACGCCTGTTACACCTTTGACAACGGTGGCCGTTGCCCCTATCCTATGCTAACAGTGCACCAAATGGGATTAAAATCAAATCTTTGGTGCCCTGCAAATAAATTTTTTCCCTACCCTTTTCTTGTGCAAGCGTCCTTGGACACAAGTTGGAAGAGTTGCAGCTATTCTTCTCGATGTTCTGCATCCGATCAGCTCGGAGGCGAAGCTAAGAAGAATTCTTGGGGGAGAGAGGTACACAACCTCAATTTGCCGACAATAGAATACTTTCCTCGAGTTTTCTTAGGGGCATAGGTACTCCGAACATATCAATTACCAGTCTGCTACGCGACGTGAGAAAGTTGTGGGAGGCTTGATAGTTTCGCCTAGGGATACAGGAGGACTCATTATTGTTGGGTCCGACGTGATAGAAAATTTTGCAAATTTACTCCCCAGACTGGGTTACATTGCAGTTCCCAGACAAAAAATTTTGCTGATTATGATGATGCCATGAAACATTCTATTGCACCGACAGTAATTCTGTGGTACCCAAAGACTTTCATTTGCCGATAGATATTATGAATGTGGTAGCGAACAAAATGCTGGAGAGTACGTCACCACCTCCCCCCGTACCCCCTTTATTCCCGGGCCAAATTATTTGGGATGATCTCAAAAACTGGTTTGTAGGTGGAGGGAAGTGGAAGACTTGCAGACGTACTCTTGTATCTTCTGTTCATAAAGTAAGCAGTAAAATTTGTGAACTAAATTTCCATCAAATTCAAAATAGTAGTCTTGATCCCATATTAAATCATTCAATGCCTTGTAGGTCTCCATTCAGGCAGCGTCGTTGCGGGCGTGGTTGGCATCAAAATGCCTCGTTACTGCTTGTTTGGTGACGCGGTCAACACGGCTTCAAGAATGGAATCAAATGCTGTTGTAAGACTTACACATTACTATAGTAACCTCTTCTATCATTTGTTCCATTCACCATAAAACGTAGGACTCCAAGTGTTTTTTATTAGGAGTCGCTTTATAAGGAACCTACATGAAGAGCACTAAAGAATTTAAGAAACTTGCACCATTAAAGACCGAATTCCTTCAGAAATTTTAAATTTCGAATATTTTATCGCTTCAAAAATTCGATAATAACGAGGCCAGCTCCAACCGCTGCAGCGAAATGCGCATTAATTGTGCATTGTCCATGTCACAGTGCTCCATAGAATAGTTTGAGTTGAAGAACCTTTAGCATCACAGTGTGGCAAAAAGAGGTCAAAATATGAAGAACTTTAAGAACCAGGTCTTGCATTAGGTCCCTTATAAAAAAGATGTGTACAGCACCAAAGTATGGCGTCATATCCTTCTTTGCATGCCACTTTCGGATGAAAGGTAAAAACCTCGTTATAGCTCTTTAACTTTAATCATTGCACAACCATTATTTCACTTCATATTGGTGTGAAACTATCAGGATTACTTTAACCGAGCAAACGTCACACCCCCAATGTAGAGTCATACCTTCTGTTGGGTGAAAAGGCAATTAGATTGTCATCCTTGGAAGAACATGAGCACCTGCCTACCATAATATTGGCTTTGCGCATGTGTGGCTCGGCTTCAACTATGGGCCTTCTCAAAAAACCAATTTTGTTTTGAAGTTCAGTGTATGGAAATTAGCTGAATTTTCAAATCGTAAATATTGCATTGAGGACGGCTATAATCTAGTGAGCATGCCGAAGGCATTGAAGGACAAATAAGTGATATCAATTGAATATTTGCATTAATTATTGAGTAATCGATTAACCATTAAGGCTCAGAGTGAATGTTACACGAAAGACGTTGGTAAGAGTCATTAAAGAATTGCAACCAAAATCACAATCAGCTTGTGTTAATCAAAAACGCTTTCAAGCCATATTTCCCCGATGAATTTGCTTGTCAGTTTGATAGACCATCAGGCACAGAGTTGAATAGTGAACTTGTCTACGTATTGAGTTGAGTTGTAGATTCTGGTATCTCGTAGCATTTTAGGGTCTTTAACGGAATTTTTACTTGATTAAGACGACGTTACTGCGAAATGATGATCGCAATAAACTATTAGCTGTAATCAGCAAAGATGCGAGTAGATAATTTAATAAGTAAGTAAAGTACTCATTTAATATTATCCTCTATTATTATAGTATGTACAATAAAAATAGCTCGCTCCCTAAACAATAGAACAAGGACAGAGCAAATAAATGTTTCAAAATAAATAGGTAATAAGTAAGGCTACAGAGGATAAGAAAAGTCCATCAGTTCTAGATTCGATTTTACATTTTGAATTCCCATAAATTTGTAAGGAAGTAAGTAAGTGATATAAAAAGCGAGTAAATAAGTAAATAGGACTGCCGCTTGATATATAGGGATAGCACTACTGTTCATTTCATTTTAATTGATTTAAAATATATTTGTGAACCAAACAAAAAATACCTCTTAAGTGGGATAGAGCAACAGTCTGCCTTACTTACACCATATCACCGTGAAATCACGTGTCTATCGCATAGGGCATTGCACAATTACACGTTTTTTTTATAAGAAAAACACTTTTTTTCCTGAGGCTCAATTTTCTTAACTTTTCACGAATTTGAGGCTGAGATTTTCTTAAGATTTTCTTAACTTACGCAGGAGTAAACTGGCTGAAACAGGCTACTCTGTAATTGTTGGGCCACCATAAGTCTCGATCTTTGTACGAGAGTTCGCAATAATGAGCCAATATCAATTTCTGGAATGTAAAGAAGATGAACTGTAATTTTCTTAGCATTTTCTTGAACTTGAGCCTTGTGATTTTCTTAGCATTTTCTTCAGATTTTGGCCATTTGAGCCTCATCTTCTTATAAACTTTTTCTTATAAAAAAAAATACGAGTAGTCAAAAAGCCCAGCAAGCTTGATAAGCTGCTGTAAAAGAGCTTTGCGGTGAAAGCTGAACTGTGCATGCCCTAGTGATATGCGTAGGGTGCAATTTATTACACCAACCCAAAAATTTCTGTAAATCAATTAATCACAACTTTTATTATTAGAAGATGGCGTCAAACATGGCAGAATAGGCGTTTCGTTAGCAAATTTCTTGACAGTTAAGTCCACGTTTATCATGGAGTTTCGTTAGATGGAAAAGAATGCTGTACTCTTTATATGACCTCAGTATGACCTGAGTCATTAAATAAGTTATATAGACTATATTTTTTAAGCGCTTTTCTTAGGCCATGACAATACACATGAGTGAAACGACGAAGAATGAGCTTGATCCAAAGAAATACAGCATACGAAAAAGAGGCAGCATTGCTGTTAAGGTATACCATCAGTTTATCTTATATTGTATATGTCTCATTGTCAAGAAGAGTTCCCACATTCGAAGGTGTCCTATACCTACTTATGGCATCGATGGAAAAAGGGAACTTTTCTGTATCTTGCTTTACTGCCTATTAGGGCGTAAAATAAGTGTGGGTCTGATTGGCTTTGTGTGGTTGTAATTCAAATCTGTGAGTCTGCATCTTATCTAATTCACTATGCAGTGACAACCAATTTGTTCGGATAGATTTTGTATAGTGACAAACAGTTACAGTATGCGTTGATAAGACCACTTAGCTCCTCAACAGTGAGAACGCATGGGATTTTGCATGAAGAGTTGCTGTGATTGCGATATCAATCGAATATCAATAACAATCACTAATCAATAACAATCACTAATCAATAACAATCACTAATCAATAGCAATCACTAATCAATAACAATCACTAATCAATACCCAGTCTATTTACTTTGTGGCAAAATTTTGTCGCTCACATAACAAGCGAATGTAAAAAGCATGGCCTGAAGTATTTAGTAAAAGCTCCACCTAATATCTCCTATTTTCGATGAAATGAGCAGTGATAAATTTTCCTTATAGCTAGGTATGATCTGCAGCTGGGAAAAGTAAGGAGTAATAAATTTGGCCTATATGTTTGACACATGTAGATCATAAAATCTAACACAAATTATCATGTGTGCTCATGATATATATTAAGAGTTATCTACTTTTAGATCTTAAATTCATCACTTTACTTTCTAGACAAATGCTAGTTTTTAATTTCCGTTTTCCTGTGACTCCAAAGAAACAACACATTCATATTTTTTATAAAAGTGTGGATCTGTAAAATTACTTACTTTCGACTTTGCTGAGGAAAGTTAGTTGCCTCACGTATTGAAGCATCTGGACGGTATTTTAAGTTGATGATCCAATGTGGTCCCCAGCATGATTAAAGCTGTAAATCCTTTCAATATGGGAAAATATAGGAAGGTCTATAAGCTTTGGATAAAGTCTGAATAAAGGGTTACGTTCATTGGTGTTACATGATATAACTATAGTTTTTAGTGGCATTATCGGTGTTGAAACTCCCTTTTCAGTCACTTTCATGCAAGACGGGATACTCCGTCCTGATATATATTCTACAACAGTATAATCCTTTTCACGGGAACTTTCCAGATTCTTGAATTACTTTAGTCGGAGGTCTCACTATTGCATTTTCTTTGGCACATATATTATAATAGTTCGATTTTGCTGAGCTGGGAAAAAGCGAGGGAAGAGGTTCTGAAAGTAGAGAGCTGAGTGAATTAGCGGCGCCTTTATTCAACGTAAATTTGCTTGAATAGTATTTGTAGCAATGAAAGCAATGAAAAACTTCAGAATTGGTTGCATCAAAGGGAGCGACTAACATATGTTTGTTCACTTTGTGACGCAGGGCAAAGGACAAATGAACACATTTTGGTTACTGGGAAAGGGAGACTCAATGGACGCGATATCCCAGATTTCAATGCGGTCAATCGAGCAAGCAAAGGGAACAAATGATGATATAAAAGAGATGGACCCAATTGCTGAAGAAGAGAATGTTGAAAATGTCAAGCCAACTACAGACGAAGTGTTTCACAACGGCTTGCAGCAAAGTAATGCGGATTGTAATGATAATAACATCAAGGGAAGTGTGGGCAATGGCTTTGCTGTTGTAAATGGTAAAGATCATCTGCCAACATCAAACGGGAGCACGAAAAGGGACAAGCAGGGGCAAACAATAATGAGGAATAAGAACAGTTTAAGAAAGTCATCATCGATTGACTCTAAAATGCATTCACAACTGGAGACACCGAGCCAAAAGGAGGCCGTAAAATTTAAGAAGAAAAACACTGTGCAAAGTTCTGCTTGTGTAGTTTTATAAGAAACCTGGGTTGTTGCCAGTTTCCCTGGTAATGTAAGTTATCTAATGTAATGACATAACAAACGCATGGATCCTTGGAGGTGAGTGAATGAGACATGTGAATGAAAGTACCAAATGCTGAAAGTGCCTTCAAGGTACAACACGTGATGTGGCCACAGGGGATATGCCTCTTACTTTTGGTGAAGGGTGGTCATTAGAAGTCCTTTAACAATGAATTCGAGGATTTCAAACAAATGATATTTTGGAGATGCAATCTAAGTCAAAATAAGGGGTGTAGCCCCAGACTACTTCGAGTTTTTGTCCCCCTGCTTCATTTGCTGTGACTACGCCGCTGGCGGTACAACTGCGCCTAAAATAATAATAATAATAATAACACAGGAAAATCTAACTGCAATGATACTCAGTGGCCGAATGTTGAAAGTGTGGAGGAGGAGCTGTAGCATTTTGTTGCAAATAATCTCTTTATAGTAATAGGTAGTTGAATAGCCTAGACAAAGTTACTGTGAAAAAAACAGAGGAGTGGCTCTTGCAGATTCCACAACCTGTGTAGACGAAAATTCTTCCACCATTTAAGCCATAGTATGGTTAAACTTGTGAACAGTTCTCATTTGCTAAAGATATGATACATGCTATTGAGTAGGAAGATAGAACGAGGCTAGAGGTACCTCACAAATGGTTCGATGACGTATACATACGCAACAAACTCAGAAGATTGAATATTTATGTCCAATATCAAACAGCAATGCTAGCTCAATGGGTATATCTGCAAGAACGCAAACATAAAATCAGGCAATGAGTGGGTCAATGTACACTTATCCCAGTTTAGGAAATATGTAAATTTGTGCAGATGCAGGATTTTTAACCGAATCTGTAAATTTTAGCCTCACTTTTACCTTTCAATGATCATCTTTAATTTTCAACCTCATGATAATGTGATTCAGGGACGGACTGACCTGTAGGGTAAATCAGCCCCGAAGCATTAGCTTCTAAAACCCCATGGTAAATCATATGAGTTTCTTGTATATTTCTGTGGCATACTTTTGCTATATTATCACAGTCCTCTTTGTCTCATGATGAGGGGGACACGCACAGCTTATAGGCCAGTGGGTCGAGAACCTGTCAGTCCGCTCCTGATGTCATTCATGTGCTGCAAGCCCTCTCACTAAGTCCCCCACTAGTTTTAATCTATTTATTTTTATATTAGTAGTTTATTAGCTACACTTAGTTAACTTGATGAAATTTGTACATATGTATAACATATTTAATAAAGAAACGAACTAATTATGTTATGAGTGCATTTGGGGATTCTTTCGTTGTTTGGACACTTTGTCTTCATTTACTTGTCTCCTTTGCAGAGAACCTGTGACCTTAGCGGGAATTGGAAGGCCGAAGAGAAATATTTTGGGTGACTCATGTCTCTCTAGGTATTATGCGGGACGGGTAACGAATCTCTGAAATGTGATAAACTCGCTAGGCCTTCCCAGCCGCTTCCCCATATTCTGCTATCTGATCAGAATACAGATGATGTACTTCTTTGCCTATTTATTAAAGACCGGAAGCAATAAGTGGCGACATTTCGTCATCAGTGGTACATTTGAGGACTTTTGCTAACTATATTTGCCGATTATACATATTTTAAATCCAAGATTCCTCCTATTGTATGCCAAATGTCGACAAATCTACGTCCAGAGGTCATTTGGCCCCCTAACTCCCGCCAGAATCCACTGCTGGACAGAATTACTTTCGTTTCCAGCATGCTCCATTAGTCGTAAAAGTGCCGCTTGTAGCGAGACAACCAATACATTTTTTCTTAAACGAAACCGGTTTTATAAGAAACATAGCACTAGGCACCCTAGAATTTACGAAACTTTTTAGAACTGTCCGGAAGAAACTTCAGAAGTGTCTGTACCATCTTTCACAGTTTCGTGAACACATTTTTCCTCAAGTGTCCACTACTGTACGTTTTATGTGCTTTAAAGCCGATAAGATTCATGGGCACGTCAAAGTACATTGTTCTTAACGTTTTGCTTTTGTTTTCGCAATAATTTTTTTAAGTAAATTAAGAAACTGGCACAGCTAAACTGTACCCAAAAGTTAAGTAATTGCTACTACTAGGCCTTAAGCCAGGTTTCTTATAAAGAATGCCTATTTCGGGGGATTGCATTAGCGAGTATCATTTGATAAAGCTGTCCTCTCACTTTCTCAACAGAAAGGGGCATTGGAGAAGTTTGGGGTTTGAGAGGCTTACTCATAGCATAACTTTGTCCTCCCCACCTTTTCTTTGCTGGCTTTGCCCTTGCGACTGATACTCGGTGACGTTTCAGTGTTGTCGTTTGAAACACAAACCATTGGCTCTTGAGAAAAGCATTATGCACACATGAGAGCTTCTTGTATTTCAACGGTTTTAATCTTGCCAAAATATCTTTGGTGCACAAAATCTCTACCTTTCAACATTACATGTGACTTTACTTCCGCGCCACAGCATGTTTTGTTTTCGTGTTTGTCCGTTGTTATCCAATACCCAGTGTGTGTGAGTCGTGAGTGTTGTGCAACTTTCAAACATGGCGACTCACAACTGCCTCACTATGCCATTAGTTGACGACTCTGATCGCTTCTCCACGCTACTGCAACCAGTTACAACAGTAGCGTTCTTCTTCGGCCCGAACAACATCTACGAGGGAGCCACGTCGGTTATATCAGTGCTTGTCTTCTACGTAATATTTGCTTTTATGGTCGGTGTCGCGGCAATTGGAGTGTTTTTTCGCACAAACATCGACATCTGGATCCAGTTTTCGCTATACATTGTCCCGATAATTACCGTTCTCTGCTGCAATCGTTTTTTCAATTCAGTTGCATTCAGAGAACTGTTGTTTCGATGCGTACCATCCAGGGCCATGTTAAGCTCGTCTATTCCGGACGACAATTTCTCGTCTGCAAGTCACCTAACAAATGTACAACAGGGTAGCTTTTCACAGAAGAGAAAATGGTTAAATACTATGGCCTATAAAGCGTGTTTTTATCCACTGTTCTATGAGGTTATTCAGTGGGGCAGCTACCTCTTATTTAACTTTGAGATAAAGAATCATAACTTTGCTGGTAATAACAATATAGACGAAGAGTTCTCTCAAACATGCTGGATAGCATTCTATATCACTTTCTGGACTATCGGTCTTTATTTTGTTGGAATGTTTACCTTTCAGTACATCCTTATTGCCTACATTATCAGACGCGATGCAGTTTCCTTCATGGGTTTATTCGGCGATAGCCCATTTCTTTTCATAAGAAAATCCCATATTATTAATGGAAACGGCACGGACCGATCACTTTTCTTTGGACTAATCAAATTTCTTACAGGCATTATACTCATGGACGCTATAGAGGACAAAAACGATTCAACAAACTTCAGAGGCTACTACTCTACAGAGAAGTACAGGACAACATCTCCGCTATCGAAAATCATCCCAGCAAGAAGTTACGAAAGAGGAACGCCGTCCGGCGAAGATAATTTCTTTTCTACTGAATCAGATGGTAGGGGACAAATTGATCAGCCGAACCAGATTACTGAAGAAGAGGCTTCTAAGATGCTAGCGCATTTTGTGGCAGATATAAATGAGATAGCATCGTACTTCACTCCGTTCACCACTGCCCTGTTATTTTTCTCTGTGACGAACCTTATCACACACTTGTGTATTTTTGCTTTGAAAAGAGAGGAGACTGACACGCAGTACATCTGGACACTAGTGAGGACAATAATCTGGTTACTAATGACAGTGCGTATCATTGTAGCGGCAGCAAGAGTTACTAACACTCTTGGGAAGATCGTGCCTCATGTAAAGTACCTCAGAGCGACTGGATCTTTGTACGGAGAGAATAGTAAATGGGAGAACTTTCTTGCTCTGGCTGACCATTTCAGCCTGGGAGAGCAAACGTATGGCTTTCCCCTTACATTGAAACAAATTGTGATCCTAGTGGCATTTTTGAAGATGACGTTTTTAGTTGTTCTTTCTGTGATGAAAGGACTAGGGCATTATATTGACTGAGAAAACAACATACAAACTATGATCTATTGACTCTTAGACCAAAACCTCCTAAATTGGCTATAGCTCCAATGAACAGACGGAGGCTAGTACTGTGTATATGAAGTATTGACTATATTATGCTCCAGGAAAGAGTTTTTAACCTGTTTGAAGTTTCTTTCGTTATGTCTCCTTTGATGCTTTTATCTATTGGCTTGCTCTCATGAAGTAGTACTGAAATTTGTGTTGAATCTTTGATAGCCAATGGTTGTAGGAGGACTTAAATTTTAGAGGGCAAAAAGATTAGTGTTTCTTATAGTGACTATTGTCTAGCTGTATACAGCTGAATCATTTTTAGGAAAAAACTAGGTATTGTTTTCCTTAAACGATTTACGAAATGGAACTAATGTCTGCCCAACTGCAAGGGGTGCAACCCTCAGCCCCCATCTTCCTACACCTACAGACAAACAAATTGGCAATTGGTTCGGGTATGGGGTAAATTGGGAGCTCACAGCTTCATTGTAGGGACAAAAGTTGTGGGCTGTCGACAAAATGTTGTAGGCTAAACATAACTGCATTGGCTACAACTGAGGATAGCTCAACCATATTTTTTCAGATGCCATCTTACTACTCTTTTCAATTCCTAAATGAAAGTGTTTACCTTTCACATTTCACTTTTGTAAAACAATCCCCATTCCCTGCTTTTGCTTGCCTTGGGCACAACCATTTACTACTATTCTTGTCAAAAAGGAAAAGGTAAGTTTGGAAATGATGCAAAAAGAGGACCAAAAAAACTGACAATGAAGTATTGACTATCATATAACAAACAGGTGCAAAATCAGACAAATAATCCAGCAAAGTGTGCAATATTATCTAAAAATTGAGCACTATTTCAGCTCCTGGAACCAACATTACATCTGAAACAGGCAAGTGCAAACAGCTCATGTATATAATCAATCAAAAACCCATTACAAATCCAACTGATTCCTTTCTAAAGGTACCTTGACTCTAAATGGGGACAGTACATTTTCAATGCCATGGGTGGTTTCACAAATAGCAAGTAGCATCCTTTTCACATAAAACCTAGAATGAAACACATTTTTTTGAGATCATGCAATGCAACTGTTAAAGAGCTTGCTAAGCACTTATCAGGAGATCATTTCTTCCATGAGGTGTATAAATAATGTCCCTTGGTTATTATAAGTTTTAATGCGGACTTGAAGACTTGGTCAGAATTGTACCCATTGTATGATCAATCACAGTTTGTTGTCTAAACTAAAATTTTCACTTATAATCTCCCAAAAATAATACTGTGAATCAACTTTGACTATTATATGCCTCTTTACATCCCCAGCAATATTTCCATGTGAATATTTCTATTTTATGTTTCTGGTAATACGACGTGCATATGGAGTTTTCATTTCAGCAAGAGCCTTTTCAAGAACTTCTACCATATGAACAAGGTTAACTGGGTCTGTTTCCAGTAGCTTTGATGTTGTTTTTCCACCATCTTCAATATCAAATTTCATCAGAATTACAGGTTTTATCTGTGATTTCAAAGCTCTACTTGCAATTTGAACATCAAATCTCCATTCTAAATCATTAAAATGAGGCAGATCAAGGGCTAGCTCAGTAAGGATGCTTCTTATTTCTTCTCTGTTCTCTAGATATAATCTCAGCAGAGTGCTTGTTAACTCTTCAGACAATCCAACCATAATCAAGGAATCTTGGAAGTCTATTTCTGAAACTAGGGCTTTAGACATTTCTGACATCAAATACATTAATGCTTCTACACATTTTCTAATTTTATCGACTGGCATTTCAAGTTTTGAAGCAGCTGTCTGGTACATTTTTGGGTTGACACCATTGCGAATGAAGCCAACAGCTATCTTGCAGAATTCGCTTGCTACAGTGTCATCAAACTCGCCAAGGAGCGCCAAGTTCACCTTCTGCTGATCAGTTAACACAACAAGCATATTGTCTAATGTTTTTGACGTTCCACTTATTCATATAAATTCAAGCTTGAAATACACCAGAGGATCAGCGATAAAACAGGAAATTGATGTCTACCATTATTGCTCGAAACTATGTACATGAATCTCCTTCACTTTCCTTATATAGTCCAATGCTTTATCTGTGCAAGATATTCAACTTCCGAATATACAGCCACGGCAAATATATTTTCCTGGATTCACAATCGACTCACAACCAATTGTAATTTATAGTTAGGACTTCGGTCTTGTGACACCAAACTCTGATTAGAGGAATCGAGTTGGGTGGAAGTGCAATGATCACGGGGGGCACCAATATGTTTCAATTTTCAATCTGCCTCTCTTGGAGATCCCATCATGTAAATGAGGTCAAGGCTTTCAGATGGACTAAACTAAAAACTAAGAGCAGTACAGTTCTGGAGCCTGTCGCACAATTTCCAATGTCTAAGTTGCTGGCACTTTCAGTACGGCAGAGTAAATTCTTACCTGTGAGTATACAGCAGATAAGATTTTTGTTCAGTGATGATTACAAGGTGGACGTGGATAAACCTTTGGAACTCGACCCAAACTGGACTTACGATTCGGTGAAGTTTCACAATCACTACTCGCCTAAGGTTGTGTCTTCTGGCGTTGTTCGGACAGAAGTTGCTAGATACTTGCGAGATCTTGGTATAAAATTCGGTGAGATAAGCAATAAGTCACCTTTGTCGGGGATATCTTTATTTAGTAATTATGATCTACAGGCAACGAAAGATGTCGTGGACTTTTTGAGTTCTGCAGGTTTGAACAATGAGGATATTTGCAAGATGATTCTGAAAAGACCCCATCTTTTATTGAAATCGACAGAATCTCTAAGAAAGCGACTGTTGGAGCTCAGAGAAGAGCTGGACATGACTAAGAAAGAGACGGTAAATCTGATTTGCAGGCAGCCTAATGTTCTTAATGATGCATTTCCATTACAGGATGTAACAGTTAAGAGATTTCACCTGAAGAGAAGCTTCATGATTTCTGATGAGCAGTTCATGAGCATGGTGGAAAGGGACCCACGCTTTCTCTTTTTCAGTTGGAGGAAGTCTACTGATCCAATCATAAAATATCTGCAAACATTTGGTTTCTATGACAAGCAAATAAAGAAAATCTTAACAACAGCACCATCTGTTGTAGGTAGTGACAATACTGCCAAACTTGAGAGCCAGGCAGCACTGTTTTTTAATTACATGGGCTTTACAGAACCAGCATTCCAAGCATCTATCCCGGAGTACCCACATTTGCTGGTTTACAGACAGCGGCTTCTTCGGCTAAAGTTTGATATAATTAATGGCACTGGCAGATTTACATGGCAAGACATTGCACGGGCTCCACTAACTCTTGGGTATTCAGTCGAGAGAATATACACAAGGTTGAATTTCTTAAGAGATCTTGGCTTGCTTGAAAGCACAAAATACCATTTGTCGTCAATTTTGGCAAATTCACAAAAATACTATCTACGAATGCTAGCAAAATCTGATCTGGACAGCTTTAATGCCTTTACAGAGAAAGAGAAAGAAAACATCAAGAAGCTAAGGGACTCAATTAGAACAAAAATTGTTCATTCAGAGCTGGAGTTGTTGGAAGAGGGTAGTAATGATGAAAAATGATACTAGCTCCCTGGTGTTTCAGATATTTTTCCATTTGAGGCTTTTTATAGCAAAAATCATATTTGGTTTATGATGAAATTCCTCATAAGTGATGTATCTTACATTTCACTCACGATAGGTTATCATTTGAGATGAGGATTTAGATTCTTCTGTCTGAATGTTACTTGCCATCATTTTTTAGGCTGGTATATATCGTTTTTATGCGCTTTGTTTAATGAGCTTTTTCAATAATACAGTCTTTGTACTGGTGTTCTTTTAATGAAAATCCTTGACCTTTGTTAATATTAATATTCATCAAGTAAGATAGTTCTTGCAATAGAATATTTGCAATTACAACCTATTTTAAGCATGAATTACCAAGAATCAGGTGCTGAGAAGTGAAGTTATAAGTTAAAAGAAATTAGGTATTAATGCAATTGGAGTTTATTTTCCTTGGCCTGTTAACTGTCAACCCTTGTTAACATAAGATGTTGAGTTAAAAATTTTCTACATTCTTGTTCTTGCTATTGCTATCATTTCACTTGTTGTATTTTTAATATTACAATATTCGAGATTTAGTTTGTGGTCTTCAATATCATTAGGTATGTAAATAAGTCTTGGCACATGAGTATAGCGGAAAAGTATGCTTGAATGAGACAATGCATAGTATGCTATCTTGGTTGGTAACCTGCATTGCAATTTATCATCTATTGGCAAAAATAAGAGTCAAAGAGAGGTGAAATGAGAATTCTTTTGAGTGTCTACTACTGGTGGTATTTCCGAGGTTTCTTATGACGAAAAAGCACATAAGGTTCTTGCTTAGTGATAATAATTGCATTCGGTAAGATGTGTTGTTCAAATTTTTAATGAAGGCTTAGAAAGTGAAACAGCTGAAGGATGGATCGAAAAGAGGATCTCACAATGTCAGAAGATACCATAGAAAGATTATTTGATTTAATTTGGTTGTAGTCTTGCAGCCATGTCCAGCAAAGAGGACATTATTTCATTTTTGAGTTTTTTCTACAAATCCTCTATCCGACAGTAGAACTAGAAAGTTAAAAAGTTCTGTCTGTGGTATATTTGATAGGTTCAGTCAAAGGGGATCTCCTGTAGTTAGAGAACGGAATTGAATGAAACAAAGAAAAATCTGTAACGAGCAATCTGGAAATGACTTGAGATACAGTCGAAGAGTTTTTGAGATAGTTTTGATAATAGGAACAATGATTTTGACACTGCTCTAACTTGCTTGTCAGCCCTCAGGTCTCACAAAATAGCTTGAGGGAGAATTGCACTTCATTAGGTCACAGTTGTACCAAATGTTAGAGAATAATTTGATTTTAGACCAAAGAAAGAGGCATTATTATGTTAAGCACACGCATTAGTATTGATTAAATTCCGGATAATGTTAGATGAAGCTGCCATATTGCATCAGCGGAAGTTCGAGTTGCATGGAAGTGTTTTCTGTCTTTCCACAAGGCCACATTTGCGGCTTAAATCTACGGCTAAGAACGATGAACCGATGAGATAGTCAGACAAATAGAGAAATTTGGAAGCTTCCAGAGGATACAAGAGGTTGAAGACATGTTGGAAAGAATGAAAGTTTAGAATAGAACTGATTTTGGGCCACGACAGTCGAGATTAGGATTTCAGGTAAGAGAAGTGCAAATTACGTTTGATGGTAGAGGATTTTGATTAAGTCAACTTTTACCAGCCAATAAAATCTGGCCACTTTTGCATGTGTGGAGTGAGACACCCCCACACTTCCTACTTCTGTACGCCTGAGGTAACGACTTTATCACAGGACTTTCATCTAAAGTTGTAGTTCGTGTTTTGTAATGACCACTAAGTTGCACATCGAGACAACTTTATATGATGTGATGCCTTAGGGAAGCTTGCAACGGAGTAATAGTCATGATTTTATCATTCATTCATTTTTGCATGAAACAGAGAGTGCCATCGTGCCACTCTTTTAAACCTTTAATTTTACTTATCACTGGCAGAATCACTGGCAATTATTTTGTTGCGAGGCACCTTAACTTGCAGCTTTTGCTAGGATAGTGTTAGGTGTATGTATAGTAAATCAGTAATTACAGATTGTAAATTTTCAAATGGAATAGAAAAAACTGTTATTTTTATTGACTTTTGGACCACAAAATTAGGCTCGTAGTATAGCTGGATTCTTTACCACAAGCAAGGAACTACTTTATAAGGAAATTACATATAAGGAATTTATTAAAATTCCAGAATTAAGGATTTACTACTAAAGAGAAAATCCCTCAAGTACTTTTCAATTTCAAATGTTTCTACCACTGCAGACAATTGGGAATTAGGCAGCTAGTTCCATTCAATGCATTCTGTCGTAATGCTTAATACTTAGATAATGTTTCCTTTGCTTCTGTATTATTTTCAAGGCGCTAAATGTGCAATTGAAATTAAGGAGGTATTGAGGAACGTTTAGTACTGCAATGTCAAAAACAGGCCCAGAAATAAGGAACTTTGAGAACTAGGTTGAGCTAGGTTATCTGCTGAAACGTGTATGAACTTGCAAAGATTCGCCCGTTTTGAGTATGGATCGCTTGACGAGTCAAAATTATTGTCGAGTTAACATTACACAGGTGTTCCAGACGGCTGGTACACCCCTAAGAGCCTAATAGCCTTTTTATTGACTCGTAAACATTTAGCCCTACCCTGTTTGTTGAGGCTGGTGTTCTCAAGACAACTTTAACCAATTAGAACCCCTTTCTCCAGCAGCTAGGCCAACAAAGAAAGTAAGCTGCGGTATCACTTTAATCGACAGACTACCAAGGTTTTAAATTCTCGGGTGCGTTCAATCCCGAGCAAGGCGACAAAATATTAATTTGGTGAAAATTCATTTATCTGCAAAGGCACAATGGTAAAATGTCTGCAGCTTCGTATCATTATAGCAATGCTAATAAGCATTTTGGTGAATGCTGAGAACAAAGAATATGGTAAGAAATGATTTGTGATTTCCTAGATAAAACTCTTTTCGTGTAAAATTTGAATGAAAATCTGGAGGTAATGTATGGTCAATTTTTAATCAGTATATCTACTCTGAGCACAGCAAGTTCGTACTATCATATCACAAAACTCAAAAGACTTCTAAGACATTCTTGTGAAGACTAACCTAAGAAGATCTGAGATCCATTAACAAAAACTACACACTTTTCTATTATAAGAATATAGTCTATAAAAATATTAAGGGTCAAAATCGCAGAAAACTAAGAATTGTCAAAAAATAATACAAGACTCAAGCTTCATCAAGGCCTAGATTTTTGCTTATTGAGTTTTCTTTAGCAAACAAAACAAATGTGAGCTTCATTTATCGGATCTCTGACTCACTACACCATAATGTGACTCAGCATCTCGTTGGTGAGTGTCAGTTACACACTTTTCATAATAAGAATATAGTCTACACAAGCATATGTATACGAGTATTAATACTCAAAATCACTAAAATTTAAGAACAATTTAAGAATGTTCTTAGGCTCAAAGTTAAAAGAAAATTGACACTCAGCAAAAAATTAGGCATTCTTTCTAAAAAAAAGTGAGTATTTTGCATAGCAGTTCATAGCATGTGTTGAAAAGTAGACTAGAGGCATTTGAGCGCCATCATTACCCTATTGTAACAATGTTTAACATGCACCAAGTGAAGACTCACACAGAATAGCAGCTTGAATCAGAATGACCTGGAAAATACTCTCTTGGAACATTTTATATGAACTGAAAAACCAAAAGTAGTGCAAGAAGACTTCGGCTAGCAACTTAGACTGTTTAATATACATCGCATTTAATATACATCGTCAGATTATGGTGTTTTCTGTAACATATAAATTGCCTGTTCTTCAATAAGCACTCTTATTTATAGATTATATCTCAGTGTGTTTCTTTTTTAGGGCTTGCATTCCGAACTTATGAAGGAAGAACTGGGGAGTTTCTGAGCTTGGACTGTGTTACAAATACCGCAGCTCTGGTTAAATTTACCCACAAGAATCTTAGAGGCGTCACGCAAGAATTCTATTACACGGAAACTCTAACGATCCTTTATAATTACAAATACGTTCTGTACAAACAAAGTTATAGTAAGCTTCTTAATATATACAGTATGATTATAACAAAGCTTGACTACAGTGATGAAGGAAAATACACTTGCCATATGTCTGATGGAAGACGGTCGCATTCTCGTGTTGTTGTTTTACGGCAAAATAGTAAGTGCTTAAAGTGCTTAAAGCGCTTAATATACTTAAAAGTTACACATTCTTTTTATAAGGTTACCTACTATATTTCACAGTGTGTTGATTTTCCTAACTGTTTTTGTTTTGGGCCTATGATTTTTCTCCATTTGTTCTTGAGAGACAACAGATGTAATTTCGCCTGAAGATCAACTGGAAAAATTCATGTCTTTTTTATGCGCTGCGTCATCATACAAAAAAGAACAGAACAACAACAGAACAGGACAGAGAACAGAACAGAGAACAGAACAGAGAACAGAACAGAGAACAGAACAGAGAACAGAACAGAGAACAGAACAGAGAACAGAACAGAGAACAGAACAGAGAACAGAACAGAGAACAGAACAGAACAGAGAACAGAGAACAGAACAGAGAACAGAACAGAGAACAGAACAGAGAACAGAACAGAGAACAGAACAGAGAACAGAACAGAAGAGAACAGAACAGAGAACAGAACAGAACAGGAAACAGAACAGAACAGAACAGAACAGAGAACAGAACAGAACAGAGAACAGAACAGAGAACAGAACAGAGAACAGAACAGAGAACAGAACAGAGAACAGAACAGAGAACAGAACAGAGAACAGAACAGAGAACAGAACAGAGAACAGAACAGAACAGAACAGAGAACAGAACAGGGAACAGAACAGAGAACAGAACAGAACAGAACAGAACAGAACAGAACAGAACAGAACAGAACAGAACAGATCAGTAATATTGGTATCTGTAATATAAAAGTTGATCTAAAAGCATTATTTTTTCAATCTCATGAATTCCAATATACTCCTCAGTACCATCTAGATCTATAACTCTTTATTTGGCAGGAGTTTTATTACAGTACTGATTTTTTCCTTTAAATTTCCTATCTTTCCAGTACCCTGTGGCTTCTACTTATTGCCCGTTGCAATGGGGATTCATCTTTTTCCGTGCGTGTTACAAGGGGGGGGGGGGGTGGGAGCTACTGAGGGAGTTTCTTCTTGAACTTTTAGCAATCACGTTAAAGATAAAAAACAGATTTTTAGTTTTTCGGATACAGTGATACTAATATGTAGGAGCTGATTTCATTTGACTTTTTCTCACCTGATGCAGGAAATACAGGATAGAATAGCCACAAATGTTTGAGAACTCTGATCATATCTATCTTCTCCTAACCTAATTGACCAATCATCATGCAAAATGGGCCTAAATTTAGCTGTGAAACGCATGTGTGGTCAGAATCCTGCATAATGATTGGTTACTTAGGTTAGGAGAAATTAGACCTGATCAGAGCACTCAAACATTTGGTGGCTATGCTTTACAGGGTAAGCTCCTCTTGTGTGTCTGCATTGTCGTGATGTCTGAGTGAACGCTGGCCGGCACTAAGTCTCGAAGTAAATCTCAATACAAGTTACAAAATTCTCTTAATTTTTCATAGGTACATGGCACAATATTATTTTCACCCAGCCTGATTACATTGTGGCGAGAAACACTCCTGCACTGCTGACTTGCCTTCGACCACTGGGTCAAGAGTTTCATCAGTTTTATTTCCGAAGAGGCGTGAACGGACAGAAGAAATTAATTCAAAATGGCGTCGAAGGCTACAGGATTGAGCAGGATGACATGTACAACAGTACCCAGCTCAGATTTTTGTTAACGGGTAGTTCCAAAATAGGCTTCTATGAATGCCATGCTGGTCATGAAAGAACCCTAACCAAATTGTCGATGAAATGTGAGTGGGTCTCTTTACAATATGGCTAATGTGTTCGTAGCATCATGTCACTCTTGTTCTGCAGAGAAGCAGTCTTTTCTATACGAGCGAGTTAATTTCCGTGGAAACCCTACGCTTTTAGCTTTTTTTTGTATGTTTTGTATTGTTCTGATTATAAGCCACCCTGGTTTCGATGCCAGCTTTGATTACAAACTGAAGCAAATGCTTTCTTATAAGAATATCCACGTTGTTTTGTAAGACAGTTCTTTTCGTCCAGCACCGAAACTTTCTTAAGACTTTCTCAACAAGAAAAATCGAGTTTTCGTAACATTACAGTGTCACACAGACAGACAGGCATTACAAAAACATAGCGATCTACTACATATGTTGCCACATGAAATCTATATAAATTAAGTGAAAACAATGATTATCATTCGTAAATATTGGACTTTGTAAAGGTACATGACTTATCAACTTTCTTAGGTCTCAAAAATCCAGTATTGAACTTTCTTAACTTTTTAAGCAGCCGAGTACTCATTTCTTGTAAACCATTTTCATGTAAGCAAGACGTGTTAGCTCCCCTTTGTTAAAAGCCGTACCCACATATCAAGCAAGGAGATGCTTGGCTTAAAGCACGGAGGCAAAAAAAAGTGATAGAAACCTTCCTCTGTATTTTAACCTTTTTAGGCTGCCTATGGTTATACACTGCGGCAAAACGGCTGAAGAGATAAGTATAAGCCGGGGATTATAATCAAATGAATAGTAATAATAGTTATTATGATAGTGTCTAAGCAGGTACATCATATCAGTTGATATAACTGTTTTCCATACGAGACCTAATACTGGGTTATACATTGTTTCTATAGCCACTAGGTAACAGTATTGCATCCTATTTTACGTTTTCATATCTTTGTACGCAAAACAGTGGTCGATTATGAATCAGTGTGACAAGATTCAGCTTTTGTAATTATGCCCAAATAGTCTTAAAAGTATGCCAGATCTACTGAAATTATGCTTAATTTCAAGTCAAGGCCAGCTTGCATGAAAATGTGGCTAGAGTGTGCGCAGAATAGCAAAGCAGAAAGAATATGTTGGATGAACATGACTTCAAAGCCCTAATATGAACAATTAGCAAAACAAATGATTATTTACACAACAAAATTAATATTGAAAATTAATAGCTAACGCAATGTAAATGGTTTTAGTTTCCTGACATTCATCTTCACTATTTCAATCATGATCCTGTTTTAGGGTATTGATTAGGACATTCTACACTTTGGCGTAGATGTCTTCGTTTACTTTACTCTTCATGAACCTTCTTGGTCCAAAAGTGGGACAAGTCAATATGACTCTTGTGCTGCCTTACACTGATATATCCTGAGAAATTGAGCCAGAACGTATTCGCACGATTATGAACACATATGTGGGTGTCACGAGTGAGCCTGCAGCTAAGATTCATAACAGAGCACTTAGTATCAACAGAAATAAAGAATTTGAATACAAAAGTGGTACAATTTCGTATCATCCAGATTTTATGCTAAATGGCGACTTTTTTGACAAAATTATTCTAAAAGTATAATGTTATTCTAGATCTTGTCACACTGTTATGAATGCACTTCAATATAATCAATTTATTTATAGAAGGTCAAATGAAAAATAGCCCAAAAAGCTAATTAAACCCTACTCACAATAATACTAGTAAAAATACATTAATAAGAAATGATACATTAAAAGTTCCCTAAGAGCAACAAATGAAAAGAAAGAAAATCCCAAGACAAAAAGCCAACTTGGGCCAAGTATTGTTTGGAAAATCTACAAGGTCATTTTTCTTGCCCTTTCCAATATCTCATAAAGTTTTTGAATATGAATATGCTTTTAGAATTTTAATGTATACCGTAATGAACCACATAGAAATGTTGCACTTTGTATACCACAGGATACTGTTTTAACTCTTGGTAAATGCAGCAGGGTATTCACTCTTAAATTGTACGATGTGATTTTCTGTACAAATATAATTTTCATGAAACAACTGCTATGGCCTGAATTTGCCTTGCAGCTTTCTGTCATTAGCAGCTGTACATGTCATTGGTGGATTGACACTGACCTATCTTTTTGTAGCAAAGTATTGAAATCAGACAATTTATCCTTATATACATTGCACAGAGCCTTTTTGTGAATATGATTAATTCTGTTATTCAATTGTCTGTTAGAAAATATCCATATTAGAGAGCAGTAACTGAACGGAGATAGTAAGAATGCCCTCATGATTTTTCTTAGCTTCCCACTACCTATATAACGAGAGACCCGAGGTAAGGCATGCAACTTCTGGTTGGCCTTTTTGCATAGGGTGCTTACTTGTGATTAAATGTTAGGGCTCAATACTCCTGTCGCTTTTCTGTGACACCAATTAAAATGCAAGCCCCTTTCCCTCCTCATAAAGCTATGAGTCGATATCGGATACCGATATCATTTTACAGCAAAGGCACCGCGCCTACCCTTGGAGTAACTCATACTTCTAGCAACATCGTAACATCGTAACATCGTAACATCGGGCAGGGGATGCTATAGCATGTCTATATAGCGTAAATCGTAACAAGTGCTCCAAGATTTACGGCAGACATTACAGCTTGATAGCTTCCTTCGTTACTACCATCTATTGTCCTTCCCAAAGGGGATAATTGATTGTATAATAAAAAACAAACCAAAAGCTAAGATTCGTGTTTTTCTTCTGCAGGTGAGATACCAGATATTTCGTTGAAAACTATCATGGTACGAAAAGGAAGGAAAGGAGTCCTCAAAGTTAAATGGATTGGAAACATGGTACAACAAGGAATACTAACAGCTTGGGAGAGGCTACCCAGAAACGAGGATGTTTCACAATGGCGATATGATTACGATTATGAAGTAGCAGCTAGATTTAATAGCAAGTTCTATGCTACCGTCAGTAGTAAGTATGGAATGGATGAGGACGGGACATTGATTATAAGGGCCGCATCAAAAGCAGATGCTGGGTATTATAAATTTAGGCTTATTTGTGGGAGAGATTTTGAGCAAAGCCTGCTTATCAATGTCATCATAGTTGGTTAATTTGAAGTAAACAAGTTTAGAAACAATAATGATTTTCGAAAGCAGAATCCACTGTACCCACTCTGTGAAGAAAGGAAATTGCTTTGTTGTGTGGCTAGGGAATTCATACCATTTATTAGAAACTATTCGATTCATTGCAAGTCATCATTTCATATCTTATTTACTTAATAAAACATCAATATTATCAGTCCTGTACTACTCTACGGCCAAACATTTCAACTTTGAAGTAAACATTTCACAGATTCCATAATCTTGCTTGTAGGTCTGTTTATACATATCCACCAAGCCAGTGTTGTGTTGTTGCACTCTGATCTGACGTACATCTGAACTTTCTATTTATCGTTTGATGATGACCAAAGTTGTCCTCACTTGACACTGCACCAGCTGCTGCGTTAAATTGACACCCTGTGTAACTGCTGTCCGTATGCAGCATGTAAGTGTTTGTCACTTGCCAAAAGTGAACTGTCAAGTGATAACCAGCAATTCCGCGTATATTGATAAACTCAACCTTCTTGCAGTCACCACTTCCAAGATAAGTTGTGACATCAAAATCTTTGAAATTGCCTCTCACATAATCTCTGTAGTCAAATGTGACCTTGTCGAAACTGCAAGTAGCCCTCCAATGTGTGGACTGAGATTTCACGGAAGTCATTGCATCTTTTGACAGCCTGTAGGCAATCCAATTTGGTGTCTTCTCATTCACTGGGACATTTTGCGTCAAAGAAACGCTTCTGAATGCAGCTAGATTTTTGTTTTCATTCGACCAGGACATAACGAGTGTCCATGCAGAGCCAGGTTCCGAAGTAAAATCGCAGTAGACAGTGATGGTAGCGCCATTTTGAGCAGCGATCGAGTAATATCCGTTTGTTTGAGAGCCACTTCTCAAATGGTCCAAGCACGACTTGGGGATTACTTTACCTTGGTAGCCATCTACACAATTAATGAGGTAGGTTTAGAGGGTCACACAAGACAACGTAATCAGCCACATTTTAGTCGCCCTTTGGTTTTGCGTAGAGAATCTACCTCGGCAACTTGCTGTCTGCCGACGCACAAGAAGTAACTAGTATCCGACTGAGTTCATCTACAAGTAAATGATACTTTGGAGGCTCTTTCCTCTTCCATATTACCATAAAACATGTTTTTCTTACATTCAACGATAATTCAAACTGGTTGCTTGTGATCAATAAAACAAACCTATAAATCTCTTTGCATTTCAGTTGCCCTTTCTGTCATTAATCCCATCATGTATATAGCATTTTTTGAGTCCCCCTATTCTCCATAAAGCCCTATTGCTAATCTGATATCTCCTGCCTAACTTTGTTCCTTGCTCTTAACAAAATAAATCTGAGTATACTATTTGTTACATGACTCACTAAGCTGATTGTGCGATGTAAGTCACATTCTGTTGCTCCATTAACTTTTGATAGTGCAATGATTATTGATTTTGACAACTCATCTGGGAACTTCCCTGCATCATAAACTTTGTTTGCAAACTTTGGAAATTGTTCGATACCAAACTCCTCAAGTGCAATTATCATTTCAACTGCATTTCACCAGGCCCTGTAGCTCGTTCCTCGATCCATTTTCTTTATGGCATATTTGATTTTGCTTTGCGGTGTTGGTGATCCTTCCATATGTCTTTGAATTTTCAGACGTGCACCTCTATCCTCATCATCATATAATTCTTTTATGTACTCTTCCATCTAACAAGTATCTCTCTTTTATCTATACTAGTACTACCATCTTTTCCTTGATTACATCCATTTAAACTATATTTTTAGGCTTTAATAAATTCTTTACTTTTTAATACATCAGTTGTGGGCTTTTCTTTGATAGCACCTGTCTCTTCGCTTCTTTCATTAAACTACTCTTTTCCTCCTTTGCTTGAATATATTTCTTCCTTATCAATTTATCTTTTTCTTCTACTTCGCTGGATCTTGGCATTGTTTAGCAATTCTTCTATCAACCATCAGATCCAAATCTCCGCTGTCACTCATTTCTGTTTAGCTTTCTGTTCTTTTCTAGGAATTATTTCTGAATCTGCTATTATATCTCTAATTTGTTGCCAACAAGCATTTAAATCATCTAATTCTTGCAAACACTCAAATCTATTTTCTACTTTTATGTTGTAGTCTTCTTGAATCTCGTTGTTTCTGGCTAATAACGTAAAATCATATATTAGTGTTACCTTGCTCTTTTTCAACTTTTTGCACTTCAGCTTCATCCAGAGAGCTAGAAGGGAATGGTCACTGTCACAATTTGCCCCGGATAACATTTCACTTTTCTAACAGCATTTCTGTGCCTCCTACAGATTGTGACATGATCAATGTGGTTCTTGACGTTACCTCCAGGGATCTTCCATGTTCATAGTCTCCTTGGATGATGTTGGAACCAAGTATTCATTACAATTTGACTATTTTCTGTACATCAATCGATCAATTTATCACCTCTTTCAATTCTATCTCATAATCCCTATGATTCCACAATATCCTCATATTTTCCCTTGCCAACTTTGGCATCAAAATCACCCATAATTATCAAAATTTCTTGTGATTTTCACTGTTTCTTTGCTTTGTCCAATTTGCCCATATAAGCCCTCAATGCCTTCTTCTGAACTGTCTGCTGTTGGTGCATACGCTGGAATAATACATACATTAGAAGGCCTCCCTTTTATCTTTACTAGCAAAACTCTAATGCCGAATGCCCTGTCAATGCAGCAGTTGTATTTTTAGTTAAGATAAAAGTCTCCTCCAGAATAAATTATTGTTGTGCTTTCGCTATTTACTTATACCTCCACCTTTCCATCTAATCTCAGATAGCCCTAATACATCAATTTGTAAACGATCCATCTCTTGTTGTACACTGGCCAATTTGCCTTTTCGATAGAGAGTTCCTACATTCCATGTTGCTATTTTTAACATATCTTTGTTGCTAACAATCGCTGGCTGACGATCCGGGCCCACCTGTTGCGCATGGAACACCCTACCGAGCGAGGAACATCTTCTATTCGAAAACATCCCTTAGCGCCGTTGTCTTGATAAAACATTTGGTTAGCCGTGATTATTCTTGAGTAAAACAGTGGCGAGGTCCCCAATTCTCTTCCACGGCAGTACCTAACTAACTAAGGTATGTGATCCTTGCGGTTGTCAGACATTGTTGATCATCAACCAAACATCCAGAGGCACACCACTTATGTGTCAGCACTTTTATCCATGCCCTGCTCCCGATAGCTTCATCGTACCTTTGGTATGGGGAGCTTAGGAGCTACTCGTACTTGCTGAAAGTGCTATTCCAGACTTGTGGGGTGGAGGCGTCCTAATATCTCCTTGATAGTAGCACTTGTCAGTACCCCACTACCCCGCCAGTGTCTATACGAAGACATAATCCACGAGAATTGGAAATGATATATGCCATTGATTCCCAAACTTTTCAGATTATTTTTGCATCGTAGTCACCCACAGCATACTTTTTCGAATCAGGGTCCTCTGTAGTGATAAATATATGGAAAGTAAATGTCACCGGTGATATCACTTTTAATATTGAACCTGCTTGGATTGATGTAACGTTTGCATCCCAAAAAGTTCTTGTGGGTTTTGCATATAGGCGAACGAGTGATGGTGAATTCAATGACAGGCTTCAGTAACTGCTGGAACTTCTATGCCATAACAGGACAAATATCCTTGTAAGAAGGACAGAAGAAAGGTAGCAAGATTGGCATTACACGAGGAGAATATGATCAAATCCTGACCTCAGACAAAGAGAAAGCGGATCATGTAAACATAGTTTTTGCAATATGTTAAGTAAACTTGTTTATATAAAGCACAGCAACTATAGTATCAAATAGGAAACAACGTGGCATACAAGCTCTATAAAATGTGTTTTAATTTCAGGTTCCTTTCTCAATCTCTCAGATTTTTCTCTTGAAATACCTTTTGTCATTATGTCTCCCAACTGACTATCACTTTGACAATACTTTAACGTTAGTGTTCCAGCTTCAACTGCATCTCTCAGGAAAGGATGACGTTTGTCTATATGTTTCATCCTTCCAGGAATTCTTGGATATTTGGAAACCTCTATTGCACCGATATTTTCCTCAAACAATACCTTTGCCACCTTTTGAGGATATCCAAGCTCTTCATGCAATTTTTTTTTTATATACTGTATATATATGCTCATAATCAAATTACAATACAACATAATGCAAACATGCCACAGGAAGTATGGGACTACATAACAACCCTGTGGCATTTAACAATTAACTTAACTTGAAGTCAGTTTCAAAATGTGCGTCAGGCGAAACATTAATCATGCAATTTTCGCAATCTAAGTAACTCCTGAGCTGCAGAAGATGCTGAAATATACTCCGCTTCTGTTGTGGGCAAAGCAATAACACCTTGTTTTTGCTATCCCAGCTAATTGGCTTTCCACACAGTCTACATATGTATTGACTTTGACTTTTCCAAGTAGTAGAATCTCCGGCCCAGCCTGCATCAGCATATTCACACTGATTAACATCTTTTTCCATATTCCGTTGAAAACAATGCTATAATCTATAGCTCCTTTAAGGTAGCGTAAAATACATTTCACAGCCCTCCAATGAGCTTCACCAGGATTGGATGCGAACTGATTAACAATTCCGAGAGTAGCAGCTATATCTGGTCGTATCCCCATTGCAAGATATGTTAATGAACCAATAACTCCTTGATAACTTTTGATGCTAACTGAATTACTTTAATTCTTTTCAAAGCATTTTCCAATTTTGTAGTGTTGAAATCCTCTTGCAGTGCTTCTAGCCAAATTTTTCAAGCAGATCTGAAATATATTTTTCTTAGTCAATCCAGAGTTTATGTGTTGCTTTGTCACGATATGTCTTCATACCAAGTACTAGGTTAGCTTCTCCTACATCATGCTTGTCAAATTTTGTAGCAGACATTGCCTTCTCCTATTCTAATGATTGACTATTATTTGATACATTTAAGAAGTCATCAACATACATGGCCATGCAGATAACTTTTTTCTGAACACGCTTCCAGCACATACATGGATCTGAAGAACATTGGTGATATCCTCTTTCTTAAACGTACTCATTCAATAACTGATATCAACATCATGCAGCTTGCTTATAGCCATACAATCCTTTCTCCAATCTGTATACAAGATGTTCTTTTCATTCCTTCACAAGTCCTAAAGACTGTTTCATATAAATATCCTCTATTAGCTATAGCAAGTAAGATGTGTATTGATGTATATCTTGCTACAGGAGAGATAATGTCAGTGAAATCTACGCCAGATTGTTGTGAAAAACCTTTTGCTACAAGTCTAACCTTGTATCTCAGCAAAGAACCATCTGAATTGCGTTTTATGTTCAACGCCCACTTGGCATCTATCACGTTGCGTCCCTCTGGTAGATCTGCTAGTGAAAACATGTTCTTTAACAATGAATCATTTTCAGCATTAATAGCTTCTTTCCAGGAACTTGCCTGTGAACTTTGCAATCCTTCCTGAACAGTCCTAGGCTCTGCGCCCACTGTATCAGCACCTACTAGTAGATATTTATTCAGTTCGTTTTCAACCTCTACTCCAACAAGAACGTCGTCACTCTTCATCCGTGATGATAACTAACGAATAAAGTTGAAAGTGAGGCAGCACCATAAGTTCTCACTCATACTGACAGAACTATAAAGGCGAATCAACCCATGAGTATACCTTCAGACAATATTGTTGTAGTAAAATTATTTGAAAAATTGAGCAACTACAAAGATCTGGGGATCAAAATTGAGAAACTGTGGGATCTAAAAGCAAAAGCAATTCCAGAAGTTGTCGGTGCACTTGGCCCCATAAGAAATGGTACAATTGATTTTATTGAGAAAGTTCCAAGGTCTCCATCATATGTGCAAAAAATAGTCTTACATATGTTGAGAGGAGAGGAGCTCTTTCTATATGAAGTATTCACTTGTGAAATCTTTGTTCTTCCTGTTCTTTTCTTTTTTCTTTTTTTTCTGTTTTTTCCTGTAAATTAAACTCCTAACCAATATGTAGTCTGCAATCACTCGATCATCCTAGGTTGCCACGGTGTTTGATTGTGTTATAGCTTGCCAAAGACATTTTTACAATAATGATGTAATTTATTTACAGTTGGGCGGAAAAGTCGCTAATGCTAATAAAGCCCACATCTACCCTAGTTACAGTATCTAAAATTAATTAAATGCAGAAACGGCAGTTGCATTCTGATCCCTTCCAGCTTCTGATTTTCATTTTGAACTCGCTATCACTTATGCACTCTTATATTTGTCTGGAAGCTTACTCCAAACTATGCTGCCCCTAAATGAATAGGACTCGCTTCCATATTTATTTGTCCTCGTTTTAGGGAGTTTGAGCGGTCAGATTTTGTCGAATTCGATTTGTCGAATCTTGCCGTGCTTCAGATTTGTCGAATCGAAAGCCCCTTTTACACGGTCAGATTTTATCGAATCATGATCAGCTTTTATCGAATATAAAACCGCCAAACTGTTGGTTGCAACAAATATAGAAGACCAGGTTGCTTTAGCTGAGATATTAATAGTATTGGTATTAAAAGACGAAGAAATAAGAGCAAAAAATGTACAAAATTGAAGAAGGAATGGTTGCTGGGGCTTACGATACACTTTTGAAGGAGTTGTGCTTTGCCGAAGAAAATGACTACTACACGAAATACGCGATAATGAGTTCCGAAGAAATTTTGATGAAAGTCTCTCTTTTACTGAGCCCTTTTCTCTGTCTTCTTTAGCAATGAATAGTTCTATTTCTTCATTTTATTACACTTTGGCCGCGCTGATTCGTGATGCAGTGCGGAATTTCATGATACAAGGTACGCGGAAGCGTGGACGAGGACAAGTTTCATTCATTTACCATTCGATTTGTTGAAAGAATTAGAACATGTTCGATTTTTAAAAAATCGAATTCGACAGTCTGATGGTGGCTTTCGACATTAAATTCTATTGACTTTATTTTTACACAGAACATCCAGATAAGAGGGCAGTAATTGAAATTTGTATGTATAAATGAGTTATAAAGTAGGCCAGATATGCCTTTCGGGATTCCACGTTCCTTGCAAACCTTGAAAAAACTTCAACCTTTCTCGTTGACATCGCCATGAACATCAATGCATAAGTCGTGGTCTTCTTTGAGCCCCAAAAAAAAATTTAATTTCAATTTGCTCGGGCTTGCAACTATTTCATTACGTTTGAACAAATGGAGAGAATCTCAATAGCATGGAGGATGAAACTTTGTAGATCTGTTATTTCTCAGCTTTTGTTCGTCGGAAACCATCAGGAAAGTCAAATGTCTGACTTTTACGATGATCGAGAATGATCGCTGATGGTCCCCGATAGTGCTGTTTTCGTGTCATAAGGAATCGGAGACAGTCCTCGAACATCTGGAAACTGTAACGGCGAACATCGTCGATGAATTAAACACACAGCAAAAAACAGCAAAACTTCGAGTTCTCAGCTGGGCAGGAGGTTCCTCTGGGACTACCGAAAAACAAATCCCAGAAAGAGCTCTTCAACTTCCGACAGGGGTAGCTTGCATGCTCCGACAGGGGATTATAGCCTCTGAGCTCTTCCCTGATCCCACACCTGGACTTTGGGATGATCATAACTCATTAGCAAAGTGTGAGTGCAGTCTTAAAGCGGGTAGTCAAAGTGCTTAGGTCACAAAATTCAACAATTACACAGTCAATAACACCAGATCATTTCAAATAATCATTTCAATCATCTAAATAATCATTTCAATCACTTTGACTAATCATCTCAATCATCTTTATTAATGCTTTCAATCATTTCTAAATCACTTTGTCGATCAGTATGAGCAATCGTTTTACATGTTCCGTAATCTTCCTCTAGTTCATTTATATCCACCAAACCAGTGTTGTGTTGTTGCACTCTGATCTGACGTACATCTGAACTTTCTATTTATCGTTTGATGATAACCAAAGTTGTCCTCACTTGATACTGCACCAGCTGCAGCGTTAAATTGACACCCTGTGTAACTGCTGTCCGTATGCAGCATGTAAGTGTTTGTCACTTGCCAAAAGTGAACTGTCAAGTGATAACCAGCAATTCCGCGTATATTGATAAACTCGACCTTCTTGCAGTCACCACTCCCAAGATAAGTTGTGACGTCAAAATCTTTGAAATTGCCTCTCACATAATCTCTGTAGTCAAATTTGACCTCGTCGAAACTGCAAGTAGCCCTCCAATGTGTGGACTGAGATTTCACGGAAGTCATTACATCTTTTGGAAGTCTTTAGGCAATCCAATTTGGTGTCTTCTCATTCACTGGTATATTTTGCGTCAAAGAACCGCTTCTGAATGCAGCTAGATTTTTGTTTTCAAATGACCAAGACATAACGAGTGTCCATGCAGAGCCAGGTTCAGATGTGAAATCGCAGTACACAGTGACGGATGCGCCATTTTGAGCAGCGATCGAGTAATATCCGTTTGTTTGAGAGCCACTTCTCAAATGGTCCAAACACGACCTGGGGATTACCTTGGCTTCGTAACCATCTGTATATTGCACCAGAAGGACTTGGAGAGTCACGCAGTACAACGCAATAATCCACATTTTATTCGTCTTTCATATAGCATACAGCCTCGACCTTAGCAAATCGTATAGGACAATGAGTTATTGGACGTGCCAACTTCAGTAAGTCAGTTTTGCGGAAGGAGTAAATGGCATACGTCATATCCGATCTGATTCAGACGCCTTATTATTATTCACGTAAAGAACCTGGTCGATGAATATCCCCAGATAAGCGCCAGTGGTTAGTGCATATCAGTGCAGGCCCGTAGCCAGCTTGAATTCGCAAGGGGGGCACAGCCAATATATATAATACATGTAAATATATATATATAATACATGTAAATATATATATAATACATGTAAATATATATATAATACATGTAAATATATACAGTATATAATACATGTAAATATATACAGTATATAATACATGTAAATATATATATAATACATGTAAATATATGTAAATATATATATATATATATATGGGAGATTGGGGCTGTTAGTAGGGATAGTACCTCTGTACCTTGGGCAGCCGCACCTTTGACTCCGATTAATGGTGGCTCAAAGCATTGGTCCCCACTGCAGTCCTAGCTCGTATATGGCTCCAAGTAGTCACCTGTGCACGGTGGCGGCCATCTCCCGGCAAACGTCCTCGGCTGGACGGCCAAACTATACGGGCGCGTCACACCCTCCAGCATGTGTGGCGAGGTAGTAGCCTCCCAAACACCGCTGTCGAAATGGCGTGAGGGACGTGAGGGAGGTGAGGTAGCCCCGGGACTTGCCTGCCCCTAGTGCATGAAGACTTCTCTGGCGGATGAAGCGGAAGATCCAGCTTCTAATGGACAACGGTTCAGAAGGCAGTTAAGCAAAAGCAGGATGTACTGCATAGAGCGTATTTCAGGCATTTAAAGAAAGTACGGTCATACATCAATCTATGTTTTGTGGGAAACGTCAAGGCGCTATCTAACAGACCTGATTTGCGGCTATCCACCATGGAAGAGGTTGAAATCTCACCATGTATTTTTTCATCGTTTACTATGATTCGTCGTTCAAAGACTAATGTGTGTCATGCGAGTGACGTTGAGCCCCCTGCAACAAGACACTTCGCTGTAAATAAGCACAGGGATGAGGCTCAGACTAGTGTCGTAGATGTGGACATTGATGACGTGAAGTACCCAAAGCCCTCGGGACGGTTCTTTGCTGACACCTCCACATTGAAAACTCGAAATGAGTCTTTAAATATTTGTACATGGAATGTTAGAACCCTTTATCAGGCAGGAAAATTGGATAATCTAATTATGGAATTTAATAACTTAAAACTTGACATTCTTGGCGTATCTGAAACCCACTGGTCAGGAAGTGGTATTATTCAAAGGGAAAATCACACTATAATATATTCGGGCGGAGAAGAAAACCGTAAAGGAGTGGGTCTGATGTTTCATAAGAAAATAGCGAAATGTTTATTGGGATACTGGCCGATTAGTGAAAGAAATATTATGTGCAAGATCCAGGCGAAACCCTTTAATCTTGTCATACTTCAATGCTATGCACCGACTGCCGATCAAAGCAATGATGAAATTGAAAAGTTTTACTCTGAAATTGAACTAGCCCTAAAGCAAACAAAATCAGATGATGTTGTATTTATTATTGGTGATCTGAATGCCAAAATTGGAAATATTGTATCGGAAAATGTTGGCAACTATGGACTAGGTATGTCAAATGAACATGGGGAGATGCTTGTGGAATTTTGTGAGAAAAATAATTTTACAGTCATGAACACATTCTTTAAGCACCCGAAACGCCGTCTGTATACATGGAAAAGTCCAGGAGATGTAGTTCGAAACCAGATTGACTATATACTTGTAAAATCTAGATTCAAAAACTGTGTTAGAAAATGTAGAACATACCCTGGTGCAGATATTGGTTCTGACCATAACCCTGTTATGGCTACTGTTAATATTAAATTGAAAATCCCTAACAAGACAAAAAGACAACCTAAACTTGACGTGTCTGCTCTCAAATCTCCACAAATAAGAGAAGAATTTGCAGTCAAAGTTGAGAACAGGTTTAACTCCCTGTTTGAAGAAGGTGAAGAGCAAGTCCCTGATAATCACGAAAGAATAGATCACAAATGGGAATGCCTAAAAACTGCTATCAATGAAGTTCAGGAAGCAATATTACCTAAACGTAAGTGTAAAGCCAAACAAGTGTGGATGACTGATGACATTTTGGATCTTATGACTGAAAGGAAATCCAAAAAAGGTACTGATGCATATAAAATCTTGGACGAGAAAATAAAGAAGAAGTGTAAGGAAGCCAAACAAGAATGGGCAAATAACAAATGTGCTAAAATTGAAGAACTAGCTAATAAAAACCAAACAAAACGTATGTTTGACGAAATAAAGCAGTTTCATGGCAAAAGATTTTCAGCAAGTGGATGCATCAAAGATAAAAGTGGTGATGTGCTGTTTGAAGTGGACAAAATCATTGATAGGTGGAAGGAATACATCGAAGATTTGTTTTATGACAATCGAGCTGATAACCCTATTCAAGACTATCTTCAAGGTCCTAAAATTTTAAAATCTGAAATTGAGTCAGCTTTGAAACAGATGAGCAAAGGTAAAGCTGTCGGTGTGGACATATCGGCTGAAGCCCTTCAGGCTCTTGGTGATTTTGGAATTGAAAAATTGACAGAACTTTGTAATGATATATATAAGTCAGCCTACATACCAGAAGATCTTAGAACATCAATATTTATTGTTCTTCCCAAGAAACCTGGAGCGACAGAATGTTCTGACCATCGAACCATCAGTGTTATGTGCCATGTTCTGAAACTTCTCCTGATCATCATATTGCGTCGAATTAGTGATAAAATAAACAAGACTGTTGGCCCTGAGCAAGCAGGGTTTAGAAAAGAGAGCGGTACGAGAGAGGGCATTTTCAATCTCAGGATGCTCATAGAAAAATATCTCGAAAAACAAAAAGATGTCTTTGCTTGTTTCATTGACTACTCCAAAGCGTTCGATACTGTCAAACATCACGAGCTTATCAAATCCTTGCAATCGACTGATATTGATGAAAATGATGTAGCTGTTATTTCCAACCTTTACTGGCAGCAAAAGACTACCGTGAGAATAAACAACTCAATTTCAAACCCCTTAAATATAAAAAGAGGAGTCAGACAGGGCTGTGTTCTTTCCCCTGCATTATTTAATTTGTATACAGATATAATATTCAGACAGATAGAAGAATTACCAGGTCTAAAAATGGGAGGACTGAAATTAAACAATCTACGCTATGCTGATGACACAGTATTACTGGCTGAAAATGAGAAGGACTTACAGGAAATAGCTGAGAAGGTTAAAGTTGAGAGCAAAAAATTTGGTCTGCTAATGAATGTAAAAAAGACAAAGACAATGGTATTCACAAAGAGCTTAGATACCCCTAAAATCTCAATTACCATCGATGGGAAAATAATCGAACAAGTGTCCTCCTTTACATACTTAGGCGCTCTAGTTACTGAAGACGGTAGATGTGAGAAGGAACTAGTTAGAAGAATTGCTATTGCCAAAAGAAACTTTGCCAGCAAGTATAATATGCTCACAAATCATGATCTTTCCCTAAAAATGAAGCTCCGACTTACCCAGTGTTACATCTGGTCGACCCTACTTTACGGGTGTGAGACCTGGTCTCTGACTCCTACTTTAGAGAAGAAACTTCGGTCGTTTGAAATGTGGACATACAGAAGGCTAGGAAGAATATCGTGGAAAGAAAAGAAAACAAATAAGGCAATTCTAAATATGCTTGGCCTGAAATCGACTAGTCTGATGTCAACCGTTCGAAAAAGAATTACTAGCTATTATGGACACATCAGACGTCATAGCAGCATACAAAAGTCATTAGTAGAGGGAATGGTTGAAGGGACAAGAGGTCGCGGAAGGAAAAGAACCAACTGGGTAGATAATGTCTCTAGATATGCTGGGATGGGCATCAATGATTGTGCAAGGAAGGCGATGGACAGGAAGGGGTGGCGAATCGTAGTTTCCAACGTCGTGGCCGACACGGAACAGCGGTAAGGTAAGGTATATATATATATATATATATATATATATATATATATATATATATATATATATATATATATATATATATATATATATATATATATATATATATATATATATATATATATATATATATATATATATATATATATATATATATATATATATATATATATATATACTAATATAATAATATATATATATATATATATATATTAATATATATATACTAATATATATAATATATATATATATATATATATATATATATATATATATATATATATATATATATATATATATATATATATATATATATAATAGACACAAAATTCATTTCTGTAGGGGGCACAGAGTCAAATTTCACAAGTCCAGGGGGGCCTTGCCCCCCAGGCCCCCCTTGGCTACGGGCCTGTATCAGTGGCGGCCTGGCTAATTCTGGCTGAGGAGGCCAAAAAATTGATAGCACTCCCTCCACAACTTACTATGGTGTATAACATTATCATTAAAAATAGAAAAGCTCATATAAATGAATTTTTGAGGGAAACTAGATTTTAAATAAAATGTCTCTAAAATCATAAAGCCATCAAAGATCTAAAAGCTGGCAAAAGCCCAGGAGTAGATGAAATCATGTCTGAATTAATCAAGGCTGGAGGTCCCAATATTGTACCTTACTATCCCAAACTGTGCTGCAAAATTTGGGTTGAAGGAAGGTGGCTAGTGGAATGGATAAATTCCATCTTTGTTCCAATTCCAAAAAAGGAGATGTTGAGATGTGACTCATATTTACCTATGTATAACCAATATGAAACATTATCCTTTGGTGGTGCCTAGTCCTCTAACCGTGCGCCAAGTTTTTCAGTTCAGTTAGCAAGATGGCAGATATAGAATATTGTTATGTTGAATGTGTTATGTTATCTATAGTTCTATAAGTTTTCTCTGAGTTTGTCTAACTGGAATTTGCCTCCGTCATGAATAGAGATTTAACAAAAGACACACTGCAATGTACTAATAACAGAACAATTGCATTCATCAGTCATAGTAGCAAAATTCTACTGAAAGTAATTACAAGAAGAATTCTAAATAAAGTGGAAGATGGAATTGCTGAGGAGCAGGGCGGATTCAGAGCCAGTGGAGGAGCAAGAAATCAAAGTCTCAAATTAAAAATGGTCATTGAAGAGAAGCGTGAACATGGAAAGACCTATTCCTCTGTTTTATTGACTACATCAAAGCCTTTGACACCGTGGCACACGACATCGTATGGGAAAATATGCACGAAAATGGGATTTCCTCAGCATATCGTCCTGTTGCTGAAAGCGATGTATGATGAGCAAACAGCAGCAGTGAAAACCACCTATGGATTGACCGAATGGTTTAGAATTGAACAAGGAGTCGGACAGGCTTGCATAATATAACCACATCTATTCAACATCTATTCTAAAGCAATTATGAGAAAAGCATTATCTGGTTTTGAAGGAACAGTTACAGTCAATGGACACACAGTTATAAACTTGAGATATACAGACGACGTAAACCTCGTAGCTGGCAGCATAGAAGAACTGCAGGATCTAGTGGATCGAGTTAGACCAGAAAGTGAAAAATCAGGGCTTCTACTCAATGCAAAGAAGACGAAAGTAATGAAAATTAGAAGAAATATTACTAATGAAAATGATACAAACATCAAGATCAACAATGAGTCTATTGAGAACGTCAAACAATTTACTGACTTGGGTTTAGTATTCTATGGTTGTATGGCGGCTTCTTGTGTACTTCTACAGGAATGGATCAACGATCTCATTTCTGGGTAGCTTATATACCTCTTTTGTGACATAGGAAGACTTACCATGATTGGGTCCGACGCGACGGGAAATGTTTTGAAGTTTATCCCCTACAATGGCTGGGAGTGCATCTCCCAGGCTAGATTTTAAACAGATAGTATACACGCATTTTTGTAAGATTACCAGAGTTACCAATAATTGTTGAATGCCTGTAACGGTTAACCTGCTTTAGCACAGTCTCTTGAATTCTTAACACGACAGCTGAATGACTTTCTATCTGCTCTAGAGCCTTTTCTATATTCTGGCGTTGCTCTGCCGCCCTACACCGCAAATCCTGGAATTGGACCCCCTCGTAAAAGCCACCCTCGAATAAGTCCATATGCTAGAACTTCAATTTGCTAATGGCTATGGAGAAAAGTGGCTTTGACAATGAGCTTTTCATGCGAAATATGTCATCTTCAAATTGCTCTGGCGCACTTTTCTCTATTCTGGTGTTAACTCAGCACCCCTTTATCTATTCTAGAAGTGCTTAGGCGCCCTTTTCTTTATGTTGGCACCCCTTAAGAGCTCTCTGCTGGGGGCAACTGACCCCTGGTCCCCATGCCAGGCCGCCACTTGTGCTTATAAGCAAAGCAACAAAATTATTGAAACCTCTAATCAGGTCCATTTTCTCCCAGCCTAATTGAGCAATCATCATGCAGGATTTTTGATCAAACCTGCATTCCACAAGCAGAGGTTAGAGCAACTCCAAGGGACCCCCAAACCTATGACATCTTAAAGGAGCCCCTTAGAAGTTTTCGAGATGCAGGCTTTTGCATTTATTGATGTAAAGATGCTTAATGATCCGATACATCCTGTTCACAGGCTACTTTCTTTTCTTCCTTATTGACACACAAAATATTCCTAAAGGCCCCAAGCCATTCTGTTATGCCACTGAATGTATGTCTATATTGCATGATGATTGGTCCATTAGATTCGGAGGAAATAGACCAGATCAGCGCTCTCTGAAACATTTGGCGACTAAACTGGCGTCATTCACCAGTTGCGTAACGCCAACTTTGCCGTTTTGCAGACTCTCGCCCCTCTTCTGTAGCGCACCGTAACATGAACATTCACCCCTTCCCACTGTTACGTAGCAAATTGAGTCACCCCCCTCCCCTATACTTATTTTGTCTTTTTTTGTCAGTCACAATATAAACATGCGAAATCTACTTTTGGTCTGGTGTGAGACAAAAAGAAGCAGATTAGGTGCAGGGCCGGAGTCGGAAAAGAAGAGATGTGTGTATATTTCTCCAACCATTAGATTCACCAGCTCAAGTTGTGAATCCGTATAAGTCACTATCCAGTATAGTACTTCCATTTCGCTAAAGGGAGCTTTATTTCCACGATGGAGATTCTTAGCGCGCTACAAACAAGCACAATTCCTTGTAGCATATAGCTTTTTCAGTTCGACTGTCCTTTGGTCTGTCAACCTTAGATGTAATAGCAGTGGTTCCATCTGTAACTTAATCGTGCAATTTATCCATATGGCCTTAGGATTTTTCATTTATTCTAATTATCATTGTAAATATTCTTTTTTTATTTTAGTAGCATTGTAATTAGGTTTTTTCCACGACCCCCTGAAAAGCAGCCACTCTTCGTTGATGGGGTCACCGTGATTAAAGAATTTAGAATGAAATGAAATGAAAATGAAATGAGGGTGCCTGCGATATGGCGCGGCATAGGGGTGAAAAATGGCTCGTCGTAAAGGTGGGTTGTTGTAGTTCTAAGGCCCGGCCTTCTGGAAGGCATCACTGAGCTGTAGTACGACCAAGCTTGCTGGGCAGCATCGTCGCAGAAACGTTTTCGCTAAAATTTGGGAAACGGGACCGTATTCTTGTTTTCATTTTACGCTACAGATTGGGAAAGCGGCGTCGTATATTCGTTTTAATTTTACACCACAATTTAGATCGTCATAGTTCTGCGGCCCGCTTTCTGGAATGCATCGTCGAGCAGTATTACGACCAGTGACGAAGTCAAAAGTTGATGATGTTCAGCAATGCATACAAGTGTAACAGATTCCATCGTTCCATGTTTCTGATGGAACACTTGCTCCCGACCTTCAGGGCTCTCCTCGATTACCAGAATAGAGCTATTATCTGGGGGAAGAGGAGACGGGAAAGTGAATTTGCTGGTTAAATAATGAAAGGCCTGGAGATAATGGACAGGCTAGGACGAGTTGTAGATATTCTTTGTAAAGTTGAATGGCCCACTATAAATGCTTATATCTTTTGGAAGGATAGCACAGGAGTTTCATATTGACAAAATGTTTTGCCACACTTTCACTCACTGACGAGAGTTCGCAGATATGATCAGTAGCGTTTGTGAAGGGGATCACGAGGGGTCATTATTACCAGCAGTTCCCCTTTACCTTTGAATATATGTTTTTGAATCCATTGCTCGCTGAAATAATTGCTCACCTCCTTATATCTTCCACACCCCCTTATGTCTTCCACTGTTTTGAGTATTGGTTGTTCTTCCCAATAGTAATATGGGATAAGTACTCTTCAAGTGGGTGAGTGGCCAAGTGGTTAGAGCGCTTGACTGCTGTGCGAAACATCGATTGTTCAAGCCGAACCCTCGGATCATAGTTGGGATGCTCGCTCACTGTTCACCCAGCAGCAAATGGGTACCTGGTGGCAACACTGGGAAAGTTAAAGGCGGCGAGGAAAGGAACTGGCCACCCTACCTCATATGCCGACGGTACAGGATAAGTGTCCCTCTAACGGGCACTCCCCCAACGTACAGAATCGTACAGGGGACTCACCTTTACCTTTACTCTTCAAGTATGAAACATTAATTGATATAAGTACTGAAGTCAACTGCTGTAATCCGCAAGTGCCTTATCGGCCCTTCAACTCAGTCATGCGCTCCAGAAAATAACAATTCTTTGTGATAACAGTCTAAAGGCCCGGTTATACGGATAGATATTCGTTGAGAAATCTGATCAGATAGTGAAAGATAGGCTTTCTGAAAAATATCTCTTTCGTGTAACGTGAAAAATGATATTTTTAGCAGGATTACGAATAAAGTCGAAATATCTGATGAAACATGAGAATCTTCTGACGACGTTATATAATGTAGCCATGGATCTGTGCATGTGAAAAATATTTCATAGTTCACGAGCGAGAGCACAGCCTGCTAGTATATTCCATTTCAATCAGGAGCGAAAAGCAGAGATACTTCAAAGTCTGTCTTTTGTCCCATTTTCTTCTTTTATTGTAGCTATTTTCCCCTTGTCTACTCCTCATATTAACTGTAGCACACGCATCAATGACAACGAAGAGGGATTCTTTCTCCTCGTCATAAGAAGTCATCTTCAATGACATTAAATATGCTTTATGGATCAAGGGCGGTCCGTGATCATAACTGCACGGTGGCTAGCAAGGTAATTGGCTCTGCTTCAAGTTCTAGCAAAGAAGCAGCGTTAGCAAAACGCAATGAATGATGCCATGTGATGATGGGGGGGGGGGCTAGATGACAATCACCACTTCGGCACCAAGTCCAGACCGCACCTGAAACCGCATGGAAGAAAATTAATGAACACTGGCGATAACGTCTCATGTTTCATCAGATATTCTGAATAAAATCAAATCAAATTGATTTTATTCGCAAGATTGTTTAATTCCTTAACATATTTCTCGGAATATCTTAAGAATATCTTTTGTCAATTGGTACTACAGAACTTCATTATAGCGAGAAAGAGCGGGTAAAAGAGTATTCCTGCTTTTTCGTGCTATTGTGAATGTCTTTTGTCGCGTTGCAGGATAAGATTTGCAAAGATATCTTTTTCCTTCATTATTTGATCGTATATCTTATGAACATCTAACCGTGTGACAGAGCCTTAAGTACAGGTAGTCAAAGGTCCATTAAATATTTAGGTCAACAGTTTCAAAATCTGGATAATTATAGTCAGGTCAGTAAGTAATAGTTTCAATCATTTTAAGTAGTCATTTGTCATTTGACATTGTAATACTGTTAATTTTAAATAGTATAGATTTTGGTGATTTACACCATACGTTCAACATGGAACTATCGTCAGACGATTAGATCGGATACCAAGTGGCTTGAAGAAGCACTTGTATCTGTTTAGGGCGCTATTTGTATCTTATTGGTATTGTTTCGGACTCTCAATGTTCGAAGGAAGCTGAGGAGTGCCGCCTTGTGTTGTTTGTTTTCGCATAGCGTCAGAGGCTCCAAGGAATATGAGCCAAGAGAATCACGATAGGTCTCAGGAAATGCTAATTATATCGTTAAGTGAATCACGCTAAGGTAGCATCCGTATTGTGTCAACTGTCTGTAGAGGTAAATTTAGATTTGTGTCAATATTGAATATAAAATGTAACCGATGCCATCATTTGTCAATAGCACCATATGTTTTAGTAGTGTTTAAATAGAGTTGTAAAATTCAGATTAGGAGATTCGTTCAGATTCAATGGTAGGGACGTCAAGTCACCTCGCCGAACCAGTGGCCACTGTAAAGAGCGAAGTTGCATAGAAAGTAAAGTTTAAGTGTTTCTATGGCTCTGTTCTCTACTACCAACGACAGCACCATGCCCAAGACAAGAGAAGAGAATGAATTAAATATCACTTTTACAACATGTTACATAATATTGCCTGCAACTCTCTTCTAGTTCATTTATATCCACCAAACCAGTATTGTGTTGTTGCACTCTGATCTGACGTACATCTGAACTTTCTATTTGTAAAGTCATAATAACCAAAGTTGTCCTCATAAAGTGCTGCACCAGCTGCTGCATTAAACTGGCACCCTGTGTGACTGCTGTCTGTATGCAGTATAAGAGTATTTTTCACTTGCCAAAAGTGAACCGTCAATTGATAACCAGCAATTCCGCGTATATTGATAAACTCAACCTTCTTGCAGTGACCACTTCCAAGATAAGTTGTGACGTCAAAGTCTATGAAATTGCCTCTCATATAATCTCTGTAGTCAAATGTGACCTTTTCGAAACTGCAAGTAGCCCTCCAATGTGTGGACTGAGATTTCACGGAAGTCATTACATCTCTTGAAAGCCTGTAGGCAATCCAATTTGGTGTCTTCTCATTAACTGGGACATTGTCAGTCAAAGATTCAGTTTTGAATGCAGCTAGATTTTTGTTTTCAAATGACCAAGACATAACGAGTGTCCATGCAGAGCCAGGTTCCGAAGTAAAATCGCAGTAGACAGTGATTGTAGCGCCATTTTGAACAGCGATCGAGTAATATCCATTTGTTTGAGAGCCACTTCTCAAATGGTCCAAGCACGACCTGGGGATTACTCTAGCTTCATAACCATCTGTACAATAAATCAGGTAGATTTGGAGAGTCACACAGGACAAAGTAATCATCCACATTTTATTCGTCCTTTGTTATGGCGCCGAGTGTCTACCTCAGTAAATGTTACTGGAAACCGACTTGCGAAAGCACAAGAGTGAATGGTATATAACTGTAGGTGTCACATGAAGTCGAATTGACTGATCAAGCTACTTTTGAAGTCAACAGGAAGTTGCCGTGTAGACAGCAGGACAGGTAGCTTCGTTGCAAGCAATACTGTTCCGACCATGTTAAGTGTTCAGTTTGAGTGAATTCCTGCAAGCGGAATTGCATGTGCTATGTGCTCTATAATTCTTATCATGTTTATTTTAAGAGGGTATGCCTTCAACCGTAACTGGTTCTCAAGGGACCCTCCACTTAACTACCAAATACAATGGATACAATGTTAAAAAATAGCCTGAAACCTAATTACAAATTTACCCAAGGAAAGTGCAATGTGATATATGCATATTAAAAATACTCATAAAAAAACAACTCACAAAGAGAGCCTTCATTATCGTTGGCTCATGCTTCTAAGGCCCCGTTTATACTGCACCGGTGCAACTTCTGCACTGGGGCAGAAGGTGATGAGGTTCAACTCATTCCAGTGCAGAAGTTGTACCACATGGCCTTACCGTTTACACTGTACCGGTACACATTTTGATAGTAATATGAGCATGCGTAATAGCCTACCAAATGTGTAAAGTGAGGATGCGATTCGTAAGGAGGCTAGAAAAATTGTAGTTAGCACCAATTACCAACCTTCATCAAGCAATACTCAACGAAATGGGAAGTAGCTGCAAGATCTCACAAGAATCCAAGGCTTTCCTTTGGGAAGAGCATGAAATTGGGCTGCTTTTGGAGGTTATTATTGATTGCAGGGCATCAAAAATTCTACAAGGCCAAGATTGGGAGAGCGTCAGGACCAAATACGAGGACATTGCTGAACGACTTCATGCCATATACCCAAAGGAAGGAATATTAAAAGAATACCCTTACACAACCGACCCCAGCGTTATTACGAAAGACAGAATCTTGAGCAAGCTCAAGACAATCAAAATAAATTACAAGAAGGCTGTAGACACTGGGAGGAAGAGTGGGGAAGGAAAAGTTGTTACAACATTCTACAAGGAGTGTTCAGAAATTTGGACAGGCTCTCCTTCTGTTGAGTGCATCAACACTAGCCTAGAGAATTCTGGCGTTTCAGGAAATTGTGACAGTGTGGAAAGTAACACCGATATGTTATCTCAATCGGCATCATCTCCATCATCAAGCACAAGTTCAACTGACAATGAACAGCCTCTTCTCAGTGCACATCCAAACAAAGGACTGAACTGAACTCGTTATGGATCAGTGACAGAAAGTGTTCCTGTTAGACGTTTACACTGCTCCGGTGCAAGAAGTGAACCGGTGCGGTACAAGAGCTGTTACGCTTTTTAGCAGGTACAGAAAGTGTTCCTGTAAGAGGAGCAAGAAGTGTTACGGATAGCTCGTAACAGTGTAAACGGTAGGCTGAACCGTAACACCTTCTGTTCTGGTGCAGTGTAAACGGGGCCACAGAAAGTGTTCCTGTAAGAGGAGCAAGAAGTGTTACGGATAGCTCGTAACAGTGTAAATGGTAGGCTGAACCGTAACACCTTCTGTTCTGGTGCAGAAGTTGCACCGGTGCAGTGTAAACGGGGCCTAAAGGTTCTAATGGTTGATACTGATCTTATCCCGGCTGAGAAGCTATCCTTCAGTTTCGTCCCCGAAAGGAAAACGCTGTTTACCTACTGGCTGAATTTGAACGCCAGTGGCAGTACTGCGAGGTTCATAAGTGGGATTGGTAGAATTTCGAATAAACAGTTTACTAAGGTATTCTGGAGCAAGCCCATTAGCTGACTTAAAAACAATGACAAGCGATTCATACTCAATCATCTCTCCAATTATTCGCCAACCTAGTTGCTTGATAAAACTCTCACTGGGGGCGTCATGCTTGCTATACGTGATTCTTCTAGCAGCACGATTTTGCAACTTTTGCAAATGATTAATTTCAGATGCTCCGGCTAAGCCCCATACTGGAAAACAAAAGCGAAATGTGGATTAATCATGCTGTTATAAAGACACTTCAATGTATCGAATTGCAAAATCGCTTGCAATATTAATCGACCCCAGAGACCGTGAAGCCTTTTTTGAAACTCCTTGGGTGTGCTTCTTCCAAGCTAAAAAGCTATCGATGTAGACCCCCTAAATATTTGATATTCTTAGAAACTTCTGCTGGTGTGTCACAGAAATTTAGAGCTAGTTGTACTGTCTGGTCCTTAAAAACGGCTTGCCTTTGCTTAGTGGAAATGACCAATGACTGAGTTTTTGCTACACTTATAGATAGTTTTTAGCTATAATATGTTTTCAGACTGAAACGCTAAGCTGGTGTCATCAGCATATAGCTTTGAGAAAGTATGAATTTCCCCCCACACCGACTAACTTTTGTCTCCCCCAATCCTTTCTGGACGATAACAACTCTTCTATGGCCTCAATACAGGCATTCAAACGTCTTTGAAGTGTTCAGGTCACAACTGAATTCAACATTTGCACAAACAGTAGCATCATTTTCATGATATGATTATCAGTTCTGTATTACGAATCATTTCAATCATTTTAAGTAATCACTTAAATCATGTTAAGTAAGCGTTTCAATCAGCATAAGTCATCATTTTACAGGGCTCAATTACTTTTACAAGACTCCATAGTTTATTTACGTCCACCAAACCAGTATTGTGTTGTTGCACTCTGATCAGACGTACATCTAAACATCTTGTTCGTGGTAGAATAGAATCCAAAGTTGTCTTCACCTGATACTGCACCAGCTCTTGCGTTAAACTGGCAACCTCCATGACTACTATCCGTATGTAGCATGTAAGTATGTTCCAGTTGCCAAAAAGGAACGGTCACATGACTACCAGCAATTCCTCGTATATTGATAAACTCAACCTTCTTGCAATCACCTGCTCCTTGGTAGGTTGTGATATCAAAATCTTTGAAACTTCCTCTCACATAATCTCTGTAATCAAATGTGACCTTTTCGAAGCTGCAAGTAGCCCTCCAATGTGTGGATTGAGATTTCACTGAAGTCATTACATTTTTTGAAACCCTATAGGCAATCCAGTTTGGTCTATAACTTTGCACTGGAGCATTTTGTGTCAAAGGATGACTTTTGAATGCAGGTGCAATATTGTTTTCAAGCGACCAAGACATAACGAGTGTCCATGCAGAGCCAGGTTCAGAATTAAAATCGCAGTAAACAGGTATGTTTGTCCCACTTGGAGCAGTAACAAAGTATATTCCGTTTATGTGAGAGCCACTTCTCAGGTAGTCCAGGCACGACTGTGACCTGGGGAGTACTTTGGCTTGGTGTACATCTGTACAATAAATCAGGTAGACTTCGAGAGTTATCCACGACAATGCAATAGTCCACATTTTTGCATCAACTTGAATCTTTCACACAGCTGTCACCTTAATGTATCTTCCACTTAACAGACTTGCCAAACTAAGGGAGTGAGCCAGATTGAGTATTTTGTTTGATAAGTCGCAGATACTGGACGTGACGTGTTGCCATACTTTGGAACAATAGCCTCTTTATTCAATGGAGTGCATTTCTTTAACTTCTGAGGTGGCCCATACAAAACATTCTATGATGAAAATGTCTTTGCGTAAGCACTTAACAAAGTAGAATAATTGACAAAAGCAACCATTAGCAGCGAATGAATTAAGTGGTTATCTCTTGATTGGTTTGTACTCTCAAGTTCGTAAATGAATGTGGACGCTTAAGACGTTTGGGATCTTGGGACCTTATTGAGCAGAGTCTAAGCCAAGTAGTCTCCACAGGTTCGCAGTTTTGCTAAAAGACAAGTGTGATCTTCCTCTGGAATGACGCGATGGACGTGGTAGAAATTGAAAGCTACTGAACAAGCAAAAAAGATTGCAATCTTGTACACAACTACAACCACAACCATCACTAACACCAACAACAACAAACTGCAAAGACTAGGCCGATATAACACTTACACAGTTATGCAACAAGTGGGAAAAGTTGCTGAAAAAGTATATTCAGGTAACGTATAGTAATGGTTTTTGTCACTTTGATAATTAAATAATCTTGAATTGATGTCACCAAATAAAAGTAACATTTAAAACATTTTGTCCTACCAGGTTTTACTGTATATGCCATGGTGCATCCCGTCCCCCTGTAAAACTCAAGCTTGAGGTACGCCAGTAGCTCCTTAGGTGGAAGGCAACGTTCAAGATAAGGGTAGATATGTACAGAGCATGACACGAAGTCATAGCCAAGCAGACTAGTGATTGTAGTACAGGCTTAGCGTAGCCATATATTATAGAAAGTTGGGGCTATAGACAATAGAATTGCCTGATATGTCTCCTTAAAAAACCGTAGTTTATCACCCCTGTGTGTGTCAATTTTCCCTCCCTTGAAATTGATTATATTACCACCCCAGACCCTCCAATAATGCCTGACTGCCATCCATTATACAGAGAATAAAAGAAAAGCCAGCCGGCATCTAAAAATTTTTGAAAAAGGGTCATAAACTAATATTTTGAAGGGGCATTTTTAAGGTGAGCAAAATTGCTGGCTGGCAAAAGTGGGAACTGAAGCCCATCAGCTTCCCAGTGACACTGTGCTTGTAGTAAAGTGTATTACACCAGTGCACCCAGCAGTATAGTTTTGGCTAAATCCACTTTACCATGTCAACAAGAAAGCTAACTGCATGCTGGAGGGCCTAAATGCATGAAATGCACCCTGGTTTATATAGTGAATGAAGAATAGATTAGGTTAGGTAGGTCAGTAAGCATATGCCTAATGTGCTATCTGCTAGAATTTTATAAATTCTTGAAACCTATATGAAAAATATTTTTGAATGTGACTCTCAACATTTTTGAGCATAGAATCACTTATTTTGACAGTAAAGCAGATAATATTCAACCTTGAAGAAGATTGATTTCATGCACCTAATCTATATACCAAGGGTACATTCCGTGCATAGCTCATGCCAATGTAACACAACAATAGGCCACTTTACTATTATATCCAGCACATCAACACTAAGAGTAAATACCCCATGCCAGTATACAGAGAAAGAATGGGGCAGACCCATCTATTGAGGACATTAGCATTGGAGCATCACAAGGCTCATGCCTAGGGTCACTCCTTTTCATTGTTTACATCAATGACCTCCCAAAATCTGTCCAAAAGTCTGCTGTGTCCATTTATCCTGATGCTATAAGTCTTTGTTATCAGGCTTCAGATACTACTCAGCTGAATGAAGCCATAAATGATGATCTCATACTGATTGAGCAGTAGCTTAGAGGAAGCAAGCTTTCACTTAAAGTGATGAAAACACATTCTATGCACATCTCCTCCAAGTAGAAGCACAAAGTTCTTAAAAACCAAAATGAATTCTTGAAGTTAAAGATCCAGGGTGTTGAGCTTGATATTATGCAAAATACTAAGTATCTTGTTGTGCAAGTTGACAATACATTGAACTGGAGGGAACATATTAAGACAATCTCCTCCAAGGTATCCTGAGCAATTGGTTTTTTGAAGCATGAAAGGTCTGTTTTGCCATAAGAATCACTGAGAATCTTGCAAATGGGTATTGTGTAGCCTCATTTTCACTAATGCTCTTCTGTTTGGAGTTGCTGGTTGCAACTGAAATTAACCAGCTGCCAAAAAATGAGAACCGTGCTGCCCATGTTGTAACCAGGAACAGGTTTGATACCTCTGACCTGCCACTTGTAAAACCATTGGTGAGCTAATTGATATTGAATCCAGTACTATGCAATGGTCTTCAAATCTCTTAATAATTTGACTCCACAGTACTTGTGCAATCTCTTTACCAGACTGTGCAAACTGTTCTCTGTGAACCTCAGGGATTCCACCAGTGACCTAAGGTTACCAAAAAGAACTCAAAGGTGGTCACAAATGTTTTTCATTCAGAGGTGCTAAGTTATGAAATGGGCTTCCAGCTGAGAGTGAGCAAGCAACCTCCTTTAGCTCCTAGCTTCAAGGAACTCTTAAATGAATCTGTAAATATGTGCTCACTATGAGAACTTTTTACCAAGCTCTCTCTTTTGTTATAAAAGATTTCCCTTCATGTAAGCATATTTTCATTGTAATTAAATTTTAATTGTAGTTAGACTTTTATTGTAAATAGTTAATAATTTTATATTTTTATACCTTGTAAATTTACTTATTTATTTTTGTTACATAGAATTACTTGAAAATCAGCAGTGCTGAAGGGCTACCCTCCTTAAATATTTGAAAATAGAAAATAGAAAATAGATATAGAAATAAATAAATGGATAAATAAATATAGAGTAGTCCATGCTGGATAGTTCTAGTGTAGGGTGCATAGAATGCACACAGGTCTGTACATCACAGATTTCATTGAGGTCCCTGGTGTGCAAGATGACAATTCCCAGTGTGTTTTTGTGTATTGCCTGTTAGATATCATGTATATCAACTAGTTTTTCATGTCTGGCCCTGCAGCCTACTCAAGGTACTTAATAGATTAATGCCATAGTCTTGACTAACCTGTGAGGTCCTACACCTGGTGTGCAACAGATTTTAGATATTGATATCTCTGGATGTAGGGCGAGGGCTTTAGAGTTAAATAGCTGAAAACATTCTGCCTAAATCACTGATCTGTTACCCAAATGAGTTATTGTCTAGCTGTATTGAGCAGCAGTTATTTCAGGAAAAACTATCATTTTATCCTGAAGAAAGTGCCTGAATGAATTGGATTTCTGCTGAAATTGGGGGAGGGGCTGCAGCCCCCAGAAGCTCTCCACCTCCTACACCTATGTAAATATCTCTTGTGTACTAATGCACTTCTGGGTTAGTGTTCAGTTGTCAGTGCTTACTACATTCTGCATGTTTGTATGTTTCTTTTGAATATGCTTATAGCAGATTTTGTTTCATTATTTTTTGATTTTGATTTTAAATAATTGTCAAAAGTATATAGTAAGTATATACAAAATGTTGGATAAAATAGCTCATTGTATTTCATTTGTCTATTTCATATATTTAGGGAGACAATTAACATATTTCCTTGAGAATATGTTGGACTTTGAAAAAAGGCCAACTGACAAGTAGGCTGAGATAATTTGATTGACATCACAAAAGTAGGCAAACTTGGAAAGTAAGCTTATTTGAGTTGTGTTTATCAGAACTTTATGAAATCTCTGAGAACTTTGTCATGAAAACTGACAAGCTCTGGAAACCCATGTCATAAATATGCTAGTCATAAAATTAACTGAAAAATTTAACTATGTTAGAACTACTGTATTTCGCCCTGTATAAGACTCATCCTTGTATAAGATACATCCTTAACTCCATGTTTGAAATCTGAGAAAATATTCTGTACCTTGTCTTAACGTGTATAGGACGCGTCCCCTTTTCTCAGTCTTGTGAAGCATGTATATTTCCGTGAAACACTCAAGAATACTAAAGAATAGAAACTATCTGTGGAGGAAAGTTACCGAATGACTTTCCACGATTAGCACGCTTCGACTTTGGACACTTTATCAAGTTATCATCCGCTTTTTGCCACCTTCAAACATTTGCTTCATTAACTCAGAATTTTGTCCCTGCTTCTCGATTTCCATTCACCAAAGTGTGTTCCACGGCTTTGAGTTAAGACCAGCAGGATAGGATGCACATGATGTCGCCGTAGCAGAGTAATGAATAATAGCCTTCCAAAGGAAATGATGAGACAGTCAGTGTTCCCAAGTATAGGATATACCTTCAAACAGAGCCAATAATAATTCGAAAAGAGCTACGCCTTATACACGGCGAAATATGGTACTACAAAGCTCAGAACACTTTATTGTAAAATATGAATAATTCACTATATCTGAAATTTTTCAAGTTATACATACATTTATACAGTGAATTTTTAAAGACAAGCCATAATCTGGGGAGCTTCAAAGCTGATATTAAAGCTAAGAGACAACGAAAAATTAAGCTTATTTTAAAGTAGTTAGATAATTATGCAATTTTTAAGAATGATGTCAAAGAGGTTATGAAAGAAATATTGTTTCTTATGAACTATTGATAGCCGTTAGTAGATATCTTCACTAAGTTTGAACCTAAATAGTCATTTTATTTTTTTTTCTGGTAGATCTGGCTACTAAGAATGGTTTTCTCAGAAATCCTTCAAACACTGGCTCATAGCCAAACCCCAAAACTAATTTTTAAACAGAAGCGTCTTTTCATGTGGTATGCAAAGCAATGCACGGCATGTAGAAGTTGTCAGCAGATGGGAATGCTTTCAAGGTTTCTCGGTGACAATTATATAAAACCTGCTATTGTTTCAAAGGCTAGAATAGATTCGAGAGCTTTTTCATCAGATGTAAGTTATACTTGTTCACTTTTGTCTTTTATTCTTAATGAAATTTAATGGATTTTCATGAACAATTGAAGCTGGGATTTAATTTTTGTAAATATATATATATCACTATAGCACGAAAAAGCGGAAACATTCTTTTAGCATACTGTTTCCGCTTTTTCGTGCTATAGTGAAGTTCTGTAGTACCAACAGACTTTTCACAAATATATATATATATATATATATATATATATATATATATATATATATATATATATATATATATATATATATATATATATATATATATATATATATATATATATATATATATATATATATATATATATATATATATATATATATATAAATATATATATATATATATGACAGACACAATTATCTGCACAACAGATCCGAACACCCTTCACCACTAAAAGATATAGCCTTGCCTACAACCAAGCTTTGGGATCTTTCAAAAAGTACATTACGGAAAAATCCGTCATTTTGACCCCCCCTACTCCCCGATGTAACGGCTTGTCACGCTCGAGCTGATACCCCCTCTTTGTTACGTAACATTCTGGTATGAAAACCCCCTCCACAACGCCATCCTCGCATTTTGTAAAATAAAATATTCAATAAGAACATTAAGTTAAGTCTCAAAATCGCAGTAATTTAAAGCACTCACCAGAAGTGAAAAATTGGCACGTACCCACTCACCCGCCTACCGTTGCATACTTTTTGAATGACCCCTTTAAGTATCAGACGAATTTGTTCAAACAAGAAACATTTCAGAGACAGTTACACAGAACTGATAAATAGATTTATTTCTAGAGATTACAAACTAGAAACAGTCCTAGAACAAGTTTCAAGGCTAGCAGTATATCATGAGAACAATCCCTGAAACCCTGTACAAAAAGAAGTCCACCAGAACCCCATTATCACCACATGCAACTGAACGCTTCCACCAGTTACACATATATTAAAGAAACACTGGGATATCTTGAAGATGGACCCTGAATTAAAAGATATCTTTGCAGACCCCCTATGATGGCTTACTGACGTAATAGATACTTGAAAGACGTAATTGGAGGTAACATAACAGCAGACGGTACAGTCTCCAGGAATAACACTAATCCTAAATTTGGCAAGTGTAGCCCCTGTATCACAAAAGCTGGTAATCTTTGCTGCAAACAACTCCTGGAAACAATTGAATTCCGTAGCAACCAAACTAATAAAGCATACAAAATCTTCCACGATGTGAACTGTAAGAGTAAATTTGTCATCTACATGATGGAATGCACCAAATGTAGATTACAATATATAGGCAAATATTATGACATTTAAGGCGCTCAAGCATGATCTTGGACCTTCATATCTACAAGACCTATTTCAAAACCTCTCCCAAGTCCACTGCAAAGAGCTTAGGAATACCAAAACTGACCCCCGTGTTCCGTGGAGAAAAGCTGTAATGGTCAGAAATCGGTTTCGTATCGTGGTGCCAAGCTTTGGAACCATTTGAATAATGATCAAAGAAGCGACTTCCCTAAGAGCCTTTACGAGCCCACTTGGACCATGTTAGTTTTTATGTTAGTTTTTGTTTTAATTCTATTCTGTTTTACTTCTATTTATTTATACTCATTCCTAGTTTGTATGACACGTTTATACTAGATTTATTTGTGCATTCATACTTTATTTTTCTTTTTTCTGTTGTTTGATTTAGATATTTTGTTTTAAACAGGGTCAATTGTGGCAAAGTATTTTAACTGAATTTGCACCCTGTATATCTATGTAAAAATGAAATATTTGTATCCTGTATAGATATGTAAAATTGAAATGCATGAAATAAAATGATACGGGGCCTGCTTAAATTCTTCACAAAACAATGGGTTGATAATAGGTGTTATTCAAAAGGCCCTGCTTATTAACAATTGTCCCAGTAATAAGGCCCAACTAAGGGAGAAGGCCGACGCGGTGAAGAAAGAAACAATAGAGTGAAAAGATGTAGACAAAGGGCATTGAAGAAGTGTAAAATAAATGATAGGCAAAGCACTAGGCGAGGAAATGCTGTAGAGCGAAAACAATAGGCAGTTGATAGTAGGAAATTGGGCCTGCTATAAGAGAAAGTAAGAGTCTACAAATCTGACGTGTAGTTCTTCTGGTGCAAAACTGTATAGCTTAAACTGCCAAAACCCTTCCCTATGTCTAGACTCCCAAAAAACTCTGTCTATGATCTGAAAACTAAGGTTCTCCATAAACAGTGATGGTTTACTTCAGTAAAATGTCTAAAAAGATCTGCCTGTGTGACTACTTCTCCCTTAGAATATCTCCTACTAGCTGACTTGTAATTATTAAATCTAACCCTAAATGACGTAAAAGTATTACCTATATACTGCTTCCCACAAACTTTACAGCCCAACAAATACACTACCCCTTGTGAATCACATGTATATCCACTGGTACTTTTAAACTCACTTCCAGAGACATTGAATCTAAAACTGTCACCTTCAGACATGAACCTACAAATCTGACATCTCGATTTACCACATCTAAAACAACCCTTGTCTTATTCTGTCCACAACTTTGGAAGCTTGGCCCTAACTAAACTATCCTAAGGTTGGGGGTGTGTCTGAATACCACAAGAAGCTGTTGTCGAAGCAAGCTCTTGTGTTCCTCAGAATCCCCCAGCATGTTCTGAAGTCTGCTGGTTATACCCTCTAGCTCACTAAGTGCTGGATGATATGATACTACAAACGGAATACGGCCCCTCCTCTCCTCCCTACAACTAATTTCCTAATTAAGTAGAGTCACTCTATCTAAACCATTTGCACAAGCTACCTGCAGATAATTGTACGAATCATCAATTATCCACCTGTATTCAGCGTTTCGGGGTTTAAGAACAGTACGCTATTGATAGCAGGCCCCCCAACACCCCAAGAGGGACATCATGGCACATAGTGTAAGTAGGAATATCTACTTCATATGCACCTATTGATTTTCTTAGGTCGCCAAGAATCCGGTACTGAACTTCCTTAACTTTTCATAGACAAACTCAGAATGTTCTCCTGAACCCCCCGTAATACTGCCACTTATGTGAGGGTACCAAAGAAATGTTCTGCAAATGGACAAACATTTTTTTCCTTTCGTGGAGCAAAATTGTGGAATAGTCTATCAGCTGGATCAAAGCAAGCATCCTCTCTGACTATATTTAAAAGTCCCTTTAGAGATGTGGTAGTTTTTAGCTAAGTACTTTAAATTACTTTTTCTTTTATTGTAAGAACAATCATCGTAAATAATGTTCATTGAAAACAACTATATTGAAAGGCTACCCTCCCTAAATGAATAGAATGAAACTTTTAGACCACTTTCTTAGTGAAAATATCATGTATTGATCAGTCCCTAAATATGCAAGTGTTTCTTCCCGTTCTCCACACATTCTACAAATGGAAGAGATATTTTCTGTATCAATATGATTTTTAGTTGACCTCGTTCTACTTGTCTGTTCTTATATTTGCCAGTAGGCTGACTTCCGTGGCCTTCTTAAGGTCTCCCTGTTTCAGCCGGTCCCGCCTTCGCACATCTCTGAATACCCTTCCTAAGAAACATGCTATATAGGTTTTACCCACAAAGTCATTCTTCATAGTTTCCTTGATGCTAGCTTTACTTTTTCCGATGTTGATTATACCTTCAGATTTCACCTTAGTTTTAGCAGATTTTCTTAGTTGCTGTTGATGTATTCATGCAAACAATATGACAATTTCTCTCTAATGGGCATCCGCTCACAGCTAAACACCCGCTTCTCCTGTTCGCTTTTATCTCTATCTTTGCTAACCCCTCTCCCCTAACGTGCAGACATCTTATACGGACAGCCTCTAAGTCAATAGTGGGGTGCTGCCCAACTTTAGACTAGATTTGTTATAGCTCCTACTTGGATATCAGGGGCGGATCTATGGGGTTGCAAGCGTCGCTTAAGCAACAGTCAGATTTCAAGTAGCATATTTATTAGATCTACCTTCAGTACCTAAATGCGAAATGAAAGTAAGGATATCAATGCTTTTAGAGTCATTAGTCCCCTTCCTCTTCGTACCCAAACTTACCATGGAACGATTAACGGAATGGATTAGTTGTCTATTTTAAACCAATCAGATGCAATATTGTAGGGTAGAACAACCAATGAGTTAACAAGAAATTCATATTTCAAAAACTGGCGGGAGCCACAGTAGTCCATGTTTCGTCGAGCTTTTCTGTGGCGGGAGCCACGGTGAGCAACATATTAAGTTCAAATTCTAGCTCTCTACCAATCAGAACTTCGCATTTACATCCAAGTTTTTGCGGGAGCCACGGTGAGCAACATTACAAATTGCTAGTGGCCAAGAGAACTTCGAAAGAAAGACTCCAGTGTGAAATTTTATATGTAGCTCTAATAACGACACTCATTCATACATTGCGAGATCCACATTCTAAGCTTAATTTTCGAATACGATAGCATCGATTAGTTGTATATTTCAGTCCGGATACTTAATTTTGTCTACCAATCAAAGTTTTAGAAGTTACTTATGCAAATGCTACGATAACCAATAAGAATTAGTTATTCCTACTACGAAATTAAGATTTGACTCTGACTAATAACTCAATACTTACCACATTTCCTTGCTTCGTTCCCAGTTCGAAGTATTTACGTAAACAGGAATATATATTCCGAATTATTATTAGAATTAGCTTCCTAGTTGTGTGCGCTCAGGGAATGCTGGGAAATCCAACTCTATTCATTCCGTGTGCAAAACTGACTTGGCGAAGCGCACATTAGGTTGGCATATCATTTCCCAGTGCGAGTTGCTGAGGTGAACACTTCATGCCAGAACAAGGTCTGACAAAATGTGGCTTATTACACTATCTTGCGTAACTCTCCAAATCTACCTGATTTATTGTACAGATGGTTATGAAGCTAGAGTAATCCCCAAGTCGTGCTTGGACCATTTGAGAAGTGGCTCTCAAACAAATGGATATTACTCGATCGCTGTTCAGAATGGCGCATCCGTCACTGTCTACTGCGATTTTACTTCAGAACCTGGATCTGCATGGACACTCGTTATGTCCTGGTCGAATGAAAACAAAAATCTAGCTGCATTCAGAAGCGTTTCTTTGACGCAAAATGCCCCAGTGAATGAGAAGACACCAAATTGGATTGCCTACAGGCTTCCAAAAGATCTAATGAACTCCGTGAAATCTCAATCCTCACATTGGAGGGCTACTTGCAGTTTCGACAAGGTCACATTTGACTACAGAGATTATATGAGAGGAAGTGTCAAAGATCTTGATATCACAACTTACATTGGGAATGGTGTTTGCAAGAAAGTTGAGTTTATCAATATACGAGGAATTGTTGGTTACCAAGTGACAACTGACTTTTGGCAAGAAACAAACACTTGGATGTTGCATACGGACAGCAGCTACACAGGATGTCACTTTAACGCTGCAGCTGGTGCAGTGTCAAGTGAGGACAACTTTGGTCATCATGCCAACACAAATAAGAAGTTCAGGTGTACATCAGATCCGAGTGCAACAACACAATACTGGTTTGGTGGATATAGAGACAAATGAATCAGAAGAGAACTACAAACAAGATTATCGAGCATGCAACGTAACTGCATAAAATTATTGACATGATTACGTAACATGATTGAAATCATTAGTTAGAATGATTGAAGAGATTACTTAGTGATTTTTATGATTACTTAAATTACTGAAGTGCTTTCTAATGAATAGAATAGTTTGTATCAAGAAATAGAAATTGACTCTCCTGTCAAGGGGTATCTCTCTTTAAACTGGCATCGGTGGCGCAGTAGCTTTGGGTGGGGGTGGGGTGGGGGCGTATCTAAGGCAATGCATGACATGTAGAAGTTGTCAGCACATGGGAATGCTTTCTCGATCACAGGTTTCTCGATCCAGCACAAGGTTCCTCGATGGCAATAACATAAAACCTGGTATTGTTTCAAAGGCTAGAATAGATTTGAGAGCTTTTTCATCAGATGTAAGTCATACTTGTTCACTTTTGTCTTTTATTCTTAATGGGATTTTGTAGCTGGTTTGAAGCTGGGATCTTATTCTGTCACCGTTGAAACTCTTATATGATCTCATATGTTATGATAGTGCTAAGGAAACGGAGCTAACCGAACAGCATCTGCTTAAATATGAGCGAAAGTTTCTCCTTCGGATCAATAAAATCTCTTCTGGAGACATAAAGCCGGTTCTCCACTAGGTGAAATCCTTCGTGATATCGAAAGTTTTCGCGACGACACATGCGCAGTAGAACCTATCTCTTTCGTCGAACGGAAATTCTTCGCTGAAGTTGAAGAAGTGTCTACTTGTCGTTTCAACGAAAGACGGCAACCAATCAAATTATTAGTCCTTACAAGAAACAAACATGGCTGAATCACAGCTTGGAGAAGTCGACAAGGACCTCTTTCTAGAGGCTGTCAGACAATATCACCGTTTGTGGGATACCAACGCAGAGTCCTACAAGGAAAGAAATGCAAAACTAAATGCATGGAGAGAGTTGACTCACATTTTCGGTCATGATGGTGAGTAGTATTGGTATAACACAACAAACTCAATCTGTCCATATTCCCTTTGATCACACCTGTAAGTAGTGTCAAGGTATTGTGGTTGTACTTGTAAGATTATTTTGAAATCGAAACTTTGAGCTATGGGATAAATGACGGTATCTTCGTAATTTACTGACCGAGAGCTATCGAATGGTATAACGTTTGCTGGGGTAGGCCATCTATTTCTAGAAGAGGTACGATTCTGCAGTAGCGCCAGATTGAGTTTCTTGTGCTATACCATGTATGTTTGTTGTAAAGACTAATAATTTGATTGGTTGCCGCCTTTCGATGAAACGAAACGAAAATTAGACACTTCTTCAACTTTTCGTCAGCGAAGAATTTCGGTTCGACGAAAGAGATAGGTTCTACTGCGCATGTGTCGTCGCGAAAACTTTCGATAGTGCAAAGGATTTCGCCTAGTGGAGATCGGGCTTAAGTTGTAGCAAACTGTTTCTTGTAGTTAGGGCGACGCTGTGAAGGGGTGTGGGGGTATGATACCCCTCCCCCAAGGATCGCAGACTGGTGAATTACTCGCCAGATTTGAAGTTTCAGTTGGCCTCTCGACAAACTTTGCCTACTCGGTAACTTGAGACCTGACACCCCCACGAAAGTTTTCTAGCACCCCCCGCCTGTAGTTCCCCGAAATCTTTATATACTTTTTGTTGCAGCATCAGTTGAATGATGGGGAGCTAGTGTTGAGGGACTGAAAACTATATCAAATGCCAACCTTCTGAACGAAAAACATTCGCACACAGTTTGTTCAGAAGATCTACTTACGGGCGTTTTATGGGTTAATTTTCTGACAAAACTTTCGAGAATTTCTGTCAGAAGTAGCCAAATGCCCATGCAATAAATATAGTGTGAAAATGGAAGAACACAACAAGGAACTATAAATATATGACCTTTTCTCACTAAATCTACAAATTTTGATATGGATATTCTTCAGGACTGTCTTTGATATAAACTGGGTACATTGCTAGTGTATTTTTGAATGCAGATATTATCATTTAGCTTAAATTATGTGTGTTTACTTTTCTTTATACCTCGTTGCATATTTAGTGTATTCATCTTGCAATTAAAAATGATTGAGGATTCAGTTGAAACTTGTCTTTCAAGTTAAAACCTTTCTTCGTTTGTCGACAGTTTTTCTGCAATGTACTATTGCTGAGAAACGGTTTTAGCTCATAGTAAAGTGAGCCATGTACAATATAGTTCTCTTTATGAACTATTTTTGCAGAAGAAATTGAATAGTTAATTTAAAGTCAGTTCAGACGTTAAAAGTTTTAGATCTCAAAATAGTTTAGACGTTGATATTTTTGAAATTTTTTTGTCGAAAATCCTAGAGACATGCTATTCTCAAGGACCTAAGTTAGTCTACATGAATAGCGCATACTCTCGGTAGCTCTGCTCATAAATAAGGATTGAAGGTAGAGGAGAACCCACGAGATATGCCCATATTTTTGTGGGAATTTTTACAGTGGTAGTTCCCCCCTGTTTATGGACCTTCACATTGTTTTCGTCGTTTTCTATTGAGTTTTCAGTTTTTGTGAGGGCAATTCTGCGATATTAAACCTCTTTTAGACTTTTGAATACACTTTGGATTTACTTTGTACTTGTTTTTGCACATGTTTACTTATCTTTTTTGTTCACCTATGTTACCAAGCTGAGCTATGTGTTTTATAAGTTGCGTTCATTGCGAAATATGAAACTGTTTCCTCTGTAGGTCTACAAATTTTGAACATCTTTTCCAGACAAAAGAAGCTGTTTCACCATATCAAACCATTGGAGGTAGAATAAAGAGTGCACTGCAGTACTTTGGATGGCTTTTGACCAGAAGCTCTGTACGTTAATTATAGTTTTTCTGCTAAATGTCGTTAATTACACTTAATCGTTCTATTTTTTATCATGAAGTGACTTTTTCAGTTTGAATTCTTTTCCGTGTGGTAAAGTAGGACTTGACTATTGCGAAAATATATGGATTGATTTTTGAGTACACTGAAAGCTCTATTTTCGTCCGATACTTGTTGGAGTATGAAATGTCGGATAATGACCGAATCGTGAATGCAGAAACATAATCAACTGTGGGTTAAGCTATGTTACTGCAGCGTAGGAACGTTGCAACCAACTTCAGTGTACATTGAGAACAGATAATCTGAGAACTATGAAAAGTAACTAAGCATGGAGAGAATTACAGATGCTGTTTTAATATGATAATTATTATCAATATCATGAATTGTTTATTTCCTAATTAAATCGGTGATGTACAACAAAGTCGGAGCTAGTCCGGAAGATTTAAACGCATGCAAGAGTTGAGCTCGGCCACCCCCTTTGACGATACACATATTTACAGATAAAATTATTGACACAAAATCCGAGAACATTCAGAGCATGCTGAAGATATCTTTTGGTTCGTTCGTCCAACTAACAGTCAATCTGAACTCATCCGCATCCGGTTATATGTTTCACTTTACCTTTCGGTAATTATCCGACTTTTTGTACTCTGATGAGTGTGGAACAGAAACAGTGCTGTCAGCAGGCATAGAACTCTTTCCACTTTTTCATGCAATGGTGAGTTTCTGCACTGCTAGCAGACTATTCTCGTAATGCTTTTCACGGTGTCAGTCTGCTAGCAATTTGGACACTAACCACTGGTTACCAAAGAAGGGCTATCCACTCTCTCATACACAAGATTTTCGATATTTTTCTCTCTTAGCTCATATTTGAACCACTTTACTCCCTAATCATTCTTCTAACAGTTTTTGAAGTACCACACTGTCAATAATAGCTTAGGTTGATTTTACTAGGGTGTGTCTTATTAAGTCGGAAAAGTAGGAAGCATTTGAAAGGTGGGTGGACAAGGGAGTTGCAGAGCACATATGCCACACAGTGCATTCTATCAGCTACACCCAAACATGCAGAAACTGTATGCTATACTCATCTATTTTATTGCAAAAACAGCAAGGCAGGAGGATCAAAGTAGGATGATATAGAGTATAGAAATACTTGGTCTGATTAACATCAAACAAGAGGTGCGCACTCTCTGACGTTGCATACAACCTAACTCTTAACTTCCCCTCCAGGTAGAAGGCTTTTTCTAACAGTCTGAGAATAGCTTTTTCAATATTTTTAGCCAGTTGGGGTACGTGCCTGTAGTGCCCCCCTCTCCAGTTTCTACACCTCTTGTGACGAAATGGTCGTACCAATAGTTCGGATACAATGTGGAAAAATTTTTAAACAAAAGATCATAAAACTACCTGTGTTACTTCCCCTGTGCAATTGGGTAAAAGTAACTGCTCCGAAATGGAGATTTAGTACTATTATTTATTTATTTATTTATTTGTTTATTTATTTACAGGTAAGCAATTCAACCAAGATAGTTTATATACAATATATACTCAATTCAATTACTCTACTAAACACAGCTTTAACACACTAATCTCGAATCCAGCCTTATCTTCGTCTTTCTCTTCTCTTCTCTTCTCTAGTCTCTTTCTACTCCGTTCTACTCTAGCTCTACTCCAACTCTACACTAACTCTACAACAGCGAAACTACACACGTGACTAGCATTCCGTTCCAGACTCCTTCACACTCTGCAGAATTTTTTTACACTGAAACTCTTTACCAGCTGATGCAATCAATCATTAATAGATGGATTGTTCTTTGCTACAGATCTTACAAATGAGAGCTCGAAAAATCTATGGTTATTGCACGGATGATGTTGATTACAAGGAGTTCTTTAAAGGTAGATTCAAGATCAGCCAAATTACTGCTCCATGTCGATTCTGCTCATCTATTATTACTTTCAGGCCACGAATACTTTCTCCACATACACTAAGTGCTAAACATTTCGGTGGGATTTGATTTCGATAATGAGAGAGCATTCAATATTTTTCCACCGAAGTATTTTTGCATTTATTGTTGTTGGTTTTGCTAGTTTCTCCAGAGAAAAGACTAGCTTTTCTGTGGGTTGTGCAACAAACTGATCAAGTAATACAGAAGTCACATATGGGCATTTCATTAAGAAACACAGACCTTTTTTGAATAAAATGCGGTTATTCTCTTGAGGAATTAATGGTAAATTGCTAGTCTTCAAAATTTCAAAATCATGGACCGGCTCTGATGATGTCGACAGCACCTGTTTAAAGTGTTCCCCTAAGAAGCTTCTTCGTCGTGTATTGTATTGTTTTAGTGGAGATGGCTGTTTTCTGTTTTTATACACAACGTTCCTTCTGATTTTTTCATGTACTTAGTCTCGTTTCTATTTCCTTTGCATAGTTTGTAATATGGATGATACTTTCCAGTCCTGGTTTCTTGTAATTCATTTGCACATTTGGTAAGTTCTCTGCTTCTCTTGTTTAGCTTTGATGTCTCTGAATAATAGGGGATCATCGGAAATGACCATTGGGTGATTCTTCTATGCCTGAGAGGATATTTTAACCTCGCATCTTCAATTTCTGTCTAGAACCATTTACTTTGGCATTGAGTATGACTTTTCATCCAACTGAAGCTTTACAGGTTGTACTTTGAACATCTTATTATCTGCAATCAATGCAAATACAGTTTTCTTTACGGTGATGTAATTAATTTTCAAGACTATTGTGTAAGTAAGTTTCACTGAATATGTTCCATTATTTACAATTGTATGTTGAATGAAAATAGTCCGGTTCTTAAATATTCCAAAATTAAAAAGCAAAAAGTAAAGCTACAAAAGACTTGAAGATAAGAAACATCAACCAGTTCTAGACTAGATTTTACGCATTGAATCCCATGCAGGTTTTCACGATTTTCACAGTTCCTTAGACGGATTTAGTCTGTAATTTTCTCGTGATGTTTTGTACTTCTTCTTCAAAAATGAGTAAGTAAGTAATGGTGGTTTGTTTTGAGCACTCTTATGGTGCAACTATCAACGTAAGTTAACTTACCTCGAGAGTTGCGTATAACCTTGCTGTAATTTTCCTGTCTACCACCCAGACCATCGTGCAGCTAGTCGTTAGTTCCGAAAGGGCTAGTGCGCTGCTTTGACGGTGTATCAGAGTGAGATTCGAACCACGTACACCCTGTTTGTAATACAGAGGCACACGCCACTACATTATCGTTGCACTTCAAAGCGTACTTTAAAATATTTAATCTTCTTAGCTGCACTATTGCATTCTAAATCTTTTAGGCGACTTTGCATTATATTTGTCTTGTTTCATGTCTCCTTGAAATATCTTACATTCCCCTCTAGGATGTGTTATGTCAGGCTCAATCTATTTGGTGATGATGGTAAGACTGTGAATCAGAAAATGGCTGAGTGTATGTGGGAAGACGTTCGTGAACGAATTAAGCAACTAGGGGTAGGTAACTCAATATTAAGCAGTTTGACTTTTGCTGCTAGTTGGATTTTTGAAATAAGTAAATTCATGGGGTGCGCTAGTTGGTTGTGGGGACTAGGGTGTTGTGGGGGCTGTGGTATACGTTTGCTGTCTTATCTGCATACGTAGCTGTCTTTAAATGGTACTATGCACAATTCCACACGGAGTAGAGTCAGTTTGTTTGTTGTCTTCCAGAGCAGTACCCCCATAAGCTACAAAATAGAGAATGGTACCATCTAACATTGTTTAAGACTTTCATAATCATAATCATCATCATTATTTAAAGTTGGTGTTACATAGTTTAAAGAAGAAACTAATCATTACCAACTATTTACAATATACTTTACAATTATAGCCTAAGAAAATAATATACAGGCTACATATACAGGCTATTCACAAATTTTGCAATTACATTTTTCACCGTTCCATGTTTTAATCTTTGTTTTAAAGCTTGTAACTGTTGGTAGTTCCTTTATTTCGTCGTCAAGATTATTCCACTTTTTGCTCGATGATGCTGATAATGGCGATTTCTAGCATCAATATACAATTGTATACAATTTCACAATTTCAATATGCAATTTGACTTCTATCATCAAAGTAAAATTATTCTTCTACGGTGTTTCTACGGGCATCTCTTGCTCCATGACACGTTAGTGCGATATTATAGTACATAGTCAAAAAGGGAAGACTTTTGAAAATATCTCTTTGCAGGTAGAAGATACTAAAGCTCGAAAAGAGGGTTTTAAAGACCTGGCAAAACAATTTTACGGTTTAACAATAGCTTACAATAAGGTGCGTGTACATAGCATTTATCAGTGAAAGTTAATTTTGGTACTTACTGATAACTATAGATAGAAGAACCACATAGAAAATATCCACATTGCTATTAACTAGAACTTATTTCGCGCAAGCGCATTGCATCCAACTAAATCCTACTACTCGTGTACCATGACTTATATATATTTATTGACGTTTGACCTTCCAAGCCCCTTTAAATCAGATCTGAGTGCTGTTGAGCTTCTGGTACACAAATATTGTCTAGATCACAGCGCGCGAAAGCAGCCTAAATTTAGTTGTGAGAGCTGTTTTCAGACGAAATAGTCATCTCCTTTTAGTGAGAGCGGATGGCAGAATTCATTTGTGATCATATTTTTAACCAATCAAAGATTTGAAAACGCTATGCTGTTATGACTACAATCAGAATTTCTTGTTGTTATTGTATTTGATTGACATCTGCGTTCTTCTGGTATAGAGATGCGCACTTCTTTATGCTTGTTCAGTTATATATTACCGTTCTGCTATGCAACTTCTGTTCTCTATAGGCATATCCAGCCTTAATATCAGCAGAAATGACCGTGAACTCAATGGCTGTTCTGTTGTGCTTACATGTAGTTGTACATACATGTTTTATACAGTATTTTTTATGTTATATTTAGTCATCATATATTATCTTTTTCATATATTTGTCATGCTTAAACATATACCATATGCCGTGGAATCTCTCAGCTTTTTCATTATTTGTTTTTGCCTTTTTTAGGCTCTCATGTCTGAGAACGAGAAGGATCTGGCAGATGCCCTTTTTAAGTATGTTTAATTTTGCACTGGACCCTTGTTTAGTAATATAGAGGAACTTTATTACTTCCTTCTCACAGAACAGACAGGTGCATTATTCGAAGTGGTAGTCTTTGGAGAAGATGTAGAACTACCTGTACACTATTCGTCCCGATTGGACAATGATTTTAAGACAGTAGAATGGAATTTACCCTTGTTTCTTTGCATCAATCCATTTTGTTTACACTATTCTACTTTTAGTCTTTGGCGTAGATGTGGAACTGATAGTATACTATTAGTTCTGTTTGAAGGGTAGTTTAAAAGCTGTAGAGTGGAATTCATCCTTACATCCTTTCATGAATGTACTTTATTTCCACACACTACCTTTATGGGGAAATTACGTACTTTAGTTTATTAGCTTTTTTAGTACATCAATATGCAATATATGTGATTTTTACGTGCATTTTTTCTGGCTCTATAGTTGCTATTACTGAAATTCTTGTAGGACATTTTTCATCGAAAAAACTGACAAAAACAGAAGAAAGCTAGATGTACTTGTAAATTATGTTGATGCTCAGGTAAATTCTACTATTTAATTTTCAATCACGGATATATTCGAAGTTGATTTATTAGGTTGTCAGTGTTTCTTCCTTCATTTCATGAAATGCTCGCTTAAATTTTTTGGGGAATGGACTGTGTGTTTTTCTACTGTGCTAACTTTCGGATGTAATCTTATGTTGTAAAGCGATGGGTGTACCACTCGTAGAGAAGTGTACGACATTTTTGCGATTTTTTTAAATTTCTTGTTGTTGATTTTTGTGCATTTTTTAAATTTGGTGTTATTAATTTTTGTGATTTTTTGAGATTTGCTGTTTTTGATTTTTGTGATTTTTTCACAAAATGTACGAGATGTTTCGGAGAACGATATGCCTCTTGGTAAAGTGAAAGTGCAGGAATGTCATTTTCTACCATGTTCAATTTGCAATTTTTCCCATATCCTGTTGTATTTGCCTAATCCTATCTCATTGTTTACCATGGAACCTGGAAAGCCTGGGAAAAAGTCCGTTTTTTAGGAAAGTCAGTTAAAACCTGGAAAAGTCAGGGAAACCTGTTGAAAAAGCGTATAGGTCGGGGAAAAGTCCAGGGTTATAATTTTCGGTCGGTGTTTGTCTTAATGGCCTGGATGCCACAATCTGATATTATTTCTTCGTCTGAATGGTGTGGGGACCTATCTATCATACTTATCACACTTGATGGGTGTAGCACGCTACAGGTCCCCATTCTGTTGTGGCTGGCACCTTCCTTGTTGGTCATGGAAAAGTCAGGGAATTTTGCTTTTCATTTTCTGTGGCCACCATGTATCTGCAAAAAATTTTATTAGACTTATACTATAAATTCTACTCCATCAGTACTGAACTACAGCAATAGGGTGCCTGTTTAAAATTCCCTACGTAATGGGGTGACAATAGGTGCTACCTAGCGGTGTAGAAGGGGGGAAGCCCAGGGAAGCTCAGTCATCCTAGCTGCAAAGTGGATGGGGGCAGCCCCCCGCCCTTGCAAAGATATCTCGAAAGTGAGACTTAATGTTCCACGAAAATACCTTTCGAAAATAATATTCCTTTTATTCTTCAAATGGAATCATTCTAATTTAACAGTTTGAGTGCACACAATGGTACTAAAACCCATCCTTCACTGGACCACGTTTTCGGTTTCATGCAGAAAGTGTGGTCCAGTAATGTATGTGTTTTAATACTTTTGATTTTGTGAACTCAAGTTGTTACGTTATCTGCTGCTTATTTATATTTGTATTTATTTATATTTATGTTTTATTTATGCTTTATTTATGTTTGTTGATATATATCAATTTTTGTGCTAATTGTTGGATTGGATCTTGGCATGGAATTGAATTTCTTAGAGAACCCTTAGGCCAAAATAGCACTGCCTTTAGGCTATCTATAATCGGTAATTGCATTTCGAACCTTGTTACAAATTAGCCATATGTTGTTAATTTCGTTTGTTTCTTCACCCTAGCTTGCAATGTTAGACAAAATTACGAAAGAAGAACTCCTTAGCAACGCGAGAATAGAATGGACCCCATTGAATGACTTCATGGAAAATTCAAACGTGTAGAATTCAAGAAGACAATTAATTGATTTGAATTTATTTATTACTGATTCACAATCATGAAAAATTATTATGGAATGGATTGCATAGTGGATAAACAAATGAGGCATAGCTCCTCAGTTTTTTTCATCAGAAAGTTTATGCTCATTTCGTCTGATAAGTCCCCTTGTTTAGTCATATGTGGCCCAGTATGGTTTGCATGTATTATATTGATATGCTTTCGATTGCGTATTTGTTCCACTCTTCTATATCTGACTCGCTAATTCTTGGCAATTTCCCAGCTTCCCCCTCTACACTACTCCAGCCTATCCCTTCACATTGAGTTCTGATATACGTTTATTGTACAATGCACCAAAATTTTTTTCTTTCACACGCAATAAAGCTCTATTGCATGATATTATGAAGCTGAAGTATTGCGACATTTTGGTTTAGATCAAAGATCTTTATTGGCTCTTCTGCAAAATATATGTCGAATTTGTTTGTGGCGGGGTACGATTTATATTTTGACACGTTGAGTATGACGAACTGTTTGTTCTTTGAGACTTGTTGTATCCGTTGTATCCCTGTGTTGATTAGAAACAAATATGGCGTACTTACTCAGTACTATACGATTACCACGGCTGTTTCGATTGTCTTGTCTTATGCTCGTGGCTCCAGTATTTTCTGGCGAAATAGAAGCACCTATTTATAGAGAAAATGATTTCATATCTTACATACCAGATTCACCTCACTTTGTAATGTTTTTTGCGCCTTGGTAAGTAAAATTGTTAATGTCTAAAAACAGCGTTAGGTTGCCTATTCAATGACTTTTAATCTCTTCATGAAATTGAACTTCCAGTAACTGTTTGCAGTTGTGGCCAAGTATTATTGGCACAGCATTTTCTGGTTCATAATTTAGTTCAATTCAGCTCATCCTTTACATTCTCATACAAACAAATTCGTAAATGTTCATTGATTACCCTAAGGCAGAAATGAGTTGATGAGAATTTGCAATTTGAAGAATTTTAAAGAAATGTGTATGTATAAAAATGACTTGACGGAGGAGCTCTCTTAGGTATGGGAGAAGAGAGTCCATTGTAATCTTCTTAAAGTGTTGCTATTGTGAAATTCCAAGGGTTTGACTACATTTGGATTGGAAACAGAAAACACACTTCCAGACAATGATGTTTTCTGTTTTTGAAATCCTGTTGACTCTTATATCTTTTATCTTACAATAATAATATGGATTTAAAACTAATTTTAAAGCTTAAGAAAAACAGCAATGCAATTTGAAACTCTGAAGGTACACAATTCTTAGCTGAGAATATATTTTAATAGGTGTAGCCATTGTCAAAGACTTGTGCCACTATGGAATAGGTTGGCCAGCTATTTTAGCAAAAGCAGCTCTCCAGTCACGGTAGCAAAGGTTAGTGATGATTTTGATTGTTGAAGATATCTTTTCTTATTTTACCATTTGTCTCATTGTATTTTTATCATGCTGATGTGGAATTTTCTCCTATTTAAGGTCGACTGCACCAAAGATACTCCATTGTGTGCTCAGGAAGATATAAAAGCATATCCAACGTGAGTGATATATTATAATTAATTATTTATCACAGGAAAAACTCCTACTAGGCCATGTTCACTATTGAACTGGCCATCTTTCAGTGGTGTATCTAGGAAGATTCATAGGCAGTGCAGGAAACGTAGATTTCTTACAGATCATTGCCAATCATGCATGTGAGATTGTTTGCACTTGATAAACATAAAATTGTGTGTGCTTTCCTTAGTACTTGCATGCATATATTTGATGAAGCTAGTGTAAATGACAAATTGAACACATGAGCTGAGCTGGGCACATACCTGTGTGCTCATGCATGATCACATGTGGCTCAGTGAAATATAAGAGAGAAAAATGACCTCATCAATATTCCAAGAAAGTAAGAGATTTTCCCATAAAATGGCAACCTAGTTCTATGGGGGTTTTTGCCCTCACCCCCTGATCCATCCTTATCAATGCCAATGCATCTGTTATAAGACCTTTTATCTAATACATTCAGAAGCATAGCTTGTGGAGTGTGTGATAGGATGCTAAACCCCTTTTTAGAAAATTTGTTAGTAAATCTAGATTCATAGGTATTTTTTATATGGGGTATACATCCAAAGGTACAATGCACCCAATGAAATATCAGTCAGCCAAAGGTTATTTTCTAGCAATAAATAGACATCCAGTACTGAATAGTCATTAAAACAAATTCATTCATGATTCAGAGCTCTGACTTCTGCAAATTATTTCTTCAGCCCCTATTGCAGGTAAGCAAGGGACCCTACCCCACTGGATACATAGAGCTTTCCCATTTTTCATACATAAGTTCTACTTAAAGATTCTACTGCACATGTTTTCAGTCAACCTGTTGTAGTTCAGAGTAGTTACAATGAATGTTACTGATTGAGGCTAATTATGCAAATTAGAGTGTAAGCTGATATGTCATGAAATACACAAGCTAAATGAAGATATATTTGTGGTCGGAGAACAGTTATTGCTGTAAATGGGGTCATGCTGGAATTAATTATTCCATAAAATGCCATTTGGTCAAGCTGAATTTCAGTCCCCTTCCATCTCAAAAAGAGAAACCTGTAGTGATAAGATGGGCCTCTCTCATATGTTTTTATTCACAATGTGAGACAAAGTAAGGTCAAGTATGTAAAGATAACAGGATCTAGGAGAAATTAGAAGTGAGAGTTTGAGAAAAGTAAGATCTTCCAAAGTTGATTTTTATTGAGATTTTTCTCTCAGGATAATTCAAAGCAGGTGGGCCTCTGTCGCAAGGTGTAGCTATATATATATATATATATATATATATATATATATATATATATATATATATATATATATATATATATATATATATATATATATATATATATATATATATATATATGTAGTAATACAGATAACCTAGGCCTGTATAAAGTGCTCAATACTTATGTAGAGCTTTGAATAAGAATAAAATAGTGATCAAAAATGCGCTGTAGCAACTTTAAGTTTCATGTTTCCAATCATCAGGCTAAATACAAGATAACGTTAAATGATATTCGAAATATACCTAGTTACAAGAACGATTCGATTTGATTCGATTTAACAACAACAACACGGACCTTATTTAAGGTTGCATAATAGGTATTTGTTTCTGTGTCTGCATTTGGACAATAGTTCAGTTCTTCTATTTAAAAGACCACGTGGATTTGATCTTAAGATGGCTACTTTCTCAGTTAGGCAAAGCGTGCATCTGCTTGAGCCTGCTTTATAAGGTGGTGCACGGGCGGCTATACTCCATTTGATCTGATGCTCGATGTTGTTGGTTTTAAGCATCCAGATATGTTTGGATAATTCCGTTTCATTTATGTAGGCTTTATTTCTGAAGGATTTCATGTGATTGTTATATCTTGCTTTGAATTCACCCTCGCACTGTCCATAATATATTTTGTGGTCATTAGATGTCGACACATCGATATATATATATATATATAACTACACCTTGCGACAGAGGCCCACCTGCTTTGAATTATCCTATTATATATATAAATATATATATATATATATATATATATATATATATATATATATATATATATATATTTGTATGTATATATAGATATATATGTATATATATATATTTATATTATATATTTAACATATATAATAAATATATTGTATATGTTCCAATGAAGTACCATTTTATTATATTGTAGTTACTTTCTTATCATTTGAGAAGCATTTTTCAATCATTTTTAGGTGATTTTCAACAGTTGTCATTGATATGTGATAAATGATTGTTGGTTTGTGATTGGAGATTATTGATTGGTGATTAATGATGTTTTGGGTCTCAGTTGCAGATCATTACCTATATTTGTAATTGGAATATGTCATCTCCTAGGATGAGGTATTTTGATCGAGGGAAAAAGGCAACATACAGAGGTCAACGGGATATTTCTGACATTGTTACTTTTACGTTGAAGCAAGTAGAAAATAGTGTAAGTTGTACAGTAATTTGTTTTACGTCAGATGAAATCTTGGAATGAAGGGTTCACATTTTTGGCTTAGGTCAAAACAGGCATTATTTAGGTCAAAACAGACATCATTTAGGTCAAAACAGACATCATTTAGGTCAAAGCAGACATTATTTGCACTTGTCTACATAGAAGCAAGAAAACGGAATTCACCTGTTTTTATCACCTGTAGCTAACAGTGCTTAGTTGAGATTTGATCCTGCATTATTCTTGTGCAGAGAAAGACATTCAGCACTGAAGGTGAATTGGAAGTTGAGCTAGATACATACAAATTTGAAAAGGAACTTCAGCATGGTTTGAAAATTGTGAACTTCTATGCACCATGGTATGACAATATTCATTTTGTAATCTCCACACCATGTTTTTGATACTATGTTAGTCTAAGGACAGGAGATGCAAAGTAGCCCCAGTTGATTGTAATGTTATTGGGTGTTAAATTTGTCACTGTGAAGGAGTGTTACTAGTTGTGACATATAGTAGAGATCTTGAGTGATTAGCATAATTAGCAATTGTAGTGTGAGTGATTTAGCTTTGGTTTTGGTTTGGAAAGAGTTTTTGGAGAAAAGATATTTATTCTTCTGTTTTACTCTATGCTTGGCATCATCAAATATTAAATTCCGTGATATATTATATGCCTTGTGAATTCACTCTACATGGTATGGACATCTCGTTTTTTGAGCAAAACATATTTTGGGAGTTCATAACTCCATTCACCAACTTGCTACAAGGCATTTTTGATTAGCTTTGCATTTCAGGCTTTTTTGTGCAGTAATTTAGTCACTTAGTCTTGTTGATATGTTGATAGGTAGAATAAGATATAGCTTTTATCAGCAGCATATCTACTATTTCACTACCTCCCATTCAGATAGAGCAGTTACAGTTGCTTTGTATCATGAGTAGGCTTATACCCTTTCATACATCTATCCTGGGCACTCTTTAGTATTCTCTAGTGCATTTTAATCCTTCTTTTCATCCTGTAATAAGTGTTGGTTGTGGTTTTTCTGTTAATTTTCCTTCAGAACTCGGCGATCCGGTGTCTTTTTTGGCTATGGGTGACACACTGTTTTGTAAAGTTTTTGTGTTAGTTTTAATGATTTATATCTATAAATACCTTTCACTGTCACCTTCACTTCCACCCATCACTGCCCCTTCACTGCCCCTGCTTCAAACTGTTCTGTTGATATGTCATATTTTGTAAAGCAGAGAGGTAATAGCCTTAACTAGATGAAAGAGAATAGGTAGCTAGTCAACAGTCACTTAGGGCAGTTGCTTATGAAGACAATATTGTACATACGTAGGTGCCCACATTGCAAAAAGCTAGCTCCAACTTGGCAAAAACTCGCTGAAGAATATCAGTTTTTTGCAGATGTAAAGATATTACAGGTTAGCAAAATTTTTCCTTTAATGGCGAATGTAATCAGCGATTTTGACCATTAGTATTCGAATAGACCACCCACATTTTTTTTTACAAAAAGTATATAACTAACACTCCCTGAAGAGTTGCTGAGTGGCTTCATAGTGTAACGAGTTCCAGACAGGATAAGTGAAGGCAATTTGGTTTGTTCTCTATAACCTCAAGTAGGCAAAAAATCTATATCTTGATGAAACTTGAGCCTTTCATTATTCTTAAATTATTCTTACATTTCAGGGATTTTGAGCCTTGATATCCTTATAGACTGTATTCTTATAAAAAAATTGTGTAGTCCCGATCTGTTTTATAATAGTATGTATCATCTACATAATTTTTAACTACCGTTGTAGCGTCGAATTCAGTATGAAGTCAAAAGTCACTATGTTTGCCGTCTTTATATTAATTTATATTAATATTGCGATATGTGTTTATAATTAAGTTGCAATTTCCGTCAAACAAGTCTGTATCTAATGTGCGTCTGTATCTAATACGTTTATGTCAATTATAAGGTAAATTGTGAAAAGGAGAGGTTGACATGCAAGAAGCAGGAAATTACAGGATATCCAAAAATAATTGCGTTTTATCAAGGTTCAAAGGTTCGTTGCTCCCTGCCATTTTGAATGAATTAGAGCATTGTTATCGCAATTATCTGTACTGCATTTTATATCTTATAATGAAATGCAAAATAGACTAACCTGTATGCTAGCTAGTCAGTGAAAGCTTCCACTTTATAGGGGACTGCATCTTATTCCTACCCTCTCTCGCCTCCTGGCAACAATTCAACTACTTTCAGTTTATGATACCTCCAGTTTCAATCTCATTAGCTTTCTCTCCTCGAGATGTCAGGTTATTTACGTCAAACTATTCAATCAGAAGTGTTTAATCTATGAATTTCCATCTTTGAATGATTTCGATATGATGGCTACGGTTGGCTTTCAGGGGCGTGCCGAGGTAGAGGGTGTGGAGTGTCACACTTCCAACGTTGTACAAAAGCTGTTGGTCATATTTTAGCTTAGTGGCAATCTTTCGGTTTGTGTGTAAAAACAATTACAGTGCCTTGTTCAAACTTTTCGATCAAGTCACACCACCCTACGGTTGGCTTTATCTGAGCATGTTTTGTTTTTCAGGAAGCAGTGTATACAGGAGACCGATCTCTTGAGAATCTCAAAGATTTTGTAACAGATTTGATCAACACACATCTACATTCACATAAGCCACATGATCCTATCGAAGAACCTGGATCATTCCCTAGTGATCCAGTCGCTGTAGAAGTACCGGAGACCACTGATGACGTAAGCTGTTCGTCTTTTGTTACGATGGTAATAACAGTATGTAACTAGAAGGCTCTTTCATGATTTCATCTTGTCTTTAGCCCCCCATCACCCCCAATGCTAGAATACTTTATTAAGAAATATTCATTGATGAAATAGTTTCCCATACATCTATACAGCATGTTCTATGGATGGATAGCGAAATATTGTAAATTCTTCCTTACCAATGGATACAGGAAATAAGAAGCAAAAGCCTCTCTTTATTTATATTTTTATTATATTCTACGCCAACTATAAATTCTCCGGAGGCATTGCTTCCTTTTCCTGTTATTTGTAGTGGAAGAGGGAGAAGGACAGCCTTTGCAGCCCGTGAGTTAGCAATTGTTGCAAGCAGCCCATACAGGGCATTTTTTAGGAAAATTTGACTAGTGGGCCTAATTTATATGAAGATCCAATTCGACCTACAAGCGATTTCAGTCTGTATGCCCAAAGAGAAGCTGTCCCATAGGTCTTTGCTCTCGTACTCAGTCCGCTGAAAAATTGACTAGTGAAGTTTCATATTTTGAGAAATAATAATATAACATAACATAATATAACATAACATAGCATAACATAACATATCATAACATAACATAACATAACATAACATAACATAACATAACATAACATAACAAAACATAGCATAACATGACATAGCATAACATGACATGACATAAAATAACATAACATAACATAACATAACATAACATAACATAACCTAACATAACATAACATAACATAACGTAACGTAACATAACATAACATAACATAACATAACATAACATAACATAACATAACATAACATAACATAGCATAGCATAACATAGCATAACACAACTAAATGCATTCTGTTAAGTCCAATGGTGTTTTGCTGTTCAAATTACTAATTACCAATTTAGCAACATCAATAGACCAGTAAACTTTTCGAATATGAATGCGTGAACAATTTTTTGTTACGTATTGGTGTCCGTAGGGAGCGCCACCGTGGTTGGTGCCAAGAGGCAAATTTAACACTAGGGTCACTGTAGTTTGGTTAATAAGATAAGGATCACGTAGATAATAATTGTAGTTTCCTTTGAATTAGTGTTCAAGCTAGTTAGCCAAGAATCTTACAATTTGCTTTTATAAAGGACGAGGAAAATGATCCACAGGGCCAATAGCCGAATAGTGCAAAAAACTAAAGGATGACGTGAATTTATACAAGACCATCGTCTGTTTCATAGAAGGTATAGCTTTTTCAAAAAATTCAACGGTGTGGCATTCACCAGGCATAAGCTCACCTTATGTAGCATTCAAAGTTGCGATCTGGATCATATCTGAAGGCCCAGTGTCGGCTGAATCATTTTCCAACATAACTATGTATTGCTGTCATTTCACAGTCCTAAAGATAATCTTTGAGAGTCCATTTATCCTCTTTGTTTTCACTTGGACATGGTAACTTTTTGAGGTTAATGGCAGAATTTTTTTCTATAATTCCCGACAATGCATCAACATTCCTACACTTTTCAGAAAAACTATCATTGATGCTTTTTGGGAAAGCCTCCGATAAAGTAGCAAAAGTCTCAAGGTTCCAAATGGGCTATAGTTTTTCTGACCACTGGGTCTTAATGCGTTAATTAATTGCTCCCAAGCTGATTACTTCGGCCATCTAGCTAAAACAAGTAGTCCTTGTTGAAATAAAGCAAATTATGATATTAATGTTGTTATTTTTTAATTCTTTATTAATGTTTATTATCTGTTTATTTGTTGGGCCGGAAGGTTGATATGGAACATCGTAGTCCCTGCGGTATCGTCCCTTGAAGTCCTTTGATGTATGTGCAATAATTTGAGAATAGAAAAGGTGATGTAATCGATGCATACGTTTGTGAGGCCTAATCGATGAACGACACGGAGGTCCTGCGTACTTGATATTCTCAATGTCGCTGTAAGCTATATTTACGCATTCTTTTTGAGCGACTTTGATGTAATGTTGATTTTGTTTTTTACCTCAAAGGAAGTCTTCAATCTTAGACTTGACATTTTCGATTTGGCAGTTTCAAGTGGAAAGACGTTCATATATTTTTATGCACCTTGGTAAGAGCTACGTTGTTGCTCAGTTCAATCCGAAATAATTTGCCTCGCAGAGATATCCGCACTCCTTTTGCCTGTTGTCCGTGTCCTATGACGTATGACATTTGGTTGCTCTGTGAGGCTTCTGTCGATCTATTTTCCTCAACTAACTGTTCCATTTTCATTATTCTATCCTTCTGCCTTTCAGCTGCATTGGGCTCTTCACTTTTTTATTTTCGGCCTACTTACATCCAGGTCCATCGTTTCAACTCACACACTCGTTTATTGAAATAGAAAATAAGGACAACGCCAGCCGCTAATGACTGGGAAACTTAAGAACTCTATGCCCCTTGTACGGGCCACACCCTTAAGGAACCCACATCCTTGAGTACAACAGCGTAAAATGAAATGCACGACTAAAAAGCTGACAAAGATGATGATAGGACCGAACAAACAATTAAAGTTTGCCTGAATTCTCCCACTACCTTCTACTTTTTTTCCTAGACTTTTGAAGAGTTGAACGATTGATCCTAGAATAACTAGGGGAACTTGTCCCCTAGTCCCCAAGGCACTGCCATTGATATAATCAATCAACGCTGAAACGGTGGTTTGATTTGAGTTCACAGTGAAGTCCAACTTTTCTCAATGCGTTCCAATTGTGGCATTTTTAGGTGTAAATATTGCAAAGAATTTTCGCCTATATGGAAGAAACTGGCAAAAGAAGTCGTCCTCAAAGGAATTATGATCAAAATGGCCAAAGTTTGTACCATCTGTCGCTTTTAGTTTTTGTAAAATTTACTCAGTTCCTTTTGTTTGCATACTTGCTCATTTGTTTATTTGTTACATCTTCCCATTCATTTTATTATTTGCCATTACTATCCAAAGTCTTCCTGTAGTATCTTAGGATTATATTTTAGCATATTATATTACACTACATTATATTATGTTATACAGTGTTATTTAATGCTATATGTTTTATCAAATTGTGCCATATTATGCATATTATAGTATATATATTGTATTATATTGTATCTTGTTTTCCTTATGTTATTTTGTTCTTTCTTTCATACTTTTATTGATTTTAGCCTATTAGTTTGCTAACAGTTCAGTTCTCTTTGTCGCTTGTAGCTGAAGTCACTAATGAAGTTTTGAACTTCTCAACTGTTATCCTTAGGTTGATTGCACAAATGAAGAGGATCTTTGCCGAGAATTATCTGTGAGTTTTGATATATAAATTTGTTTCCTACTTTCCAGATATCTGTAAGTTTCATGTTATCTTCTTGATTCTTTCTATCATTTAGTTGGTATTCAAATGAGTTGTGTATTCAAAGAATATTTTTGATATCAATCACCTCTTTTTAGGATATTTAATGTATTTGAAACCATTCTTGAATTGCGACTGAAGGCTTGATATGATTTATCAAATTGATTTATTAAATATTGTTCTTCCTGCGAAGAACGACAAATTCTGTTTGACATATCCACCTACCTTTACATAACATCTTTCTCATTATCTCTACATTTTCCTATCTGCCTGTCTGCCTGTCTGCCTGTCTGCCTGTCTGCTGGTCTATCTATCTGTCTGCCTGTCTGCTGGTCTATCTGTCTGTCTGCCTGTCTGTCTGCCTGTCTGTCTGCCCATCTGTCTTTTTGTCTTTCTCTCTGTTTGCCTGTCTATATATTTCTATCTGTCTGTCTCCACCCACCTGCCAGTTTATCTGTCTATATGTGTCTGTCTGTGTTTGTTTCAATCTGTCTTTAGCTGTCTCTTTCTATCCCCGTGTATCCCTATTTCTCCCCAGACACGAAGCCAGCGCTGGAAAGGTGGAAGCAAACCCAAGCATAGGGCAGAAATCACGAACTTCTTGACCCTTCCCCTTCTATTCGGCTGCCGAGAGTGCAGACTTCACGAAAGATGTCTACTAATATATTCGCCAAATCTTCTAGTTTTGCTAAAAGTTTAGGCAGAAGCATATTTTCATCTTAAAAGTGCTGTACGAGTAAAGAGTGCCAAAGTCTTTTAGCGGGGTGGGCAACGTTCCCTGTGACACTGCTTGGTTTAGTGTCTCTTTCTGTCTCTATTTCGGCCTCTCTTTCTACCTTTCTTTCTACCTCTTTTCGTAGCATCTTGTCTTTAAGTATGCCCTTTATATTTTGCTCTCTCTAACTCCCAATCTCCCTTTCTTCTACATACGGTATTTCTGCTCTATTTATCCCACTGATTCGAGTTTTTCTTTCTCTTAGGTACCATCTTTCCCTACAATCCGCCTCTATAAATCCAAGTTCAGCTTTCAAGAATACAAAGGTGATCGCACAGTTTCAGACCTGTTAACATTTATAAATAAGCACCTCAGAGATGAGCTGTGACAAATACAGCAAAACTTATCCTTGATTTTGTAATTTATGATAAAATCAGTTGTATTCTTCCTATGTTTCACAATACGTCCTTACCTTAGAACAAACAATCTAAGACAGGGTCACCAATAACTAATGACGTATAATTCTATACCCTTACTGTTTTAATAAACCTCATGTAGTTTCACAATGGTTCACTTTTGCATCAAGAACCTTTGTTGTACCTTTCATATCTTTCCACACATAAGTCAATATAGGCATCATCCATTACAGGAAGAACAGTTATCACAATGAGCCAATTCTTCACAGGGGTAAGGCTATAACCATAGTAACTTCCCTAATCCTGACCCAAATCCGCATTTGTTTATTCGATTCCATAAAACATGCTGGTGGCCGTACTTCAATTTTATCTCGCCTCCACGGATCCGTTTACAATTACACGTATCCATATCAATATCCCTACATCCTGCTCATTTTCATCACTTTTCAATCTGCAATCAAAATCAATCAATTTCAAATTTGGTCATTTGTCAGCAAAATACCAAGGCTATAGCCTTGCTTTTTGGCCAAAAATCGCTCATTTTCATCACTTTCCAATCTGCAATCAAAATCAATCAATTTCAAATTTGGTCATTTATCAGCAAAATACCAAGGCTATAGCCTTGCTTTTTGGCCAAAAATCGCTCATTTTCATCACTTTTCAATCTGCAATCAAAATCAATCAATTTCAAATTTGGTCATTTTTCAGCAAAATACCAAGGCTATAGCCTTACTTTTTGGCCAAAAATCGCTCATTTTCATCACTTTTCAATCTGCAATCAAAATCAATCAATTTCAAATTTGGTCATTTTTCAGCAAAATACCATGACTATAGCCTTACTTTTTGGCCAAAAATCGCTCATTTTCATCACTTTTCAATCTGCAATCAAAATCAATCAATTTCAAATTTGGTCATTTTTCAGCAAAATACCAAGGCTATAGCCTTACCTTTTGGCCAAAACTCGCTCATTTTCATCACTTTTCAATCTGCAATCAAAATCAATCAATTTCAAATTTGGTCATTTTTCAGCAAAATACCAAGGCTATAGCCTTACCTTTTGGCCACAACTCGCTCATTTTCATCACTTTTCAATCTGCAATCAAAATCAATCAATTTCAAATTTGGTCATTTATCAGCAAAATACCACGGCTATAGCCTTACTTTTTGGCCATAAATCGCTCATTTTCATCACTTATCAATCTGCAATCAAAATCAATCAATTTCAAATTTGGTCATTTGTCAGCAAAATACCAAGGCTATAGCCTTACCTTTTGGCCACAACTCGCTCATTTTCATCACTTTTCAATCTGCAATCAAATTCAATCAATTTCAAATTTGGTCATTTTTCAGCAAAATACCAAGGCTATAGCCTTACCTTTTGGCCACAACTCCCTCATTTTCATCACTTTTCAATCTGCAATCAAAATCAATCAATTTCAAATTTGGTCATTTATCAGCAAAATACCAAGGCTATAGCCTTACTTTTTGGCCAAAAATCGCTCATTTTCATCAGTTTTCAATCTGCAATCAAAATCAATCAATTTCAAATTTGGTCATTTTTCAGCAAAATACCAAGGCTATAGCCTTACCTTTTGGCCACAACTCGCTCATTTTCATCACTGTTCAATCTGCAATCAAATTCAATCAATTTCAAATTTGGTCATTTTTCAGTAAAGTACCAAGGCTATAGCCTTACCTTTTGGCCACAACTCGCTCATTTTCATCACTTTTCAATCTGCAATCAAAATCAATCAATTTCAAATTTGGTCATTTTTCAGCAAAATACCAAGCCTATAGCCTTACCTTTTGGCCAAAAATCGCTCATTTTCATCACTTTTCAATCTGCAATCAAAATCAATCAATTTCAAATTTGGTCATTTTTCAGCAAAATACCAAGGCTATAGCCTTACTTTTTGGCCAAAAATCGCTCATTTTCATCACTTTTCAATCTGCAATCAAAATCAATCAATTTCAAATTTGGTCATTTATCAGCAAAATACCAAGGCTATAGCCTTACTTTTTGGCCAAAAATCGCTCATTTTCATCACTTGTCAATCTGCAATCAAAATCAATCAATTTCAAATTTGGTCATTTATCAGCAAAATACCAAGGCTATAGCCTTACTTTTTGGCCAAAAATCGCTCATTTTCATCACTTTTCAATCTGCAATCAAAATCAATCAATTTCAAATTTGGTCATTTATCAGCAAAATACCAAGGCTATAGCCTTACTTTTTGGCCAAAAATCGCTCATTTTCATCACTTTTCAATCTGCAATCAAAATCAATCAATTTCAAATTTGGTCATTTTTCACCAAAATACCAAGGCTATAGCCTTACTTTTTGGCCAAAGATCGCTCAGTTTCATCACTTTTCAATCTGCAATCAAAATCAATCAATTTCAAATTTGGTCATTTATCAGCAAAATACCAAGGCTATAGCCTTACTTTTTGGCCAAAAATCGCTCATTTTCATCACTTTTCAATCTGCAATCAAAATCAATCAATTTCAAATTTGGTCATTTATCAGCAAAATACCAAGGCTATAGCCTTACCTTTTGGCCACAACTCGCTCATTTTCATCACTGTTCAATCTGCAATCAAATTCAATCAATTTCAAATTTGGTCATTTTTCAGTAAAGTACCAAGGCTATAGCCTTACCTTTTGGCCACAACTCGCTCATTTTCATCACTTTTCAATCTGCAATCAAAATCAATCAATTTCAAATTTGGTCATTTATCAGCAAAATACCAAGGCTATAGCCTTACTTTTTGGCCAAAAATCGCTCATTTTCATCAGTTTTCAATCTGCAATCAAAATCAATCAATTTCAAATTTGGTCATTTTTCAGCAAAATACCAAGGCTATAGCCTTACCTTTTGGCCACAACTCGCTCATTTTCATCACTGTTCAATCTGCAATCAAATTCAATCAATTTCAAATTTGGTCATTTTTCAGTAAAGTACCAAGGCTATAGCCTTACCTTTTGGCCACAACTCGCTCATTTTCATCACTTTTCAATCTGCAATCAAAATCAATCAATTTCAAATTTGGTCATTTTTCAGCAAAATACCAAGCCTATAGCCTTACCTTTTGGCCAAAAATCGCTCATTTTCATCACTTTTCAATCTGCAATCAAAATCAATCAATTTCAAATTTGGTCATTTTTCAGCAAAATACCAAGGCTATAGCCTTACTTTTTGGCCAAAAATCGCTCATTTTCATCAGTTTTCAATCTGCAATCAAAATCAATCAATTTCAAATTTGGTCATTTTTCAGCAAAATACCAAGGCTATAGCCTTACCTTTTGGCCACAACTCGCTCATTTTCATCACTGTTCAATCTGCAATCAAATTCAATCAATTTCAAATTTGGTCATTTTTCAGTAAAGTACCAAGGCTATAGCCTTACCTTTTGGCCACAACTCGCTCATTTTCATCACTTTTCAATCTGCAATCAAAATCAATCAATTTCAAATTTGGTCATTTTTCAGCAAAATACCAAGCCTATAGCCTTACCTTTTGGCCAAAAATCGCTCATTTTCATCACTTTTCAATCTGCAATCAAAATCAATCAATTTCAAATTTGGTCATTTTTCAGCAAAATACCAAGGCTATAGCCTTACTTTTTGGCCAAAGATCGCTCATTTTCATCACTTTTCAATCTGCAATCAAAATCAATCAATTTCAAATTTGGTCATTTATCAGCAAAATACCAAGGCTATAGCCTTACTTTTTGGCCAAAAATCGCTCATTTTCATCACTTGTCAATCTGCAATCAAAATCAATCAATTTCAAATTTGGTCATTTATCAGCAAAATACCAAGGCTATAGCCTTACTTTTTGGCCAAAAATCGCTCATTTTCATCACTTTTCAATCTGCAATCAAAATCAATCAATTTCAAATTTGGTCATTTATCAGCAAAATACCAAGGCTATAGCCTTACTTTTTGGCCAAAAATCGCTCATTTTCATCACTTTTCAATCTGCAATCAAAATCAATCAATTTCAAATTTGGTCATTTTTCAGCAAACTACCAAGGCTATAGCCTTACTTTTTGGCCAAAGATCGCTCAGTTTCATCACTTTTCAATCTGCAATCAAAATCAATCAATTTCAAATTTGGTCATTTATCAGCAAAATACCAAGGCTATAGCCTTACTTTTTGGCCACAACTCGCTCATTTTCATCACTGTTCAATCTGCAATCAAATTCAATCAATTTCAAATTTGGTCATTTTTCAGTAAAGTACCAAGGCTATAGCCTTACCTTTTGGCCACAACTCGCTCATTTTCATCACTTTTCAATCTGCAATCAAAATCAATCAATTTCAAATTTGGTCATTTTTCAGCAAAATACCAAGCCTATAGCCTTACCTTTTGGCCAAAAATCGCTCATTTTCATCACTTTTCAATCTGCAATCAAAATCAATCAATTTCAAATTTGGTCATTTTTCAGCAAAATACCAAGGCTATAGCCTTACTTTTTGGCCAAAAATCGCTCATTTTCATCAGTTTTCAATCTGCAATCAAAATCAATCAATTTCAAATTTGGTCATTTTTCAGCAAAATACCAAGCCTATAGCCTTACCTTTTGGCCAAAAATCGCTCATTTTCATCACTTTTCAATCTGCAATCAAAATCAATCAATTTCAAATTTGGTCATTTTTCAGCAAAATACCAAGGCTATAGCCTTACTTTTTGGCCAAAGATCGCTCATTTTCATCACTTTTCAATCTGCAATCAAAATCAATCAATTTCAAATTTGGTCATTTATCAGCAAAATACCAAGGCTATAGCCTTACTTTTTGGCCAAAAATCGCTCATTTTCATCACTTGTCAATCTGCAATCAAAATCAATCAATTTCAAATTTGGTCATTTTTCAGCAAAATACTAAGGCTATAGCCTTACTTTTTGGCCAAAGATCGCTCAGTTTCATCACTTTTCAATCTGCAATCAAAATCAATCAATTTCAAATTTGGTCATTTATCAGCAAAATACCAAGGCTATAGCCTTACTTTTTGGCCAAAAATCGCTCATTTTCATCACTTTTCAATCTGCAATCAAAATCAATCAATTTCAAATTTGGTCATTTATCAGCAAAATACCAGGGCTATAGCCTTACTTTTTGGCCAAAAATGGCTTATTTTCATCACTTTTCAATCTGCAATCAAAATCAATCAATTTCAAATTTGGTCATTTATCAGCAAAATACCAAGGCTATAGCCTTACTTTTTGGCCAAAAATCGCTCATTTTCATCACTTTTCAATCTGCAATCAAAGTCAATCAATTTCAAATTTGGTCATTTTTCAGCAAAATACCAAGGCTATAGCCTTACTTTTTGGCCACAACTCGCTCATTTTCATCACTTTTCAATCTGCAATCAAAATCAATCAATTTCAAATTTGGTCATTTATCAGCAAAATACCAAGGCTATAGCCTTACTTTTTGGCCAAAACTCGCTCATTTTCATCACTTTTCAATCTGCAATCAAAATCAATCAATTTCAAATTTGGTCATTGTTCAGCAAAATACCAAGGCTATAGCCTTACTTTTTGGCCAAAACTCGCTCATTTTCATCACTTTTCAATCTGCAATCAAAATCAATCAATTTCAAATTTGGTCATTTTTCAGCAAAATACCAAGGCTATAGCCTTACTTTTTGGCCAAAAATCGCTCATTTTCATCACTTTTCAATCTGCAATCAAACTCAATCAATTTCAAATTTGGTCATTTATCAGCAAAATACCAAGGCTATAGCCTTACTTTTTGGCCAAAAATGGCTCATTTTCATCACTTTTCAATCTGCAATCAAAATCAATCAATTTCAAATTTGGTCATTTTTCAGCAAAATACCAAGGCTATAGCCTTACTTTTTGGCCAAAGATCGCTCAGTTTCATCACTTTTCAATCTGCAATCAAAATCAATCAATTTCAAATTTGGTCATTTATCAGCAAAATACCAAGGCTATAGCCTTACTTTTTGGCCAAAAATCGCTCATTTTCATCACTTTTCAATCTGCAATCAAAATCAATCAATTTCAAATTTGGTCATTTATCAGCAAAATACCAGGGCTATAGCCTTACTTTTTGGCCAAAAATGGCTTATTTTCATCACTTTTCAATCTGCAATCAAAATCAATCAATTTCAAATTTGGTCATTTATCAGCAAAATACCAAGGCTATAGCCTTACTTTTTGGCCAAAAATCGCTCATTTTCATCACTTTTCAATCTGCAATCAAAGTCAATCAATTTCAAATTTGGTCATTTTTCAGCAAAATACCAAGGCTATAGCCTTACTTTTTGGCCACAACTCCCTCATTTTCATCACTTTTCAATCTGCAATCAAAATCAATCAATTTCAAATTTGGTCATTTATCAGCAAAATACCAAGGCTATAGCCTTACTTTTTGGCCAAAACTCGCTCATTTTCATCACTTTTCAATCTGCAATCAAAATCAATCAATTTCAAATTTGGTCATTTTTCAGCAAAATACCAAGGCTATAGCCTTACTTTTTGGCCAAAAATCGCTCATTTTCATCACTTTTCAATCTGCAATCAAAATCAATCAATTTCAAATTTGGTCATTTATCAGCAAAATACCAAGGCTATAGCCTTACTTTTTGGCCAAAAATCGCTCATTTTCATCACTTGTCAATCTGCAATCAAAATCAATCAATTTCAAATTTGGTCATTTATCAGCAAAATACCAAGGCTATAGCCTTACTTTTTGGCCAAAAATCGCTCATTTTCATCACTTTTCAATCTGCAATCAAAATCAATCAATTTCAAATTTGGTCATTTTTCAGCAAAATACCAAGGCTATAGCCTTACTTTTTGGCCAAAGATCGCTCAGTTTCATCACTTTTCAATCTGCAATCAAAATCAATCAATTTCAAATTTGGTCATTTATCAGCAAAATACCAAGGCTATAGCCTTACTTTTTGGCCAAAAATCGCTCATTTTCATCACTTTTCAATCTGCAATCAAAATCAATCAATTTCAAATTTGGTCATTTATCAGCAAAATACCAGGGCTATAGCCTTACTTTTTGGCCAAAAATGGCTTATTTTCATCACTTTTCAATCTGCAATCAAAATCAATCAATTTCAAATTTGGTCATTTATCAGCAAAATACCAAGGCTATAGCCTTACTTTTTGGCCAAAAATCGCTCATTTTCATCACTTTTCAATCTGCAATCAAAGTCAATCAATTTCAAATTTGGTCATTTTTCAGCAAAATACCAAGGCTATAGCCTTACTTTTTGGCCACAACTCCCTCATTTTCATCACTTTTCAATCTGCAATCAAAATCAATCAATTTCAAATTTGGTCATTTTTCAGCAAAATACCAAGGCTATAGCCTTACTTTTTGGCCAAAAATCGCTCATTTTCATCACTTTTCAATCTGCAATCAAAATCAATCAATTTCAAATTTGGTCATTTATCAGCAAAATACCAAGGCTATAGCCTTACTTTTTGGCCAAAACTCGCTCATTTTCATCACTTTTCAATCTGCAATCAAAATCAATCAATTTCAAATTTGGTCATTTATCAGCAAAATACCAAGGCTATAGCCTTACTTTTTGGCCAAAACTCGCTCATTTTCATCACTTTTCAATCTGCAATCAAAATCAATCAATTTCAAATTTGGTCATTTATCAGCAAAATACCAAGGCTATAGCCTTACTTTTTGGCCAAAAATCGCTCATTTTCATCACTTGTCAATCTGCAATCAAAATCAATCAATTTCAAATTTGGTCATTTATCAGCAAAATACCAAGGCTATAGCCTTACTTTTTGGCCAAAAATCGCTCATTTTCATCACTTTTCAATCTGCAATCAAAATCAATCAATTTCAAATTTGGTCATTTTTCAGCAAAATACCAAGGCTATAGCCTTACTTTTTGGCCAAAGATCGCTCAGTTTCATCACTTTTCAATCTGCAATCAAAATCAATCAATTTCAAATTTGGTCATTTATCAGCAAAATACCAAGGCTATAGCCTTACTTTTTGGCCAAAAATCGCTCATTTTCATCACTTTTCAATCTGCAATCAAAATCAATCAATTTCAAATTTGGTCATTTATCAGCAAAATACCAGGGCTATAGCCTTACTTTTTGGCCAAAAATGGCTTATTTTCATCACTTTTCAATCTGCAATCAAAATCAATCAATTTCAAATTTGGTCATTTATCAGCAAAATACCAAGGCTATAGCCTTACTTTTTGGCCAAAAATCGCTCATTTTCATCACTTTTCAATCTGCAATCAAAGTCAATCAATTTCAAATTTGGTCATTTTTCAGCAAAATACCAAGGCTATAGCCTTACTTTTTGGCCACAACTCCCTCATTTTCATCACTTTTCAATCTGCAATCAAAATCAATCAATTTCAAATTTGGTCATTTATCAGCAAAATACCAAGGCTATAGCCTTACTTTTTGGCCAAAACTCGCTCATTTTCATCACTTTTCAATCTGCAATCAAAATCAATCAATTTCAAATTTGGTCATTTTTCAGCAAAATACCAAGGCTATAGCCTTACTTTTTGGCCAAAAATCGCTCATTTTCATCACTTTTCAATCTGCAATCAAAATCAATCAATTTCAAATTTGGTCATTTATCAGCAAAATACCAAGGCTATAGCCTTACTTTTTGGCCAAAAATCGCTCATTTTCATCACTTTTCAATCTGCAATCAAAATCAATCAATTTCAAATTTGGTCATTTATCAGCAAAATACCAAGGCTATAGCCTTACTTTTTGGCCAAAAATCGCTCATTTTCATCACTTTTCAATCTGCAATCAAAATCAATCAATTTCAAATTTGGTCATTTTTCAGCAAAATACCAAGGCTATAGCCTTACTTTTTGGCCACAACTCGCTCATTTTCATCACTTTTCAATCTGCAATCAAAATCAATCAATTTCAAATTTGGTCATTTATCAGCAAAATACCAAGGCTATAGCCTTACTTTTTGGCCAAAAATCGCTCATTTTCATCACTTTTCAATCTGCAATCAAAATCAATCAATTTCAAATTTGGTCATTTTTCAGCAAAATACCAAGGCTATAGCCTTACTTTTTGGCCACAAATCGCTCATTTTCATTAATTTTCAATCTGCAATCAAAATCAATCAATTTCAAATTTGGTCATTTTTCAGCAAAATACCAAGGCTATAGCCTTACTTTTTGGCCAAAACTCGCTCATTTTCATCACTTTTCAATCTGCAATCAAAATCAATCAATTTCAAATTTGGTCATTTTTCAGCAAAATACCAATGCTATAGCCTTACTTTTTGGCCAAAAATCGCTCATTTTCATCACTTTTCAATCTGCAATCAAAATCAATCAATTTCAAATTTGGTCATTTTTCAGCAAAATACCAAGGCTATAGCCTTACTTTTTGGCCAAACATCGCTCATTTTCATCACTTTTCAATCTGCAATCAAAATCAATCAATTTGAAATTTGGTCATTTATCAGCAAAATACCAAGGCTATAGCCTTACTTTTTGGCCAAAAATCGCTCATTTTCATCACTTTTCAATCTGCAATCAAAATCAATCAATTTCAAATTTGGTCATTTTTCAGCAAAATACCAAGGCTATAGCCTTACTTTTTGGCCAAAGATCGCTCATTTTCATCACTTTTCAATCTGCAATCAAAATCAATCAATTTCAAATTTGGTGATTTATCAGCAAAATACCACGGCTATAGCCTTACTTTTTGGCCATAAATCGCTCATTTTCATCACTTATCAATCTGCAATCAAAATCAATCAATTTCAAATTTGGTCATTTGTCAGCAAACTACCAAGGCTATAGCCTTGCTTTTTGGCCAAAAATCGCTCATTTTCATCATTTTTCAATCTGCAATCAAACTCAATCAATTTCAAATTTGGTCATTTTTCAGCAAAATACCAAGGCTATAGCCTTACTTTTTGGCCACAAATCGCTCATTTTCATCACTTTTCAATCTGCAATCAAAAGCAATCAATTTCAAATTTGGTCATTTTTCAGCAAAATACCAAGGCTATAGCCTTACTTTTTGGCCAAAAATCGCTCATTTTCATCACTTTTCAATCTGCAATCAAAATCAATCAATTTCAAATTTGGTCATTTATCAGCAAAATACCAGGGCTATAGCCTTACTTTTTGGCCAAAAATCGCTCATTTTCATCACTTTTCAATCTGCAATCAAAATCAATCAATTTCAAATTTGGTCATTTTTCAGCAAAATACCAAGGCTATAGCCTTACTTTTTGGCCAAAAATCGCTCATTTTCATCACTTTTCAATCTGCAATCAAAATCAATCAATTTCAAATTTAGTCATTTTTCAGCAAAATACCAAGGCTATAGCCTTACTTTTTGGCCAACAATGGCTCATTTTCATCACTTTTCAATCTGCAATCAAAATCAATCAATTTCAAATTTGGTCATTTTTCAGCAAAATACCAAGGCTATAGCCTTACTTTTTGGCCAAAAATCGCTCATTTTCATCACTTTTCAATCTGCAATCAAAATCAATCAATTTCAAATTTGGTCATTTATCAGCAAAATACCAAGGCTATAGCCTTACTTTTTGGCCAAAAATCGCTCATTTTCATCACTTTTCAATCTGCAATCAAAATCAATCAATTTCAAATTTGGTCATTTATCAGCAAAATACCAAGGCTATAGCCTTACTTTTTGGCCACAAATGGCTTATTTTCATCACTTTTCAATCTGCAATCAAAATCAATCAATTTCAAATTTGGTCATTTATCAGCAAAATACCAAGGCTATAGCCTTACTTTTAGGCCAAAAATCGCTCATTTTCATCACTTTTCAATCTGCAATCAAAGTCAATCAATTTCACATTTGGTCATTTTTCAGCAAAATACCAAGGCTATAGCCTTACTGTTTGGCCACAACTCGCTCATTTTCATCACTTTTCAATCTGCAATCAAAATCAATCAATTTCAAATTTGGTCATTTATCAGCAAAATACCAAGGCTATAGCCTTACTTTTTGGCCAAAAATCGCTCATTTTCATCACTTTTCAATCTGCAATCAAAATCAATCAATTTGAAATTTGGTCATTTATCAGCAAAATACCAAGGCTATAGCGGTACTGTTTGGCCAAAAATCGCTCATTTTCATCACATTTCAATCTGCAATCAAAATCAATCAATTTCAAATTTGGTCATTTATCAGCAAAATACCAAGGCTATAGCCTTACTTTTTGGCCAAAAATCGCTCATTTTCATCACTTTTCAATCTGCAATCAAAATCAATCAATTTCAAATTTGGTCATTTTTCAGCAAAATACCATGACTATAGCCTTACTTTTTGGCCAAAAATCGCTCATTTTCATCACTTTTCAATCTGCAATCAAAATCAATCAATTTCAAATTTGGTCATTTATCAGCAAAATACCAAGGCTATAGCCTTACTTTTTGGCCACAAATCGCTCATTTTCATCACTTTTCAATCTGCAATCAAAATCAATCAATTTCAAATTTGGTCATTTATCAGCAAAATACCAAGGCTATAGCCTTACTTTTTGGCCAAAAATCGCTCATTTTCATCACTTTTCAATCTGCAATCAAAATCAATCAATTTCAAATTTGGTCATTTATCAGCAAAATACCAAGGCTATAGCCTTACTTTTTGGCCACACATCGCTCATTTTCATCACTTTTCAATCTGCAATCAAAATCAATCAATTTCAAATTTGGTCATTTTTCAGCAAAATACCAAGGCTATAGCCTTACTTTTTGGCCAAAAATCGCTCATTTTCATCACTTTTCAATCTGCAATCAAAATCAATCAATTTCAAATTTGGTCATTTATCAGCAAAATACCAAGGCTATAGCCTTACTTTTTGGCCAAAACTCGCTCATTTTCATCACTTTTCAATCTGCAATCAAAATCAATCAATTTCAAATTTGGTCATTTGTCAGCAAAATACCAAGGCTATAGCCTTACTTTTTGGCCAAAAATCGCTCATTTTCATCACTTTTCAATCTGCAATCAAAATCAATCAATTTCAAATTTGGTCATTTTTCAGCAAAATACCAAGGCTATAGCCTTACTTTTTGGCCAAAAATCGCTCATTTTCATCACTTTTCAATCTGCAATCAAAATCAATCAATTTCAAATTTGGTCATTTTTCAGCAAAATACCAAGGCTATAGCCTTACTTTTTGGCCAAAACTCGCTCATTTTCATCACTTTTCAATCTGCAATCAAAATCAATCAATTTCAAATTTGGTCATTTTTCAGCAAAATACCAAGGCTATAGCCTTACTTTTTGGCCAAAAATCGCTCATTTTCATCACTTTTCAATCTGCAATCAAAATCAATCAATTTCAAATTTGGTCATTTTTCAGCAAAATACCAAGGCTATAGCCTTACTTTTTGGCCAAAACTCGCTCATTTTCATCACTTTTCAATCTGCAATCAAAATCAATCAATTTCAAATTTGGTCATTTATCAGCAAAATACCAAGGCTATAGCCTTACTGTTTGGCCAAAAATCGCTCATTTTCATCACTTTTCAATCTGCAATCAAAATCAATCAATTTCAAATTTGGTCATTTTTCAGCAAAATACCAAGGCTATAGCCTTACTTTTTGGCCAAAGATCGCTCATTTTCATCACTTCTCAATCTGCAATCAAACTCACTCAATTTCAAATTTGGTCATTTATCAGCAAAATACCACGGCTATAGCCTTACTTTTTGGCCATAAATCGCTCATTTTCATCACTTATCAATCTGCAATCAAAATCAATCAATTTCAAATTTGGTCATTTGTCAGCAAAATACCAAGGCTATAGCCTTGCTTTTTGGCCAAAAATCGCTCATTTTCATCATTTTTCAATCTGCAATCTGTGAAGGAGCGTGAATGAGTATGGAGTATAGTAGAGGTCTGGAACGAGTGGCGTGATGGAGAATAGTAGTTTTGAGTGATTTAGCGTTGGAGTAGTACGTGTTTCGAAGAGAGTGTTAGAGAGATATGCATGGAAGTAATAGTTGAGAAGTTAGAGTTTAAATTGCGATTGTGTATATAGTGTGTATAAAGGACAAGTTTATCTTTTCTGTCTTACTCTGTGTTCGGCATCGTCACAGAGATTTTTGGAGGTCCTACCGAGATCATTGATTCAATGTAGCTGTTTATTGTACATGGTGTAAATAGAAGTCGTTTGGTCGCAATGGCGAGAGAAGGAGAGGAGGTAGCAATGGATGGTGATCCAGAGAACAGTCGTTCATCGTTCGCACTTTTTCGTCGACCAGACAAGTATCACATTGGTGAAGATTTTGATTTATTCGTAAAGAAACTGTGTTTATACTTCGAAGCGGTGGAGGTAACGGATACGAAAAAGCGCAGACTTGCCCTTCTATTTAACCTCAGTGAAAACGCATTCCGCCTAGCTGAATCTATTGAGTTTCCTGATAACGAGGATGCATGGAAAGAATGGGTAAGTCAACTGAAGTCTTTATTTGACCGTAACCAGACCTTAACTGAAAAGCGGTATAATTTTAATCGCAGAGTTCAGGAGACTGGGGAATCTGTTGATTCTTATGCAGTGGCTCTCAAAGAATTTGCTGCTAAATGCGAATTTCAAGGGGAAGAGTACAAACATAGACTCGTAGACCAATTTATTTTAGGCATAAGCGATAGGTCAACGCAAAATAAACTCTTACAGGAGCCGCCAGCAACGCTAGAGGAAGGACTATTAATCGCGCGCAGGTTTGAAGCTGCTAATTCTACCATGAAAACTTTGAAAACAGAATCAGCTTTAGCAAAACAAAGCGTAGTTAGATCTTTTGCGCCAGTACAAGGTATTAGTGCGTCACCATTGATGAACAATAAAGTTTGTTTTACCTGTCAGGGTTTTGGGCATATAGCCAGGGATTGTCCTAGCCCTAGTCTTAACAGTTCAAGACCGGAGTCGCAAAACGAGAGAACTTGCTTTAACTGTAATAGAAAAGGGCATATAGCAAGAAACTGTCGCGTAAAACAAACTCCGAATAACGTTATGGTAAATCGAACCCAACCTCGTGCTACAAACCGTAGGATTCAAGCGCCACCCGAGTGTTTTAGATGTGGACAGATTGGTCATGTTTCTAGATTTTGCCGAGCTGATTTTAAGGCGATAGAAAGTAGAGAAGAGAGAAGGACTCCAGTAGAGCAAAAGCAAGCTAAAATAAGACTTTCTACTGTATCGGCCACAAATAAGCGCAAATCATTGCTAGTTGAAGTTCAAATAAATGGTCATAATAAGTTGTGCATTATCGACACTGGTGCTTCTATATCTTTAATTAGTAAAGACCAATGGGAAACATTAAACGTGAATAAGATCAGTTTAGTGCCATCAGATATCGTGGCTGAAGCTGCAAATAACTCGACAATTGGGATTCTAGGCAGAGTAGAGTTACCTGTGGCTGTAAACGGTAGTGAAAATATGCAAGAATTTTATGTTGCTAGTGACATTAAAACCGACATAATTTTGGGATTAGACTGGATTATAAACTGTAGGGCGAAAATTGACGCTGCCAGCATGTTGTTGCATCTCCCTAATGCCATAAGTCAACGCATAGCTGTTTTTGATTCGGCAATTACTGACCCCACAGCAGTTGTTTTACATGAAGACATAGAAATCCCAGGACGCCACGAGATATGCCAAACCGCTCGAATTAAAAACCCGATAAATGCTGATAGCGTATTAGAGCCTAATCCAAAGTTAGTCGAAAAAGGCGTTTTAGTTGCGAGAGTTATTGTGACGCCAATAAACCAAAGTGTCCCAGTTCAGATAATTAACCCCGGAGCGCAGCCAGTGAAACTGTACAAGGGAATGAAAATAGGTGATTTGCAAGTTATGGATATTGATTGTAAAGATCCTATACTGGATGAAGGGGGTTGTGATTCCAGCCTGTTTACCGACTTAGACTTTAATATCGAACATCTAAAATCGGAAGAAAAAGAAAAACTGGGCAGAGTTTTGAATACTTTCAGCAATGTCTTTGCGAAAACGTCAACTGATTTGGGAAAAACGTCTCTAACTGAACATAAAATTGAAACAGGGAATGCTGCGCCTATTAAGCAACTTCCAAGGCGACTTCCTAATGCTTTACGACAAGTTGTGGAAGAACAAGTCCAGGATATGCTCGAAAACGAGGTTATCAAACACAGTAACTCACCGTGGGCTAGTCCTATTGTTTTGGTACGAAAGAAGGATGGCACCTGGCGTTTCTGTGTCGATTTTAGAAAATTAAATGATGCTACAATAAAAGACGCATACCCTTTACCGCAAGTTTCTGACCTAATTGACACTTTGTCAGGGCATCATTATTTTACAACTCTTGATCTTGCTTCTGGTTACTGGCAAGTACCAGTTGAAAAAAGTAGCCAGGAGAAAACTGCTTTTGTAGTGCCAGGTGGTGGTCACTATGAGTTTTTACGTCTTCCATTCGGACTTACAAATGCTGTGCCAACGTTCCAACGTTTGATGGCAACGGTGCTAGAGGGACTGAGACCGAGTAAATGCTTAGTGTATATCGATGATATACTGATTATTGGGAAAACATTTGAGCAGCATTTGAATCACCTGATTGAAGTTTTGCAAGCTATTCGTAATGCAGGATTGAAATTAAAGCCAACAAAATGTAGTTTTGCGCAACATGAAGTCAAGTTTTTGGGTTTTGTTATTTCTTCTAAAGGCCTTGCACCAGATCCAGATAAAGTCAAAGCCATTAGAGCGTACCCACAGCCAAAAAATTTAACTGAATTGCGAAGATTTATGGGTATGGCTTCGTACTATCGCCGATTCGTTTCAGGGTTTAGTGATATCGCTCAACCGATCAACAAACTTTTGCAAAAGGATAGTAATTTCCAATGGAATACGCAATGTGATCGTGCTTTTGTTACTTTGAAAGCAGCCTTAACCTCTGAGCCAGTTTTAGGGTTTCCAGACCCCACAAGAAACTTCATAGTTTATACAGATGCGAGTGATATTGGTATAGGAGCAGTATTATGTCAGACTAATGAAGACAATAGTGAGTTTGTAATATCGTACGCATCGAAAGCATTTTCTAAAGCGGAAAAAAACTGGACAACAACAGAAAAGGAATCTTATGCTGTGGTATGGGCTCTGGAATATTTTCACGCGTATGTATATGGTCGAAAAGTAACCATATTTACAGACCATAAAGCTCTGGAATGGTTACGACAGCAAAAGAGCCCAAATGGTAAACTAGCTCGCTGGATCCTTAAGCTTGAGGAATATGACTATACAATTGTTCATAGACCAGGTAAATTGATGGGTCATGTCGACGCCCTCTCACGCGCACCTGTACAGTCCATCGCAGTCCAGGATATATCTTATTCTGAAATTGCTCAAGAACAAGAAGAAGAGCCCAGTATAAGAACAGTAATTCATTGGATTCAGAATGATAATAAACCAGATAAAGTTCCAGACAACAGTTCATCTTTACTTAAAACCTTGTATAACTTATTTGATTCTCTTAAGTTGAAACATCGCGTTTTGTTCCGCGTATGGCGCACTGAAGACACTGACATTGATCAGATTGTACTTCCTGAACAGTTAAGAGAAGACGCCCTTACCAAAGCACATCTTGCTGCAGGACATATGGGTACTGCTAAAACGTTTGCTCTTTTGCAGAAATATTATTACTGGCCGGGATTCTATAAGTCTGTAGAGGAATATTGTCAAAGTTGTATAACGTGCGCTCGTAATAAGCAAGTACCAAGACCTCGTTTGCCTTTGCAGTCGATCAAAATCGTACCGATACCGTTTTATATGATTGGCATGGACATTATCGGGCCCCTTAAGAAAACAAAATTCGGAAATGTTTATATTTTGTCGATAATCGATTATTTCACTAAATATGCCGAAGCTATCGCGTTGCCAAATCAGAAAGCAGAAACAATAGCGCGAGTTCTTGAAGATATTTTTAGTAGACATGGTGCACCTTCCGTAATAATTACTGATCAAGGCACAAACTTTCAGTCTCTAATTGTTAGTTCTATTTGCAAGTTATTCAACATCGAACATCGTCGTACTTCTGCGTACCACCCCCAAACGGATGGACTTTGCGAACGTTTTAATAAAACCCTGAAATCTCTTCTTCGTATGACCGTTAATTCGGATAAGGACAATTGGGATGAGCTACTACCTTCTGCTTTACTCGCGTATAGAATATGCAAACAGGACACTACCGGGTATTCACCATTTGAGCTTCTCTACGGAAGAGACCCCAGAATCGGACTTGATATTCAAGAGGGAGGGGAAGATGAGGTAAGGTTAAGAAAACCTATATCTGGTCCAGCACAATACATAGCAGAGTTAAAGGAAAGACACTTAAATTTTCGAGAAAAAGTAGCTAATCGAATTGAGAGAGCCCAAGAGAAACAAAGACGAAATTACGATAAAACGTTTAAGACAGAGAAGAGCATGTCATTTAATGAAGGTGACATAGTACTATATAAGAATTTTCGTGCATCTGGGTTAGATGAAAAATATCATGGTCCTTTTAAGGTAATAAATGTGATGAAGCCAAATTGCGAAATCGAGTCGTTGGCAACGGGTTTAAAGAAAGTAGTACATTCTAATAATCTTAAGCCTTTTCGCCTTGCCAATCTACAAGAAGAAGAGCTCGTAGAATTGGATGAAAGTGAGGAATCAGAATTGGAAGATTTTGATACTGAAGCCTGTAATATGGCCAGACGTATGAGCGTACAAGATAGGAATGCTAATCGAGCCCACAGGAATTATAACTTGAGACAAACGATAAGACAACCAGAAAGATATGGAAATCCAATCTATGACTACTAACGGGATTTGTACATAGAAGAATTGTTGGGAAAGAACCCTAAGTTGTTGCTGCTATTTACTTTTACTTGCTTGCTGTTCAAAAAAAAAAAGAAAAAAAATTGACTCAAATATGTTTGTTGTGTAGAGTTGTAGCTTTTGAATCTTATTTTTGTATATGTTCATAATTAGCTTGTTTTAGGAGGGGGGAGTGTGAAGGAGCGTGAATGAGTATGGAGTATAGTAGAGGTCTGGAACGAGTGGCGTGATGGAGAATAGTAGTTTTGAGTGATTTAGCGTTGGAGTAGTACGTGTTTCGAAGAGAGTGTTAGAGAGATATGCATGGAAGTAATAGTTGAGAAGTTAGAGTTTAAATTGCGATTGTGTATATAGTGTGTATAAAGGACAAGTTTATCTTTTCTGTCTTACTCTGTGTTCGGCATCGTCACAGAGATTTTTGGAGGTCCTACCGAGATCATTGATTCAATGTAGCTGTTTATTGTACATGGTGTAAATAGAAGTCGTTTGGTCGCAATGGCGAGAGAAGGAGAGGAGGTAGCAATGGATGGTGATCCAGAGAACAGTCGTTCATCGTTCGCACTTTTTCGTCGACCAGACAAGTATCACATTGGTGAAGATTTTGATTTATTCGTAAAGAAACTGTGTTTATACTTCGAAGCGGTGGAGGTAACGGATACGAAAAAGCGCAGACTTGCCCTTCTATTTAACCTCAGTGAAAACGCATTCCGCCTAGCTGAATCTATTGAGTTTCCTGATAACGAGGATGCATGGAAAGAATGGGTAAGTCAACTGAAGTCTTTATTTGACCGTAACCAGACCTTAACTGAAAAGCGGTATAATTTTAATCGCAGAGTTCAGGAGACTGGGGAATCTGTTGATTCTTATGCAGTGGCTCTCAAAGAATTTGCTGCTAAATGCGAATTTCAAGGGGAAGAGTACAAACATAGACTCGTAGACCAATTTATTTTAGGCATAAGCGATAGGTCAACGCAAAATAAACTCTTACAGGAGCCGCCAGCAACGCTAGAGGAAGGACTATTAATCGCGCGCAGGTTTGAAGCTGCTAATTCTACCATGAAAACTTTGAAAACAGAATCAGCTTTAGCAAAACAAAGCGTAGTTAGATCTTTTGCGCCAGTACAAGGTATTAGTGCGTCACCATTGATGAACAATAAAGTTTGTTTTACCTGTCAGGGTTTTGGGCATATAGCCAGGGATTGTCCTAGCCCTAGTCTTAACAGTTCAAGACCGGAGTCGCAAAACGAGAGAACTTGCTTTAACTGTAATAGAAAAGGGCATATAGCAAGAAACTGTCGCGTAAAACAAACTCCGAATAACGTTATGGTAAATCGAACCCAACCTCGTGCTACAAACCGTAGGATTCAAGCGCCACCCGAGTGTTTTAGATGTGGACAGATTGGTCATGTTTCTAGATTTTGCCGAGCTGATTTTAAGGCGATAGAAAGTAGAGAAGAGAGAAGGACTCCAGTAGAGCAAAAGCAAGCTAAAATAAGACTTTCTACTGTATCGGCCACAAATAAGCGCAAATCATTGCTAGTTGAAGTTCAAATAAATGGTCATAATAAGTTGTGCATTATCGACACTGGTGCTTCTATATCTTTAATTAGTAAAGACCAATGGGAAACATTAAACGTGAATAAGATCAGTTTAGTGCCATCAGATATCGTGGCTGAAGCTGCAAATAACTCGACAATTGGGATTCTAGGCAGAGTAGAGTTACCTGTGGCTGTAAACGGTAGTGAAAATATGCAAGAATTTTATGTTGCTAGTGACATTAAAACCGACATAATTTTGGGATTAGACTGGATTATAAACTGTAGGGCGAAAATTGACGCTGCCAGCATGTTGTTGCATCTCCCTAATGCCATAAGTCAACGCATAGCTGTTTTTGATTCGGCAATTACTGACCCCACAGCAGTTGTTTTACATGAAGACATAGAAATCCCAGGACGCCACGAGATATGCCAAACCGCTCGAATTAAAAACCCGATAAATGCTGATAGCGTATTAGAGCCTAATCCAAAGTTAGTCGAAAAAGGCGTTTTAGTTGCGAGAGTTATTGTGACGCCAATAAACCAAAGTGTCCCAGTTCAGATAATTAACCCCGGAGCGCAGCCAGTGAAACTGTACAAGGGAATGAAAATAGGTGATTTGCAAGTTATGGATATTGATTGTAAAGATCCTATACTGGATGAAGGGGGTTGTGATTCCAGCCTGTTTACCGACTTAGACTTTAATATCGAACATCTAAAATCGGAAGAAAAAGAAAAACTGGGCAGAGTTTTGAATACTTTCAGCAATGTCTTTGCGAAAACGTCAACTGATTTGGGAAAAACGTCTCTAACTGAACATAAAATTGAAACAGGGAATGCTGCGCCTATTAAGCAACTTCCAAGGCGACTTCCTAATGCTTTACGACAAGTTGTGGAAGAACAAGTCCAGGATATGCTCGAAAACGAGGTTATCAAACACAGTAACTCACCGTGGGCTAGTCCTATTGTTTTGGTACGAAAGAAGGATGGCACCTGGCGTTTCTGTGTCGATTTTAGAAAATTAAATGATGCTACAATAAAAGACGCATACCCTTTACCGCAAGTTTCTGACCTAATTGACACTTTGTCAGGGCATCATTATTTTACAACTCTTGATCTTGCTTCTGGTTACTGGCAAGTACCAGTTGAAAAAAGTAGCCAGGAGAAAACTGCTTTTGTAGTGCCAGGTGGTGGTCACTATGAGTTTTTACGTCTTCCATTCGGACTTACAAATGCTGTGCCAACGTTCCAACGTTTGATGGCAACGGTGCTAGAGGGACTGAGACCGAGTAAATGCTTAGTGTATATCGATGATATACTGATTATTGGGAAAACATTTGAGCAGCATTTGAATCACCTGATTGAAGTTTTGCAAGCTATTCGTAATGCAGGATTGAAATTAAAGCCAACAAAATGTAGTTTTGCGCAACATGAAGTCAAGTTTTTGGGTTTTGTTATTTCTTCTAAAGGCCTTGCACCAGATCCAGATAAAGTCAAAGCCATTAGAGCGTACCCACAGCCAAAAAATTTAACTGAATTGCGAAGATTTATGGGTATGGCTTCGTACTATCGCCGATTCGTTTCAGGGTTTAGTGATATCGCTCAACCGATCAACAAACTTTTGCAAAAGGATAGTAATTTCCAATGGAATACGCAATGTGATCGTGCTTTTGTTACTTTGAAAGCAGCCTTAACCTCTGAGCCAGTTTTAGGGTTTCCAGACCCCACAAGAAACTTCATAGTTTATACAGATGCGAGTGATATTGGTATAGGAGCAGTATTATGTCAGACTAATGAAGACAATAGTGAGTTTGTAATATCGTACGCATCGAAAGCATTTTCTAAAGCGGAAAAAAACTGGACAACAACAGAAAAGGAATCTTATGCTGTGGTATGGGCTCTGGAATATTTTCACGCGTATGTATATGGTCGAAAAGTAACCATATTTACAGACCATAAAGCTCTGGAATGGTTACGACAGCAAAAGAGCCCAAATGGTAAACTAGCTCGCTGGATCCTTAAGCTTGAGGAATATGACTATACAATTGTTCATAGACCAGGTAAATTGATGGGTCATGTCGACGCCCTCTCACGCGCACCTGTACAGTCCATCGCAGTCCAGGATATATCTTATTCTGAAATTGCTCAAGAACAAGAAGAAGAGCCCAGTATAAGAACAGTAATTCATTGGATTCAGAATGATAATAAACCAGATAAAGTTCCAGACAACAGTTCATCTTTACTTAAAACCTTGTATAACTTATTTGATTCTCTTAAGTTGAAACATCGCGTTTTGTTCCGCGTATGGCGCACTGAAGACACTGACATTGATCAGATTGTACTTCCTGAACAGTTAAGAGAAGACGCCCTTACCAAAGCACATCTTGCTGCAGGACATATGGGTACTGCTAAAACGTTTGCTCTTTTGCAGAAATATTATTACTGGCCGGGATTCTATAAGTCTGTAGAGGAATATTGTCAAAGTTGTATAACGTGCGCTCGTAATAAGCAAGTACCAAGACCTCGTTTGCCTTTGCAGTCGATCAAAATCGTACCGATACCGTTTTATATGATTGGCATGGACATTATCGGGCCCCTTAAGAAAACAAAATTCGGAAATGTTTATATTTTGTCGATAATCGATTATTTCACTAAATATGCCGAAGCTATCGCGTTGCCAAATCAGAAAGCAGAAACAATAGCGCGAGTTCTTGAAGATATTTTTAGTAGACATGGTGCACCTTCCGTAATAATTACTGATCAAGGCACAAACTTTCAGTCTCTAATTGTTAGTTCTATTTGCAAGTTATTCAACATCGAACATCGTCGTACTTCTGCGTACCACCCCCAAACGGATGGACTTTGCGAACGTTTTAATAAAACCCTGAAATCTCTTCTTCGTATGACCGTTAATTCGGATAAGGACAATTGGGATGAGCTACTACCTTCTGCTTTACTCGCGTATAGAATATGCAAACAGGACACTACCGGGTATTCACCATTTGAGCTTCTCTACGGAAGAGACCCCAGAATCGGACTTGATATTCAAGAGGGAGGGGAAGATGAGGTAAGGTTAAGAAAACCTATATCTGGTCCAGCACAATACATAGCAGAGTTAAAGGAAAGACACTTAAATTTTCGAGAAAAAGTAGCTAATCGAATTGAGAGAGCCCAAGAGAAACAAAGACGAAATTACGATAAAACGTTTAAGACAGAGAAGAGCATGTCATTTAATGAAGGTGACATAGTACTATATAAGAATTTTCGTGCATCTGGGTTAGATGAAAAATATCATGGTCCTTTTAAGGTAATAAATGTGATGAAGCCAAATTGCGAAATCGAGTCGTTGGCAACGGGTTTAAAGAAAGTAGTACATTCTAATAATCTTAAGCCTTTTCGCCTTGCCAATCTACAAGAAGAAGAGCTCGTAGAATTGGATGAAAGTGAGGAATCAGAATTGGAAGATTTTGATACTGAAGCCTGTAATATGGCCAGACGTATGAGCGTACAAGATAGGAATGCTAATCGAGCCCACAGGAATTATAACTTGAGACAAACGATAAGACAACCAGAAAGATATGGAAATCCAATCTATGACTACTAACGGGATTTGTACATAGAAGAATTGTTGGGAAAGAACCCTAAGTTGTTGCTGCTATTTACTTTTACTTGCTTGCTGTTCAAAAAAAAAAAGAAAAAAAATTGACTCAAATATGTTTGTTGTGTAGAGTTGTAGCTTTTGAATCTTATTTTTGTATATGTTCATAATTAGCTTGTTTTAGGAGGGGGGAGTGTGAAGGAGCGTGAATGAGTATGGAGTATAGTAGAGGTCTGGAACGAGTGGCGTGATGGAGAATAGTAGTTTTGAGTGATTTAGCGTTGGAGTAGTACGTGTTTCGAAGAGAGTGTTAGAGAGATATGCATGGAAGTAATAGTTGAGAAGTTAGAGTTTAAATTGCGATTGTGTATATAGTGTGTATAAAGGACAAGTTTATCTTTTCTGTCTTACTCTGTGTTCGGCATCGTCACAAATCAAAATCAATCAATTTCAAATTTGGTCATTTTTCAGCAAAATACCAAGGCTATAGCCTTACATTTTGGCCACAAATCGCTCATTTTCATCACTTTTCAATCTGCAATCAAAAGCAATCAATTTCAAATTTGGTCATTTTTCAGCAAAATACCAAGGCTATAGCCTTACTTTTTGGCCAAAAATCGCTCATTTTCATCACTTTTCAATCTGCAATCAAAATCAATCAATTTCAAATTTGGTCATTTATCAGCAAAATACCAGGGCTATAGCCTTACTTTTTGGCCAAAAATCGCTCATTTTCATCACTTTTCAATCTGCAATCAAAATCAATCAATTTGAAATTTGGTCATTTTTCAGCAAAATACCAAGGCTATAGCCTTACTTTTTGGCCAAAAATCGCTCATTTTCATCACTTTTCAATCTGCAATCAAACTCAATCAATTTCAAATTTGGTCATTTTTCAGCAAACTACCAAGGCTATAGCCTTACTTTTTGGCCAAAAATGGCTCATTTTCATCACGTTTCAATCTGCAATCAAAATCAATCAATTTGAAATTTGGTCATTTTTCAGCAAAATACCAAGGCTATAGCCTTACTTTTTGGCCAAAAATCGCTCATTTTCATCACTTTTCAATTTGCAATCAAAATCAATCAATTTCAAATTTGGTCATTTATCAGCAAAATACCAAGGCTATAGCCTTACTTTTTGGCCAAAACTCGCTCATTTTCATCACTTTTCAATCTGCAATCAAAATCAATCAATTTCAAATTTGGTCATTTGTCAGCAAAATACCAATGCTATAGCCTTACTTTTTGGCCAAAAATCGCTCATTTTCATCACTTTTCAATTTGCAATCAAAATCAATCAATTTCAAATTTGGTCATTTATCAGCAAAATACCAAGGCTATAGCCTTACTTTTTGGCCAAAAATCGCTCATTTTCATCACATTTCAATCTGCAAACAAAATCAATCAATTTGAAATTTGGTCATTTATCAGCAAAATACCAAGGCTATAGCCTTACTTTTTGGCCAAAAATCGCTCATTTTCATCACTTTTCAATCTGCAATCAAAATCAATCAATTTCAAATTTGGTCATTTTTCAGCAAAATACCATGACTATAGCCTTACTTTTTGGCCAAAAATCGCTCATTTTCATCACTTTTCAATCTGCAATCAAAATCAATCAATTTCAAATTTGGTCATTTTTCAGCAAAATACCAAGGCTATAGCCTTACTTTTTGGCCACAAATCGCTCATTTCCATCACTTTTCAATCTTCAATCAAAATCAATCAATTTCAAATTTGGTCATTTTTCAGCAAAATACCAAGGCTATAGCCTTACTTTTTGGCCAAAAATCGCTCATTTTCATCACTTTTCAATCTGCAATCAAAATCAATCAATTTCAAGTTTGGTCATTTTTCAGCAAAATACCAAGGCTATAGCCTTACTTTTTGGCCAAAAATCGCTCATTTTCATCACTTTTCAATCTGCAATCAAAATCAATCAATTTCAAATTTGGTCATTTTTCAGCAAAATACCATGACTATAGCCTTACTTTTTGGCCAAAAATCGCTCATTTTCATCACTTTTCAATCTGCAATCAAAATCAATCAATTTCAAATTTGGTCATTTTTCAGCAAAATACCAAGGCTATAGCCTTACTTTTTGGCCACAAATCGCTCATTTTCATCACTTTTCAATCTGCAATCAAAATCAATCAATTTCAAATTTGGTCATTTTTCAGCAAAATACCAAGGCTATAGCCTTACTTTTTGGCCAAAAATCGCTCATTTTCATCACTTTTCAATCTGCAATCAAAATCAATCAATTTCAAGTTTGGTCATTTTTCAGCAAAATACCAAGGCTATAGCCTTACTTTTTGGCCACAAATCGCTCATTTTCATCACTTTTCAATCTGCAATCAAAATCAATCAATTTCAAATTTGGTCATTTTTCAGCAAAATACCAAGGCTATAGCCTTACTTTTTGGCCACAACTCGCTCATTTTCATCACTTTTCAATCTGCAATCAAAATCAATCAATTTCAAATTTGGTCATTTATCAGCAAAATACCAAGGCTATAGCCTTACTTTTTGGCCAAAACTCGCTCATTTTCATCACTTTTCAATCTGCAATCAAAATCAATCAATTTCAAATTTGGTCATTTGTCAGCAAAATACCAATGCTATAGCCTTACTTTTTGGCCAAAAATCGCTCATTTTCATCACTTTTCAATCTGCAATCAAAATCAATCAATTTCAAATTTGGTCATTTTTCAGCAAAATACCAAGGCTATAGCCTTACTTTTTGGCCAAAAATCGCTCATTTTCATCACTTTTCAATCTGCAATCAAAATCAATCAATTTCAAATTTGGTCATTTTTCAGCAAAATATCAAGGCTATAGCCTTACTTTTTGGCCACAACTCGCTCATTTTCATCACTTTTCAATCTGCAATCAAAATCAATCAATTTCAAATTTGGTCATTTTTCAGCAAAATACCAAGGCTATAGCCTTACTTTTTGGCCAAAACTCGCTCATTTTCATCACTTTTCAATCTGCAATCAAAATCAATCAATTTCAAATTTGGTCATTTTTCAGCAAAATACCAAGGCTATAGCCTTACTTTTTGGCCAAAAATCGCTCATTTTCATCACTTTTCAATCTGCAATCAAAATCAATCAATTTCAAATTTGGTCATTTTTCAGCAAAATACCAAGGCTATAGCCTTACTTTTTGGCCAAAAATCGCTCATTTTCATCACTTTTCAATCTGCAATCAAAATCAATCAATTTCAAATTTGGTCATTTTTCAGCAAAATATCAAGGCTATAGCCTTACTTTTTGGCCACAACGCGCTCATTTTCATCACTTTTCAATCTGCAATCAAAATCAATCAATTTCAAATTTGGTCATTTTTCAGCAAAATACCAAGGCTATAGCCTTACTTTTTGGCCAAAACTCGCTCATTTTCATCACTTTTCAATCTGCAATCAAAATCAATCAATTTCAAATTTGGTCATTTGTCAGCAAAATACCAATGCTATAGCCTTACTTTTTGGCCAAAAATCGCTCATTTTCATCACTTTTCAATTTGCAATCAAAATCAATCAATTTCAAATTTGGTCATTTATCAGCAAAATACCAAGGCTATAGCCTTACTTTTTGGCCAAAAATCGCTCATTTTCATCACATTTCAATCTGCAAACAAAATCAATCAATTTGAAATTTGGTCATTTATCAGCAAAATACCAAGGCTATAGCCTTACTTTTTGGCCAAAAATCGCTCATTTTCATCACTTTTCAATCTGCAATCAAAATCAATCAATTTCAAATTTGGTCATTTTTCAGCAAAATACCATGACTATAGCCTTACTTTTTGGCCAAAAATCGCTCATTTTCATCACTTTTCAATCTGCAATCAAAATCAATCAATTTCAAATTTGGTCATTTTTCAGCAAAATACCAAGGCTATAGCCTTACTTTTTGGCCACAAATCGCTCATTTTCATCACTTTTCAATCTGCAATCAAAATCAATCAATTTCAAATTTGGTCATTTTTCAGCAAAATACCAAGGCTATAGCCTTACTTTTTGGCCACAACTCGCTCATTTTCATCACTTTTCAATCTGCAATCAAAATCAATCAATTTCAAGTTTGGTCATTTTTCAGCAAAATACCAAGGCTATAGCCTTACTTTTTGGCCACAAATCGCTCATTTTCATCACTTTTCAATCTGCAATCAAAATCAATCAATTTCAAATTTGGTCATTTTTCAGCAAAATACCAAGGCTATAGCCTTACTTTTTGGCCAAAAATCGCTCATTTTCATCACTTTTCAATCTGCAATCAAAATCAATCAATTTGAATTTTGGTCATTTATCAGCAAAATACCAAGGCTATAGCCTTACTTTTTGGCCAAAAATCGCTCATTTTCATCACATTTCAATCTGCAATCAAAATCAATCAATTTGAAATTTGGTCATTTATCAGCAAAATACCAAGGCTATAGCCTTACTTTTTGGCCAAAAATCGCTCATTTTCATCACTTTTCAATCTGCAATCAAAATCAATCAATTTCAAATTTGGTCATTTTTCAGCAAAATACCATGACTATAGCCTTACTTTTTGGCCAAAAATCGCTCATGTTCATCACTTTTCAATCTGCAATCAAAATCAATCAATTTCAAATTTGGTCATTTTTCAGCAAAATACCAGGGCTATAGCCTTACTTTTTGGCCAAAAATGGCTTATTTTCATCACTTTTCAATCTGCAATCAAAATCAATCAATTTCAAATTTGGTCATTTATCAGCAAAATACCAAGGCTATAGCCTTACTTTTTGGCCAAAAATCGCTCATTTTCATCACTTTTCAATCTGCAATCAAAGTCAATCAATTTCAAATTTGGTCATTTTTCAGCAAAATACCAAGGCTATAGCCTTACTTTTTGGCCACAACTCGCTCATTTTGATCACTTTTCAATCTGCAATCAAAATCAATCAATTTCAAATTTGGTCATTTATCAGCAAAATACCAAGGCTATAGCCTTACTTTTTGGCCAAAACTCGCTCATTTTCATCACTTTTCAATCTGCAATCAAAATCAATCAATTTCAAATTTGGTCATTTTTCAGCAAAATACCAAGGCTATAGCCTTACTTTTTGGCCAAAACTCGCTCATTTTCATCACTTTTCAATCTGCAATCAAAATCAATCAATTTCAAATTTGGTCATTTTTCAGCAAAATACCAAGGCTATAGCCTTACTTTTTGGCCAAAAATCGCTCATTTTCATCACTTTTCAATCTGCAATCAAACTCAATCAATTTCAAATTTGGTCATTTATCAGCAAAATACCAAGGCTATAGCCGTACTTTTTGGCCAAAAATCGCTCATTTTCATCACATTTCAATCTGCAATCAAAATCAATCAATTTCAAATTTGGTCATTTTTCAGCAAAATACCAAGGCTATAGCCTTACTTTTTGGCCACAACTCGCTCATTTTCATCACTTTTCAATCTGCAATCAAAAGCAATCAATTTCAAATTTGGTCATATTTCAGCAAAATACCAAGGCTATAGCCTTACTTTTTGGCCAAAAATCGCTCATTTTCATCACTTTTCAATCTGCAATCAAAATCAATCAATTTCAAATTTGGTCATTTATCAGCAAAATACCAGGGCTATAGCCTTACTTTTTGGCCAAAAATCGCTCATTTTCATCACTTTTCAATCTGCAATCAAAATCAATCAATTTGAAATTTGGTCATTTATCAGCAAAATACCAAGGCTATAGCCTTACTTTTTGGCCAAAAATCGCTCATTTTCATCACTTTTCAATCTGCAATCAAAATCAATCAATTTCAAATTTGGTCATTTTTCAGCAAAATACCAAGGCTATAGCCTTACTTTTTGGCCAAAGATCGCTCATTTTCATCACTTTTCAATCTGCAATCAAAATCAATCAATTTCAAATTTGGTGATTTATCAGCAAAATACCACGGCTATAGCCTTACTTTTTGGCCATAAATCGCTCATTTTCATCACTTATCACTCTGCAATCAAAATCAATCAATTTCAAATTTGGTCATTTGTCAGCAAACTACCAAGGCTATAGCCTTGCTTTTTGGCCAAAAATCGCTCATTTTCATCATTTTTCAATCTGCAATCAAACTCAATCAATTTCAAATTTGGTCATTTTTCAGCAAAATACCAAGGCTATAGCCTTACTTTTTGGCCACAAATCGCTCATTTTCATCACTTTTCAATCTGCAATCAAAAGCAATCAATTTCAAATTTGGTCATATTTCAGCAAAATACCAAGGCTATAGCCTTACTTTTTGGCCAAAAATCGCTCATTTTCATCACTTTTCAATCTGCAATCAAAATCAATCAATTTCAAATTTGGTCATTTATCAGCAAAATACCAGGGCTATAGCCTTACTTTTTGGCCAAAAATCGCTCATTTTCATCACTTTTCAATCTGCAATCAAAATCAATCAATTTCAAATTTGGTCATTTTTCAGCAAAATACCAAGGCTATAGCCTTACTTTTTGGCCAAAAATCGCTCATTTTCATCACTTTTCAATCTGCAATCAAAATCAATCAATTTCAAATTTAGTCATTTTTCAGCAAAATACCAAGGCTATAGCCTTACTGTTTGGCCAACAATGGCTCATTTTCATCACTTTTCAATCTGCAATCAAAATCAATCAATTTGAAATTTGGTCATTTTTCAGCAAAATACCAAGGCTATAGCCTTACTTTTTGGCCAAAAATCGCTCATTTTCATCACTTTTCAATCTGCAATCAAAATCAATCAATTTCAAATTTGGTCATTTATCAGCAAAATACCAAGGCTATAGCCTTACTTTTTGGCCACAAATCGCTCATTTTCATCACTTTTCAATCTGCAATCAAAATCAATCAATTTCAAATTTGGTCATTTTTCAGCAAAATACCAAGGCTATAGCCTTACTTTTTGGCCAAAAATCGCTCATTTTCATCACTTTTCAATCTGCAATCAAAATCAATCAATTTCAAATTTGGTCATTTATCAGCAAAATACCAAGGCTATAGCCTTACTTTTTGGCCAAAACTCGCTCATTTTCATCACTTTTCAATCTGCAATCAAAATCAATCAATTTCAAATTTGGTCATTTGTCAGCAAAATACCAATGCTATAGCCTTACTTTTTGGCCAAAAATCGCTCATTTTCATCACTTTTCAATCTGCAATCAAAATCAATCAATTTCAAATTTGGTCATTTTTCAGCAAAATACCAAGGCTATAGCCTTACTTTTTGGCCAAAAATCGCTCATTTTCATCACTTTTCAATCTGCAATCAAAATCAATCAATTTCAAATTTGGTCATTTTTCAGCAAAATACCAAGGCTATAGCCTTACTTTTTGGCCACAACTCGCTCATTTTCATCACTTTTCAATCTGCAATCAAAATCAATCAATTTCAAATTTGGTCATTTTTCAGCAAAATACCAAGGCTATAGCCTTACTTTTTGGCCAAAAATCGCTCATTTTCATCACTTTTCAATCTGCAATCAAAATCAATCAATTTCAAATTTGGTCATTTGTCAGCAAAATACCAAGGCTATAGCCTTACTTTTTGGCCAAAACTCGCTCATTTTCATCACTTTTCAATCTGCAATCAAAATCAATCAATTTCAAATTTGGTCATTTATCAGCAAAATACCAAGGCTATAGCCTTACTGTTTGGCCAAAAATCGCTCATTTTCATCACTTTTCAATCTGCAATCAAAATCAATCAATTTCAAATTTGGTCATTTTTCACCAAAATACCAAGGCTATAGCCTTACTTTTTGGCCAAAGATCGCTCATTTTCATCACTTTTCAATCTGCAATCAAACTCACTCAATTTCAAATTTGGTCATTTATCAGCAAAATACCACGGCTATAGCCTTACTTTTTGGCCATAAATCGCTCATTTTCATCACTTATCAATCTGCAATCAAAATCAATCAATTTCAAATTTGGTCATTTGTCAGCAAAATACCAAGGCTATAGCCTTGCTTTTTGGCCAAAAATCGCTCATTTTCATCATTTTTCAATCTGCAATCAAAATCAATCAATTTCAAATTTGGTCATTTTTCAGCAAAATACCAAGGCTATAGCCTTACATTTTGGCCACAAATCGCTCATTTTCATCACTTTTCAATCTGCAATCAAAAGCAATCAATTTCAAATTTGGTCATTTTTCAGCAAAATACCAAGGCTATAGCCTTACTTTTTGGCCAAAAATCGCTCATTTTCATCACTTTTCAATCTGCAATCAAAATCAATCAATTTCAAATTTGGTCATTTATCAGCAAAATACCAGGGCTATAGCCTTACTTTTTGGCCAAAAATCGCTCATTTTCATCACTTTTCAATCTGCAATCAAAATCAATCAATTTGAAATTTGGTCATTTTTCAGCAAAATACCAAGGCTATAGCCTTACTTTTTGGCCAAAAATCGCTCATTTTCATCACTTTTCAATCTGCAATCAAACTCAATCAATTTCAAATTTGGTCATTTTTCAGCAAACTACCAAGGCTATAGCCTTACTTTTTGGCCAAAAATGGCTCATTTTCATCACTTTTCAATCTGCAATCAAAATCAATCAATTTGAAATTTGGTCATTTTTCAGCAAAATACCAAGGCTATAGCCTTACTTTTTGGCCAAAAATCGCTCATTTTCATCACTTTTCAATTTGCAATCAAAATCAATCAATTTCAAATTTGGTCATTTATCAGCAAAATACCAAGGCTATAGCCTTACTTTTTGGCCAAAACTCGCTCATTTTCATCACTTTTCAATCTGCAATCAAAATCAATCAATTTCAAATTTGGTCATTTGTCAGCAAAATACCAATGCTATAGCCTTACTTTTTGGCCAAAAATCGCTCATTTTCATCACTTTTCAATTTGCAATCAAAATCAATCAATTTCAAATTTGGTCATTTATCAGCAAAATACCAAGGCTATAGCCTTACTTTTTGGCCAAAAATCGCTCATTTTCATCACATTTCAATCTGCAAACAAAATCAATCAATTTGAAATTTGGTCATTTATCAGCAAAATACCAAGGCTATAGCCTTACTTTTTGGCCAAAAATCGCTCATTTTCATCACTTTTCAATCTGCAATCAAAATCAATCAATTTCAAATTTGGTCATTTTTCAGCAAAATACCATGAATATAGCCTTACTTTTTGGCCAAAAATCGCTCATTTTCATCACTTTTCAATCTGCAATCAAAATCAATCAATTTCAAATTTGGTCATTTTTCAGCAAAATACCAAGGCTATAGCCTTACTTTGTGGCCACAAATCGCTCATTTTCATCACTTTTCAATCTGCAATCAAAATCAATCAATTTCAAATTTGGTCATTTTTCAGCAAAATACCAAGGCTATAGCCTTACTTTTTGGCCAAAAATCGCTCATTTTCATCACTTTTCAATCTGCAATCAAAATCAATCAATTTCAAGTTTGGTCATTTTTCAGCAAAATACCAAGGCTATAGCCTTACTTTTTGGCCACAAATCGCTCATTTTCATCACTTTTCAATCTGCAATCAAAATCAATCAATTTCAAATTTGGTCATTTTTCAGCAAAATACCAAGGCTATAGCCTTACTTTTTGGCCAAAAATCGCTCATTTTCATCACTTTTCAATCTGCAATCAAAATCAATCAATTTGAATTTTGGTCATTTATCAGCAAAATACCAGGGCTATAGCCTTACTTTTTGGCCAAAAATCGCTCATTTTCATCACTTTTCAATCTGCAATCAAAATCAATCAATTTCAAATTTGGTCATTTTTCAGCAAAATACCAAGGCTATAGCCTTACTTTTTGGCCAAAAATCGCTCATTTTCATCACTTTTCAATCTGCAATCAAAATCAATCAATTTCAAATTTAGTCATTTTTCAGCAAAATACCAAGGCTATAGCCTTACTGTTTGGCCAACAATGGCTCATTTTCATCACTTTTCAATCTGCAATCAAAATCAATCAATTTGAAATTTGGTCATTTTTCAGCAAAATACCAAGGCTATAGCCTTACTTTTTGGCCAAAAATCGCTCATTTTCATCACTTTTCAATCTGCAATCAAAATCAATCAATTTCAAATTTGGTCATTTATCAGCAAAATACCAAGGCTATAGCCTTACTTTTTGGCCACAAATCGCTCATTTTCATCACTTTTCAATCTGCAATCAAAATCAATCAATTTCAAATTTGGTCATTTTTCAGCAAAATACCAAGGCTATAGCCTTACTTTTTGGCCAAAAATCGCTCATTTTCATCACTTTTCAATCTGCAATCAAAATCAATCAATTTCAAATTTGGCCATTTATCAGCAAAATACCAAGGCTATAGCCTTACTTTTTGGCCAAAACTCGCTCATTTTCATCACTTTTCAATCTGCAATCAAAATCAATCAATTTGAAATTTGGTCATTTGTCAGCAAAATACCAATGCTATAGCCTTACTTTTTGGCCAAAAATCGCTCATTTTCATCACTTTTCAATCTGCAATCAAAATCAATCAATTTCAAATTTGGTCATTTTTCAGCAAAATACCAAGGCTATAGCCTTACTTTTTGGCCAAAAATCGCTCATTTTCATCACTTTTCAATCTGCAATCAAAATCAATCAATTTCAAATTTGGTCATTTTTCAGCAAAATACCAAGGCTATAGCCTTACTTTTTGGCCACAACTCGCTCATTTTCATCACTTTTCAATCTGCAATCAAAATCAATCAATTTCAAATTTGGTCATTTTTCAGCAAAATACCAAGGCTATAGCCTTACTTTTTGGCCAAAAATCGCTCATTTTCATCACTTTTCAATCTGCAATCAAAATCAATCAATTTCAAATTTGGTCATTTGTCAGCAAAATACCAAGGCTATAGCCTTACTTTTTGGCCAAAACTCGCTCATTTTCATCACTTTTCAATCTGCAATCAAAATCAATCAATTTCAAATTTGGTCATTTATCAGCAAAATACCAAGGCTATAGCCTTACTGTTTGGCCAAAAATCGCTCATTTTCATCACTTTTCAATCTGCAATCAAAATCAATCAATTTCAAATTTGGTCATTTTTCACCAAAATACCAAGGCTATAGCCTTACTTTTTGGCCAAAGATCGCTCATTTTCATCACTTTTCAATCTGCAATCAAACTCACTCAATTTCAAATTTGGTCATTTATCAGCAAAATACCACGGCTATAGCCTTACTTTTTGGCCATAAATCGCTCATTTTCATCACTTATCAATCTGCAATCAAAATCAATCAATTTCAAATTTGGTCATTTGTCAGCAAAATACCAAGGCTATAGCCTTGCTTTTTGGCCAAAAATCGCTCATTTTCATCATTTTTCAATCTGCAATCAAAATCAATCAATTTCAAATTTGGTCATTTTTCAGCAAAATACCAAGGCTATAGCCTTAGATTTTGGCCACAAATCGCTCATTTTCATCACTTTTCAATCTGCAATCAAAAGCAATCAATTTCAAATTTGGTCATTTTTCAGCAAAATACCAAGGCTATAGCCTTAATTTTTGGCCAAAAATCGCTCATTTTCATCACTTTTCAATCTGCAATCAAAATCAATCAATTTCAAATTTGGTCATTTATCAGCAAAATACCAGGGCTATAGCCTTACTTTTTGGCCAAAAATCGCTCATTTTCATCACTTTTCAATCTGCAATCAAAATCAATCAATTTGAAATTTGGTCATTTTTCAGCAAAATACCAAGGCTATAGCCTTACTTTTTGGCCAAAAATCGCTCATTTTCATCACTTTTCAATCTGCAATCAAACTCAATCAATTTCAAATTTGGTCATTTTTCAGCAAACTACCAAGGCTATAGCCTTACTTTTTGGCCAAAAATGGCTCATTTTCATCACTTTTCAATCTGCAATCAAAATCAATCAATTTGAAATTTGGTCATTTTTCAGCAAAATACCAAGGCTATAGCCTTACTTTTTGGCCAAAAATCGCTCATTTTCATCACTTTTCAATTTGCAATCAAAATCAATCAATTTCAAATTTGGTCATTTATCAGCAAAATACCAAGGCTATAGCCTTACTTTTTGGCCAAAACTCGCTCATTTTCATCACTTTTCAATCTGCAATCAAAATCAATCAATTTCAAATTTGGTCATTTGTCAGCAAAATACCAATGCTATAGCCTTACTTTTTGGCCAAAAATCGCTCATTTTCATCACTTTTCAATTTGCAATCAAAATCAATCAATTTCAAATTTGGTCATTTATCAGCAAAATACCAAGGCTATAGCCTTACTTTTTGGCCAAAAATCGCTCATTTTCATCACATTTCAATCTGCAAACAAAATCAATCAATTTGAAATTTGGTCATTTATCAGCAAAATACCAAGGCTATAGCCTTACTTTTTGGCCAAAAATCGCTCATTTTCATCACTTTTCAATCTGCAATCAAAATCAATCAATTTCAAATTTGGTCATTTTTCAGCAAAATACCATGACTATAGCCTTACTTTTTGGCCAAAAATCGCTCATTTTCATCACTTTTCAATCTGCAATCAAAATCAATCAATTTCAAATTTGGTCATTTTTCAGCAAAATACCAAGGCTATAGCCTTACTTTGTGGCCACAAATCGCTCATTTTCATCACTTTTCAATCTGCAATCAAAATCAATCAATTTCAAATTTGGTCATTTTTCAGCAAAATACCAAGGCTATAGCCTTACTTTTTGGCCAAAAGTCGCTCATTTTCATCACTTTTCAATCTGCAATCAAAATCAATCAATTTCAAGTTTGGTCATTTTTCAGCAAAATACCAAGGCTATAGCCTTACTTTTTGGCCACAAATCGCTCATTTTCATCACTTTTCAATCTGCAATCAAAATCAATCAATTTCAAATTTGGTCATTTTTCAGCAAAATACCAAGGCTATAGCCTTACTTTTTGGCCAAAAATCGCTCATTTTCATCACTTTTCAATCTGCAATCAAAATCAATCAATTTGAATTTTGGTCATTTATCAGCAAAATACCAAGGCTATAGCCTTACTTTTCGGCCAAAAATCGCTCATTTTCATCACATTTCAATCTGCAATCAAAATCAATCAATTTCAAATTTGGTCATTTATCAGCAAAATACCAAGGCTATAGCCTTACTTTTTGGCCAAAAATCGCTCATTTTCATCACTTTTCAATCTGCAATCAAAATCAATCAATTTCAAATTTGGTCATTTTTCAGCAAAATACCATGACTATAGCCTTACTTTTTGGCCAAAAATCGCTCATTTTCATCACTTTTCAATCTGCAATCAAAATCAATCAATTTCAAATTTGGTCATTTTTCAGCAAAATACCAAGGCTATAGCCTTACTTTTTGGCCACAAATCGCTCATTTTCATCACTTTTCAATCTGCAATCAAAATCAATCAATTTCAAATTTGGTCATTTTTCAGCAAAATACCAAGGCTATAGCCTTACTTTTTGGCCAAAAATCGCTCATTTTCATCACTTTTCAATCTGCAATCAAAATCAATCAATTTCAAGTTTGGTCATTTTTCAGCAAAATACCAAGGCTATAGCCTTACTTTTTGGCCACAAATCGCTCATTTTCATCACTTTTCAATCTGCAATCAAAATCAATCAATTTCAAATTTGGTCATTTTTCAGCAAAATACCAAGGCTATAGCCTTACTTTTTGGCCAAAAATCGCTCATTTTCATCACTTTTCAATCTGCAATCAAAATCAATCAAGTTCAAATTTGGTCATTTATCAGCAAAATACCAAGGCTATAGCCTTACTTTTTGGCCAAAACTCGCTCATTTTCATCACTTTTCAATCTGCAATCAAAATCAATCAATTTCAAATTTGGTCATTTGTCAGCAAAATACCAATGCTATAGCCTTACTTTTTGGCCAAAAATCGCTCATTTTCATCACTTTTCAATCTGCAATCAAAATCAATCAATTTCAAATTTGGTCATTTTTCAGCAAAATACCAAGGCTATAGCCTTACTTTTTGGCCAAAAATCGCTCATTTTCATCACTTTTCAATCTGCAATCAAAATCAATCAATTTCAAATTTGGTCATTTTTCAGCAAAATATCAAGGCTATAGCCTTACTTTTTGGCCACAACTCGCTCATTTTCATCACTTTTCAATCTGCAATCAAAATCAATCAATTTCAAATTTGGTCATTTTTCAGCAAAATACCAAGGCTATAGCCTTACATTTTGGCCAAAACTCGCTCATTTTCATCACTTTTCAATCTGCAATCAAAATCAATCAATTTCAAATTTGGTCATTTTTCAGCAAAATACCAAGGCTATAGCCTTACTTTTTGGCCAAAAATCGCTCATTTTCATCACTTTTCAATCTGCAATCAAAATCAATCAATTTCAAATTTGGTCATTTTTCAGCAAAATACCAAGGCTATAGCCTTACTTTTTGGCCAAAAATCGCTCATTTTCATCACTTTTCAATCTGCAATCAAAATCAATCAATTTCAAATTTGGTCATTTTTCAGCAAAATATCAAGGCTATAGCCTTACTTTTTGGCCACAACTCGCTCATTTTCATCACTTTTCAATCTGCAATCAAAATCAATCAATTTCAAATTTGGTCATTTTTCAGCAAAATACCAAGGCTATAGCCTTACTTTTTGGCCAAAACTCGCTCATTTTCATCACTTTTCAATCTGCAATCAAAATCAATCAATTTCAAATTTGGTCATTTTTCAGCAAAATACCAAGGCTATAGCCTTACTTTTTGGCCAAAAATCGCTCATTTTCATCACTTTTCAATCTGCAATCAAAATCAATCAATTTCAAATTTGGTCATTTTTCAGCAAAATATCAAGGCTATAGCCTTACTTTTTGGCCACAACTCGCTCATTTTCATCACTTTTCAATCTGCAATCAAAATCAATCAATTTCAAATTTGGTCATTTTTCAGCAAAATACCAAGGCTATAGCCTTACTTTTTGGCCAAAACTCGCTCATTTTCATCACTTTTCAATCTGCAATCAAAATCAATCAATTTCAAATTTGGTCATTTTTCAGCAAAATACCAAGGCTATAGCCTTACTTTTTGGCCAAAAATCGCTCATTTTCATCACTTTTCAATCTGCAATCAAAATCAATCAATTTCAAATTTGGTCATTTTTCAGCAAAATACCAAGGCTATAGCCTTACTTTTTGGCCAAAAATCGCTCATTTTCATCACTTTTCAATCTGCAATCAAAATCAATCAATTTCAAATTTGGTCATTTTTCAGCAAAATATCAAGGCTATAGCCTTACTTTTTGGCCACAACTCGCTCATTTTCATCACTTTTCAATCTGCAATCAAAATCAATCAATTTCAAATTTGGTCATTTTTCAGCAAAATACCAAGGCTATAGCCTTACTTTTTGGCCAAAACTCGCTCATTTTCATCACTTTTCAATCTGCAATCAAAATCAATCAATTTCAAATTTGGTCATTTTTCAGCAAAATACCAAGGCTATAGCCTTACTTTTTGGCCAAAAATCGCTCATTTTCATCACTTTTCAATCTGCAATCAAAATCAATCAATTTCAAATTTGGTCATTTTTCAGCAAAATATCAAGGCTATAGCCTTACTTTTTGGCCACAACTCGCTCATTTTCATCACTTTTCAATCTGCAATCAAAGTCAATCAATTTCAAATTTGGTCATTTTTCAGCAAAATACCAAGGCTATAGCCTTACTTTTTGGCCAAAACTCGCTCATTTTCATCACTTTTCAATCTGCAATCAAAATCAATCAATTTCAAATTTGGTCATTTTTCAGCAAAATACCAAGGCTATAGCCTTACTTTTTGGCCAAAAATCGCTCATTTTCATCACTTTTCAATCTGCAATCAAAATCAATCAATTTCAAATTTGGTCATTTTTCAGCAAAATACCAAGGCTATAGCCTTACTTTTTGGCCAAAAATCGCTCATTTTCATCACTTTTCAATCTGCAATCAAAATCAATCAATTTCAAATTTGGTCATTTTTCAGCAAAATATCAAGGCTATAGCCTTACTTTTTGGCCACAACTCGCTCATTTTCATCACTTTTCAATCTGCAATCAAAATCAATCAATTTCAAATTTGGTCATTTTTCAGCAAAATACCAAGGCTATAGCCTTACTTTTTGGCCAAAACTCGCTCATTTTCATCACTTTTCAATCTGCAATCAAAATCAATCAATTTCAAATTTGGTCAGTTTTCAGCAAAATACCAAGGCTATAGCCTTACTTTTTGGCCAAAAATCGCTCATTTTCATCACTTTTCAATCTGCAATCAAAATCAATCAATTTCAAATTTGGTCATTTTTCAGCAAAATACCAAGGCTATAGCCTTACTTTTTGGCCAAAACTCGCTCATTTTCATCACTTTTCAATCTGCAATCAAAATCAATCAATTTCAAATTTGGTCATTTATCAGCAAAATACCAAGGCTATAGCCTTACTTTTTGGCCAAAACTCGCTCATTTTCATCACTTTTCAATCTGCAATCAAAATCAATCAATTTCAAATTTGGTCATTTTTCACCAAAATACCAAGGCTATAGCCTTACTTTTTGGCCAAAGATCGCTCATTTTCATCACTTTTCAATCTGCAATCAAAATCACTCAATTTCAAATTTGGTCATTTATCAGCAAAATACCACGGCTATAGCCTTACTTTTTGGCCATAAATCGCTCATTTTCATCACTTATCAATCTGCAATCAAAATCAATCAATTTCAAATTTGGTCATTTGTCAGCAAAATACCAAGGCTATAGCCTTGCTTTTTGGCCAAAAATCGCTCATTTTCATCATTTTTCAATCTGCAATCAAAATCAATCAATTTCAAATTTGGTCATTTTTCAGCAAAATACCAAGGCTATAGCCTTACATTTTGGCCACAAATCGCTCATTTTCATCACTTTTCAATCTGCAATCAAAATCAATCAATGTCAAATTTGGTCATTTTTCAGCAAAATACCAAGGCTATAGCCTTACTTTTTGGCCACAACTCGCTCATTTTCATCACTTTTCAATCTGCAATCAAAATCAATCAATTTCAAATTTGGTCATTTATCAGCAAAATACCAGGGCTATAGCCTTACTTTTTGGCCAAAAATCGCTCATTTTCATCACTTTTCAATCTGCAATCAAAATCAATCAATTTCAAATTTGGTCATTTTTCAGCAAAATACCAAGGCTATAGCCTTACTTTTTGGCCAAAAATCGCTCATTTTCATCACTTTTCAATCTGCAATCAAACTCAATCAATTTCAAATTTGGTCATTTTTCAGCAAAATACCAAGGCTATAGCCTTACTTTTTGGCCAAAAATCGCTCATTTTCATCACTTTTCAATCTGCAATCAAAATCAATCAATTTCAAATTTGGTCATTTTTCAGCAAAATACCAAGGCTATAGCCTTACTTTTTGGCCAAAAATCGCTCATTTTCATCACTTTTCAATTTGCAATCAAAATCAATCAATTTCAAATTTGGTCATTTATCAGCAAAATACCAAGGCTATAGCCTTACTTTTTGGCCAAAACTCGCTCATTTTCATCACTTTTCAATCTGCAATCAAAATCAATCAATTTCAAATTTGGTCATTTGTCAGCAAAATACCAATGCTATAGCCTTACTTTTTGGCCAAAAATCGCTCATTTTCATCACTTTTCAATCTGCAATCAAAATCAATCAATTTCAAATTTGGTCATTTTTCAGCAAAATACCAAGGCTATAGCCTTGCTTTTTGGCCAAACATCGCTCATTTTCATCATTTTTCAATCTGCAATCAAAATCAATCAATTTAAAATTTGGTCATTTTTCAGCAAAATACCAAGGCTATAGCCTTACATTTTGGCCACAAATCGCTCATTGTCATCACTTTTCAATCTGCAATCAAAAGCAATCAATTTCAAATTTGGTCATTTTTCAGCAAAATACCAAGGCTATAGCCTTACTTTTTGGCCAAAAATCGCTCATTGTCATCACTTTTCAATCTGCAATCAAAATCAATCAATTTCAAATTTGGTCATTTATCAGCAAAATACCAGGGCTATAGCCTTACTTTTTGGCCAAAAATCGCTCATTTTCATCACTTTTCAATCTGCAATCAAAATCAATCAATTTGAAATTTGGTCATTTTTCAGCAAAATACCAAGGCTATAGCCTTACTTTTTGGCCAAAAATCGCTCATTTTCATCACTTTTCAATCTGCAATCAAAATCAATCAATTTCAAATTTGGTCATTTATCAGCAAAATACCAGGGCTATAGCCTTACTTTTTGGCCAAAAATCGCTCATTTTCATCACTTTTCAATCTGCAATCAAAATCAATCAATTTGAAATTTGGTCATTTGTCAGCAAAATACCAAGGCTATAGCCTTACTTTTTGGCCAAAAATCGCTCATTTTCATCACTTTTCAATCTGCAATCAAACTCAATCAATTTCAAATTTGGTCATTTTTCAGCAAAATACCAAGGCTATAGCCTTACTTTTTGGCCAAAAATCGCTCATTTTCATCACTTTTCAATCTGCAATCAAAATCAATCAATTTCAAATTTGGTCATTTTTCAGCAAAATACCAAGGCTATAGCCTTACTTTTTGGCCAAAAATCGCTCATTTTCATCACTTTTCAATTTGCAATCAAAATCAATCAATTTCAAATTTGGTCATTTATCAGCAAAATACCAAGGCTATAGCCTTACTTTTTGGCCAAAACTCGCTCATTTTCATCACTTTTCAATCTGCAATCAAAATCAATCAATTTCAAATTTGGTCATTTTTCAGCAAAATACCAAGGCTATAGCCTTACTTTTTGGCCAAAAATCGCTCATTTTCATCACTTTTCAATCTGCAATCAAAATCAATCAATTTCAAATTTGGTCATTTTTCAGCAAAATATCAAGGCTATAGCCTTACTTTTTGGCCACAACTCGCTCATTTTCATCACTTTTCAATCTGCAATCAAAATCAATCAATTTCAAATTTGGTCATTTTTCAGCAAAATACCAAGGCTATAGCCTTACTTTTTGGCCAAAACTCGCTCATTTTCATCACTTTTCAATCTGCAATCAAAATCAATCAATTTCAAATTTGGTCATTTGTCAGCAAAATACCAATGCTATAGCCTTACTTTTTGGCCAAAAATCGCTCATTTTCATCACTTTTCAATTTGCAATCAAAATCAATCAATTTCAAATTTGGTCATTTATCAGCAAAATACCAAGGCTATAGCCTTACTTTTTGGCCAAAAATCGCTCATTTTCATCACATTTCAATCTGCAAACAAAATCAATCAATTTGAAATTTGGTCATTTATCAGCAAAATACCAAGGCTATAGCCTTACTTTTTGGCCAAAAATCGCTCATTTTCATCACTTTTCAATCTGCAATCAAAATCAATCAATTTCAAATTTGGTCATTTTTCAGCAAAATACCATGACTATAGCCTTACTTTTTGGCCAAAAATCGCTCATTTTCATCACTTTTCAATCTGCAATCAAAATCAATCAATTTCAAATTTGGTCATTTTTCAGCAAAATACCAAGGCTATAGCCTTACTTTTTGGCCACAAATCGCTCATTTTCATCACTTTTCAATCTGCAATCAAAATCAATCAATTTCAAATTTGGTCATTTTTCAGCAAAATACCAAGGCTATAGCCTTACTTTTTGGCCAAAAATCGCTCATTTTCATCACTTTTCAATCTGCAATCAAAATCAATCAATTTCAAGTTTGGTCATTTTTCAGCAAAATACCAAGGCTATAGCCTTACTTTTTGGCCACAAATCGCTCATTTTCATCACTTTTCAATCTGCAATCAAAATCAATCAATTTCAAATTTGGTCATTTTTCAGCAAAATACCAAGGCTATAGCCTTACTTTTTGGCCAAAAATCGCTCATTTTCATCACTTTTCAATCTGCAATCAAAATCAAACAATTTGAATTTTGGTCATTTATCAGCAAAATACCAAGGCTATAGCCTTACTTTTTGGCCAAAAATCGCTCATTTTCATCACATTTCAATCTGCAATCAAAATCAATCAATTTGAAATTTGGTCATTTATCAGCAAAATACCAAGGCTATAGCCTTACTTTTTGGCCAAAAATCGCTCATTTTCATCACTTTTCAATCTGCAATCAAAATCAATCAATTTCAAATTTGGTCATTTTTCAGCAAAATACCATGACTATAGCCTTACTTTTTGGCCAAAAATCGCTCATTTTCATCACTTTTCAATCTGCAATCAAAATCAATCAATTTCAAATTTGGTCATTTTTCAGCAAAATACCAAGGCTATAGCCTTACTTTTTGGCCACAAATCGCTCATTTTCATCACTTTTCAATCTGCAATCAAAATCAATCAATTTCAAATTTGGTCATTTTTCAGCAAAATACCAAGGCTATAGCCTTACTTTTTGGCCAAAAATCGCTCATTTTCATCACTTTTCAATCTGCAATCAAAATCAATCAATTTCAAGTTTGGTCATTTTTCAGCAAAATACCAAGGCTATAGCCTTACTTTTTGGCCACAAATCGCTCATTTTCATCACTTTTCAATCTGCAATCAAAATCAATCAATTTCAAATTTGGTCATTTTCAGCAAAATACCAAGGCTATAGCCTTACTTTTTGGCCAAAAATCGCTCATTTTCATCACTTTTCAATCTGCAATCAAAATCAATCAATTTGAAATTTGGTCATTTATCAGCAAAATACCAAGGCTATAGCCTTACTTTTTGGCCAAAAATCGCTCATTTTCATCACTTTTCAATCTGCAATCAAAATCAATCAATTTCAAATTTGGTCATTTTTCAGCAAAATACCATGACTATAGCCTTACTTTTTGGCCAAAAATCGCTCATTTTCATCACTTTTCAATCTGCAATCAAAATCAATCAATTTCAAATTTGGTCATTTTTCAGCAAAATACCAAGGCTATAGCCTTACTTTTTGGCCACAAATCGCTCATTTTCATCACTTTTCAATCTGCAATCAAAATCAATCAATTTCAAATTTGGTCATTTTTCAGCAAAATACCAAGGCTATAGCCTTACTTTTTGGCCAAAAATCGCTCATTTTCATCACTTTT